>CM051237.1:468038747-468506247 GCA_027917425.1 Gastrophryne carolinensis | reverse complement strand
CCCGATATACCTCTAGCAGGGTGCGTGCCCACACCAGACGTTTGTGAATAGCCAGCGCAGGCACGCTCCCTGTTAGAGGGAAGCGGGGGATGCGGCCACCAGCGCGCTCTGTTCTGCTGAGAGTGGGATAAAGTACAGAGGGGCGGGTTATAGCTGTGCTTTGCACAGACAGAGCAGAGCTGGGGTCAGGAAAAGGTCAGCAATCCCAGAATGCAGAGCAGCACAGTCAGAAGACACTTCCTGTTTGCAGACTGCCTGATGTTCCATGAGCCGCCATCTTGGATGTTTAAAGGCTCATAACATGCAGTAGATGCAGGTAGGATGATTTTTAATGTGAGCAATCTGTATGTACAGGGTGTGGGAAACATATAAGATAGGCTCTTATTCAGGGTGAAGGTCCGGATTAATGTGGGCAATCTGTATGTACAGGGTGTGGGAAACATATAAGATAGGCTCTTATTCAGGGTGAAGGTCCGGATTAATGTGAGCAATCTGTATGTACAGGGTGTGGGAAACATATAAGATAGGCTCTTATTCAGGGTGATGGTCCGGATTAATGTGAGCATTCTGTATGTACAGGGTGTGGTAAACATATAAGATATACTCTTATTCAGGGTGAAGGACCGCTTTAAATGGCGTGACATCAGTGGCTCTGAGTGCGCTGATTGGATGAGTGGCCGCACATGCACTGTAGGACTGGGATCGAGGTGCCCCGAGGGAAAGGACCAAAACCCAGGATAGTCAAAATCCTGAGTTTTGGTCCACTTTTAAAAAGGCAAAAATAGAAAATTGGCCCCCATAAAATTTGCCTGGAATTAGCAGTACAACAGAGACAGACAAGCAAAGGAAGAGTCAGCTATCGCCCTGCAGACACAGGGCAGCATTCAGCCTCATACCAATCCTGTGCAGCCGTCACATGGCAGCTTGAGACTTCATTTCCAATCCCCCATCTTTACATTTCTTGCCAGTTGAAGATACAGAAAGTTCTATTTGTTTGATGTGTTTCCAGGAGGAAAGCCGAGAAAAGTTTGGGCTACTACAATGATCTCCTGACCAAGCGCGGGCAGCGTGTGCTGATCAACCCCAAACCGTGCGGCCAGTTCTGCTGCTGTGTCACTCGTGGCTGTGAGCTGGTAAGTACTTACAAAGAGGAACTTCTGAGTCCTACTCCCCGGGGCATCCCGAATTGGGATGTCCTGCTGTGTGAAACCTCCCCGATCCCCGTTACACTCACCTGTTCCTGGAGCCCTCGCCGCCGTGGCCGCATCCCCGCTCACCTCTAGCTGTGCACTTACCTGCGCCAGGCCTTTCTGAATGGTGGACGCTGGCACGCCCACAGCAAGACCTGAGCGGGGATGCGGCTAGTGGTGCACTCGGCTTCATTCACTTCATGTGAGCAATCTGTATGTACAGGGTGGGGGAAACATATAAGATAGGCTCTTATTCAGGGTGAAGGTCCGGATTAATGTGGGCAATCTGTATGTACAGGGGGTGGCAAAGATATAAGATAGGCTCTTATTCAGGGTGAAGGTCCAGATTAATGTGGGCAATCTGTATGTACAGGGTATGGGAAGCATATAGGATAGGCTCTTATTCAGGGTGAAGGTCCGGATTAATGTGGACAATCTGTATGTACAGGGTGTGGGAAACATATAAGATAAGCTCTTATTCAGGGTGAAGGTCCGGATTAATGTGGGCAATCTGTATGTACAGGGTGTGGGAAACACATAAGATAGGCTCTTATTCAGAGTGAAGGTCCGGATTAATGTGAGCAATCTGTATGTACAGGGTGGGGAAACATATAAGATAGGCTCTTATTCAGAGTAAAGGTCCGCTTTAAGTTTAGTTGCGTGGCGGGGGTATTGGTGTGATGATTTTCTCGCACGCAGGAGGACGCTGTGGAATATTACACGCGGGTGCGGGATAAGCTGCAGGAGGAAATGACGCAGAACCTGGAGGTGGTCCGGAATATTCCGCTCGGCATGGCCTTCGTGACCTTCTCTGACAAGTCCATGGCAACATTGTAAGTAATCTCCATATAGTTGGATTTACTGGGGGCAGCATGACAAGAGCAACTTTCTTAAAGTGGACCAAAACCCGGGATTGTGACTGTCCTGGGTTTGGGCCCTTGCCCCGGGGCACAAGGATCGGGGATGCCCCGCTGTGTGACACCCCCCAGGTCGCCCGATCTAACTCCCCTTCCCCCGGCCCTGCAGCACACAATCGGCACGCTCTCATCTAGGGATAATCTAAGGCTTGGTTCCAGCTGCGGCCTGCCAAGGGGACGGGGATGACCTGGAGGGGTTTTACACAGTGGGGTACCCTGAATCTGGGGGGGGGGGGGGGGGGGCTATGCCTGCCCTGGAGTCTCATAGACTGCAGGGTGGGTTTTGGTCCATTTTAAACTGAGACTTTAGGTCCTTTTTAAAGTGGACCATCACCCTCCCGTGATCGGCCCGGGAATCTATAAGATTCCCGGGCCGATCACCTCCCTCCCCGCGGGACATCCGAGATCGGGATGAAACCCCCCCCAAAACCCCAAATCCCCTTACCTTGTCTTCAAGAGATTTGACAGCCGCGGACAAGCGGCTCCGCCGCCGCCTCCCTCGCGCCCCTCTAGACGTGCGCGCGCCAGCCGTCTGTGAATGGCGCGCGCGGGAGGCGGCGGCGGAGGAGCCGCTTGTCCGCGGCTGGCAAATCTCTTGTCCGTCGGCGCTGGGAGCGGGGAGAGGTGAGTTTTCGGGTGATCGGGGGGGTTTCACACAGCGGGGCACCCCGATCGGGGTGCCCCACCGAAGTGGAACCAGACCCAGGATAGTCAAAATCCTGGGTGTTGGTCCACTTTAAGTCTAAGGGGGCAAACACTGGTCCGGTTCACCTGCTCATAGTAAGATCTGTTATGTGTGTCTTATGTTTTTTGGCTTTGTCTGCCCTGGCTGGTCCTTTTACTTATGCTTAGTACCTAGAGGTTTTACTTATTTACATTGCACTCAGCACTTTGATATTGCACAAATATTAATTAATTATTTAATACTTTGTTATGGGGTAATTATATACACATTTTTGCACAGTTTTATATATACTTTGGGGCTTCAACCAGTGCAGGCACATTCATATTTCATTATTGTATGATCAGGTTATATCCTAAGGGGCAGGTAGAGCCGGCTTTATGGATTTAGCAAACGACTGGGTTACATGTGATTGATGTGATTTAATTGAGCGAATACATTGCACTACTCTGTCCCAGTGTTTAGCATTTTGATAAAATTCCCCCCTTCCTCCTTCCTAAGGATTGTCCTTGTTATATGTTTTTTAGTGATTTTTTTAAGATGTCTTATGTACATATGTAGATGTAAATAGTGTAAACTAAATAAAGATTATCGTATATACTCGAGTATAAGCCGAGTTTTTCAGCCCACTTTTTGGGCTGAAAAAAGCCGCCTTGGCTTATACTTGAGTCGAAATGGAGGAGAAAAAGGGGCGGGGCCATACCGCTGGGTGACGCTTGTGAATGGCCTCATGATGCTGATGTCCCGTGCGGCCGCGGGAGCGATGTCCCGCCTCCTCTGGTACAGTGATCCGCCGTCCTCCCCTTCCTCTTCAGCGCGCCGGCTCCGGACTGCGCGTGCGCGCCCGCCCGCTTCCTGCGTACACCCAGAAGCGGCCGGCGCAGCTTCAGTCCAGCCTGGCGAGCGGCCGCTTCCGGGTGTATTGAGGGAGCCGGCGCGCTGAAGAGGAAGGCGGCAATCAACTACCGGTATAACGGCAGAACGAATCGGGCAATCAAACGGCAGGAGCCAGGTATTTACTCAGCATAAACCGCACTACCAGCCTGGGCCACTGGTTAGTGCGGTTATGCTTACCGTATGTGACAGTTTTCCTTTAATGGACACAGACAGGCATTATATTTAATGGACACAGGCAGGCTGTACGGTATATTTCATGGACACAGGCAGGCTGTATATTTAATGGGCACAGGCAGGACACTGGTAGAATGTATATTATGAGCCCTAACACAGGCTGCTCTATGCAAAAAGTCATGTCATCACTTTCTGTAATATCAGCCTGCATTAGGCCTCAAAAGATACCGTACGGTACCCGTAAAAGTCTTTTCTTTGAAATAAATACGGTATTCAAAAACATTATTGGTATCTATTTTTATTTTTGAAATTTACCGGTAACTGCTGCATTTCCCACCCTAGGCTTATACTCGAGTCAATAACTTTTCCAGTTTTTTGTGGTAAAATGTGGTGCCTCGGCTTATATTCGGGTCGACCTATACTCGAGTATATACGGTACTATTTTTGCATACCCTCAGTGGTGCGATCTTTGCTCTGGGGTGGTGTGATGTATCTGGGGTTTGTGGGACCCCGGTTTTGTTATTTGACTATAATTGGTTCACACACCAGCACTGAGCACAGCACACAGCACACTGATATAGATCAATCCGATAGCAGTTGGTGCGGCCCTTTTGTATATTCTTTGTCCTTTTTAAGTAGATAAAGAGGAACAGAACCCAAGATTTTATCTATCCTTGGTTTTCTTACTTGCCCCAGTAGGTCACACTGTGGGATCCCCAGGAAAGGTAAGATTCTAGGTGATTTCACATTTTAGGGCTTATTTTCCATATCATGATGTGCCACAGAGAGGGGAGGCTACCGGCCCTATAATCTCTAGGCGGATGGCTGCTCCTCTATATGATGGGGGACTGGAAACGGCTGTGCACTGCACATATCCTGCACTGGGCTGCACTAATGGTGTGAGGAGGGAGGTAAGGTTTAGATCTTTTTCACTGGCAATATGCTGAACTAGTATTTCAGGATGGAAAAGATCAAGTTTAGGCACGCTTTAGGATTATATCAGAAGTATGTTCAGAAAGATTGTTAGTTTTACTAACTGGGAGTACGGAAACCGTTCTGAAAAAATTATTGTTCTGGGCTGGACTTGGGTTAGCAGGTCAGCCATAATACCCAATGGCCGGCACAGGCACGCTTCCTGTTAGAGGGTAGCGGGGGATGTGCCCGCCAGCGTGCTCGGAGCTGCTGTCCTTAGGTGAAGGCCTAGACGACTTGACGTCAGTGCCATGAGCCGCCATTATGTTCCTAAAATTTACTACAGCAGGAGTTAGAAAGCGGTAAATGAATGTTTATGTGCAGCAATCTAAATTGCCCCGGGGAGGGATACCTATGAGTCATTTTTGACTGTTGGTCCGCTTTAAGCAGTGACCAATCCGATTTGAGATGCACCATGGGGGAGGAATATTCAGTGACTATAATGGTGACCCAAACAGCAAATCGGGATCCCTGGGGGTAATTGAGTGGAGTTCATTACAAATCAGGATTCCCCTTTAAAGTGGACCAAAACCTGGGGGTGGAAATCCTGGGTTATGGTCTGCTTTAATGATCAAAGCATATAATATTTTATATATAATTATATAATAATTTAAAAATATTTTATATAATTAATTTTTAAAAATGTAAAAGATAAAAAATATATATATATATATATATATATATATATATATATATATATATATATATATATATATAATATATATTTTTTTTTAATATAATAATAATAAAAAAATATATAATATTTTTATATCATTTTTTAAAAGTTAAAAAAATTTAAATATATTTTATATAATATATTTTAAAAGTTAAAACTATTAAAATATATAATGTTTTATATATATATATATAATATAATATTTTAGCTTTATAACTCATGTCTTGGAATGTATTTCTGTTATTTTCGCAGCATCCTGAAGGATTTCAATGCCGTCCAGTGTCATGGCTACAGTTGTATGACCCAGCCCCAGCCCTCCAGTGTCAGCAAAGAGCTCTCGGCTGTAGATTGGTCAGTCTGCTACGCCACCTACCCGCAGAACATCTCTTGGTACGTTGTCTGCTCTACTACTCGTAAAAGACAAAAAAAAAAAAATTTTTTAAACTTTTCATATCCTGTTACTTGTAGTCTAAGGGGCCGGAGTCTCCTGATCTTCTTACTGCCTCCCCTGTGTTAGCTTTGCCTCTGTAAATGAGAGGTTAGCAGCAGTTTACACAGCAGGACTGCTCTTCCCCCCGAGCCTTTACACTTCCCACAATGGAGAGGTGAATGGGCAGGCTGCCATTGGTGTAGCTTGAAGTGCCCGCACCCCCCCATAGTTGTCTATAGAGATATCCCCTCCCCCCACTTAGAGTTCTCTATGAAGATATCCCCCCACCATAGTTCTCTATAGAGATATCCCCAACCCCCCTATAGTTGTCTATAGAGATATCCCCTCCCCCCATAGTTCTCTATGGAGATATCCCCACTCCTCCCCATAGTTGTCTATGGAGATATCCCCACTCCCCCCATAGATGTCTATGGAGATATCCCCACTCCCCCCATAGATGTCTATGGAGATATCCCCACTCCCCCCATAGATGTCTATGGAGATATCCCCACTCCCCCCATAGATGTCTATGGAGATATCCCCACTCCCCCCATAGATGTCTATGGAGATATCCCCACTCCCCCCATAGATGTCTATGGAGATATCCCCACTCCTCCCATAGATGTCTATGGAGATATCCCCACTCCCCCCATAGATGTCTATGGAGATATCCCCACTCCCCTCATAGATGTCTATGGAGATATCCCCACTCCCCTCATAGATGTCTAAGGAGATATCCCCACTCCCCCCATAGTAGTCTATGGAAATATCCCTCCCCCATAGTTGTCTATGGAAATATCCCCCCCCCATAGTTGTCTAGGAAGATATTCCTGCTAACCCCCCTTATAGTTATCTATGGAGATATCCCCTCATAGTTGTCTATTGAAATATCCCCGCTCCCCAAATAGTTGTCTATAGAGAAATCCCCGTCCCCCCCATAGTTCTTTATGGGGATATCCCCGCTCCCCCCCCCAATGGTTCTTTATGGAGATATCTCCATCCCCCCATAGTTGTCTATGGAGATATCCCCGCACTCTCCATAGTATTCTATGGAGTTATCCCCACCCCCTTATAGTTCTCTTTGGTGATATCCTTTGGCTGTAGAGATCTTGTAGGTTAGCGTTGGGAACTGGAACTGAATTCTTTCCGATCGTGGGAGTGATTGGCCAAGAGGAGCAGCAGATGAAAAGCGGGAGGGAGGATAGAGGAAGTGGGCAGCAGAGTTTTTAGAACAGATTGGAGGGGAGCCAGTGTGTTGGTTGGCAGACCACAGAGGTGGGTGTTGCAGTAGTCCAGTCGGGAGATGTTTAGGGCATGCACTAGAATATTGCTGGTGTCAGGCAGAGGAAGGGGCGGATGTGGGAGATATTTTTGAATTAGAAACGATGGGCTGGAGATTGAATGTGAGGTGCGAATGAGAGGAGTCCAGTATAATGCCCAGGATCTGCTGTGATAGAGAGGTCACTGACGGATTGACCACCTTCATGTTATTCTAAGTATGTCACACACCCCACTTCAATCATTAATTATTACAATAGGGTAATACCTACCGCTAGGTGGCAGCATTGCAGAGAATCTCCAAAAAATCAACAGGCCCCTCCCGGTCTATACATACCTGGTACCTCCCAATAACCTCCCAGTGTTATTCTCTGCAAGGTGGCGACAAGACAGAAGAAAGAAGTCTCCTGCTTGCAGGTAGCCGGGGTGTCACCCCGGCCCCCCCCCCCCCCCATGGTCTATTTCTGCCCGGCTCTTTTTTGTATCATACCTGTTAACTGGCAGCCTCCCAGCTTTGGCTGTAGGCCGGGCAAATGGTAGCCGGCACCTTAGGTGCCTAGGAGATTAGCTCCTCCGCTCGACCCCTCATTGCGGGGCATAGCGGGATTCCCGGAGTGGTGATCCGGATGTGGGATGCCCCCATTTACCTAGCAGTTAGATAGCTTTTTACAGGATTTTGTCTGGACATGGGACAGTGGTCTATTCCTTTGCACCGGGTGTCATGGATGTTTGTGTGTGTGTGTTTGCGGCTGAACTGGCTGATATATGTGGGGCTCCTGCGCTTGTTTTCTGTGGCGTTGTTTCCGCGGGCGTTTTGGTAGGTGTGTTAGACCGGCCTGCTTTGTGTGCTTTATTACTGTTTTACTGCATGATGGCGACTTTTGGCGGTTTTCCCCTCAGGAGCCGAGGGGCGGGGTCACGCGGCGCCGCGCCGCGGGCCCGCCTGTTGGCGAAGCGCCGCGCTCGGCGCTTGCGGCTTTGCGTGACTGGCATGCTCAGGGGGAGAGTGTGTGTGTGTCTTTCCACTTGTGGGACCGGCAGGTAGCTCCGCTGGTCCCGTTGTGGGAGGTGAGCGCGGTCTCGCTGGAACGGCCGTTCAGTGACGTCGGAGTGGGGCGGGACCGCGTCGTGCGCGGTCCGCGCGTTGATTGGTCCGTTGGGAGGGGCGGGGCTAACTCGGCTCCCGCGCTTCCAGGGCTCGTCTCCTCCTTCCTCCCAGGCACGGAGCGGTGATCGGGCCGCCATCTTGCTGCGGGTGTCACGCTGCGGTTGTGCTCTCCTCCGGGTAGGCGTACTTGTGCTGTTGCAGATTAGCCTGCGGGGGTGTTTTTGTGTCATACTGGAATGTTTGTTGTGTGCCCCACTTTACATCCCCCCTTCCCCCCTCCTCCTCGCTCCCGCCCACTTTTTGAGGTGCTGGCTGGATATATTAACCATCTGCTTGATCTATGGTTAAAAGGGGGGGGGGGAGACGTATTTTGGGGGTTACTTGTATGATTTACATATGTATTCTTGTGCCCGGAATGATTGTTGTCCCTGTTTTTTTTGTGTCTTTCAGATCCTGGGATCCCGTCTTGCAGGGCTCTCCCGGTCTTATATACCTGGCTAGTGGGGGTTGTTTCTAGGCCATTGTTCCATTATTGGGACATATTTTATGCTAAATTCCCATGGTCAGGATTTTTAAAGAATTTTAGATATTAAAGGGGCATCCCGGGTCACGTACTGCGTAAATCCCTGGGTTCTGCGAATACCATAAATTTCACCACATGGAGGCTGCCAAAGATACCGGAAACGGTCCTTCGGGACAATCCAAGGTGTGTGGGGGTTGTGGGGCTCCGCTCCAGGGAGATGATGTCATTTTGTGTATTCCATGTGCACAGCGGAACATTGAGCGGCAGTCCAGCACTCCGGTGCCTAGCACTTCATCGGCCGCGCCATCTCCCTCTCCCCCCTCGCTTGTTCCGGACCCCGTGTGACGTTGTCCTGGGTAGGGATTCGCAATCTGAGGTATGCGCCCGTTTGGCCAGCCTTGAGAAAATGTTTTCCGCAGTGGTCGCTCAGAAGGCTCCAGCTAAGCGGAAGCATCTGTCTCTGCCTCCGCCGGATTCAGATGAGGAAGTTATTGGAGACCTGGACTGGTCAGATCGTCCCCTTGAAGATGGTGAACTCGTTGAGGAAGAGGATTCCGAGGGTCAGCAGTTGCTGGGTGCTGAGGGGGACCAGGCTGAGGGCCTTCCTCTCGATTCGTCTACTATTCTGGCTCAAATGTTTGAGGCTTTGGATTTGGATCCTCCGGCGGTTGCTCCTAGGCTTAAGGGTCAGCTTTTTGGGGTGTCCAAGCAGCGCTTGGAGTTTCCCAGTCAACAGCATTTTGAAGAGGTTATACTCAAGCAATGGGAGCAACCTACGCGTCTCGTCGGTGTGCCGTCTAGCTGGGATAGGAAGTATCCTTTTCCGGCGGAGTTGATGAAGCGTTGGTCTGTCCCCCCTGAGGTAGATACTCCGGTCTTGGGACTGTCCAACACGGCGGTCGTGCATTCTCCTGACACGACTTCGCTCAGGGACGGCGAGGATCGCCGGATTGATCAGCTGGCCCGCCATGGTTTTATATGTGCGGGTTCGGTGTTAAGGCCTGTCTGTGCTTCGGCTCTTTTGACTTTGGCGGTCAGGTCTATTGTCAGGGACTTAGGTGTGGATCTCGATCCTACCTGTGATGAGTCTCTTGCGCTTAAGCGCTGTGATTCCTTCTTGTCTTTTATCCTGGCCGCTCAGGAGGATGCCATGTTGATGTGTGGCAGGGCTACTGCCTTGCTGGTAGCTATCCGTCGTTGTGTGTGGTTGAGACAGTGGACGGCGGATTTTAATTCTAAAAGATCGCTCACGGCTCTTCCCTTTTTGGGTTTGAGGCTTTTTGGTGAGAGGCTGGATTCTGTTGCCAAGGGAGGTAAATTACCTCAGCGCAAGAAATTTCGCCGTTCCTTTCGGGGGACGGTCTCCTTCAATCCGTCCTTTCGGGGAGCCAGAGCCGGCAGGGGTGCGGGCTTCTCGGCCTCCAGGGGCGTCATTTGGAATAGGGGTAAAGGCCGTGGCCGCCCCGTTCACGTCTGGGGCGCCAAGCCCAAGCCAGTTGCCAAGCCCGCTCAGCAATGAGGGGGCGCCCTCACCCGTACGGGTGGGGGGGCGGTTGCGACTCTTCTCCCGGGTATGGGACCAGGAGGTCTCGGACAGGTGGATCCGGGAGGTGGTGTCGGCCGGTTACAAGTTGGAGTTCGAGTCCCGTCCTCCTCCAAGGTTCTTCAGGTCTCGGGTATCTTTGGATCCTTTGGCCGCGCAGGGGCTCCTGGCGGCGGTAAGGAATCTTCTAGAATTAGCTGTCGTTTGCCCGGTTCCTCCTTCAGAGGTAGGGCGCGGGTTTTATTCCAATCTCTTCACTGTCCCCAAAAAGGACGGGTCCTTCCGTCCTATTCTGGATTTGAAGTTTCTCAACAGATTTATTCGTCCCCGGAAGTTCCGCATGGAAACCCTGCGGTTTGCGATCGGTTCGCTTCGGCAGGGGGACTTTATGACGTCCATAGACATCAAGGATGCGTACCTGCACATTCCGATTTTCCCAGCTCATCAGAGGTTCCTTCGTTTCGTGGTGAAGGATCGGCATTTTCAGTTTGTGGCTCTTCCATTCGGCCTCACCTCTGCTCCGAGAGTGTTCACCAAGGTGTTGGCGGGGGTGATGGCCCTGCTCAGAGCTCAGGGGATTCGCATTGTGCCTTACCTGGACGATCTTCTCATCATGGCGCCTTCCTTCAGTCAAGCAGAGGGGGACACCAGCATGGTGGTGTCTATGCTGGAGAAGTTCGGCTGGGTGATCAATTACCCCAAGTCCTCTCTGGTTCCGGCCAGGGTGGTGACTTTTCTGGGGATGTCGTTGGACTCCTGCCAGCACAGAGTGTTTCTCCCTCAGGCCAAGGTTCTGTTGATTCAGGAATTGGCTCAGCTTCTTCTCTCCCATCCTCGTCCGTCCATTCGACTAGGGATGAGACTGGTGGGGTTGATGGTGGCCTCGTTCGAGGCAGTTCCCTTTGCGCTGTTTCATACGAGGACGCTTCAGCTTCATCTTTTGGCGTCTTGGGACCGGCGTCCGAGGTCGTTGGATCGGTCCTTCCGGATGTCCCCTCGGGTTCGGCAGTCCCTTCTGTGGTGGTTGGTCTCGGACAACCTTTTGAAGGGCAGGTCGTTTCTGACCCCGCTTTGGGAAACTGTCACCACGGATGCCAGTTTGTCAGGATGGGGAGGTTTCTGGAAGGATCTTCAGTTTCAGGGGCAGTGGGACCCTCAGGAGGCCCACTTGCCCATCAATGTTCTGAAATTGCGAGCCATCAGGTTGGTTCTGTCTCGCTTGACGCATCATTTACAGGGCCTGCCGGTTCAGGTTCGATCGGACAGTCAGACGGCGGTTGCTTACATCAATCACCAAGGAGGGACTCGCAGTCTGGGTGCCCACAGGGAGGTGTTTCTGATTCTAGTTTGGGCAGAGACTCATGTCCCTTGCATCTCGGCAGTTTACATTCCAGGAGTGGAAAACACAGAGGCGGACTTTCTGAGCCGGTGTGCGTCCCGCCGGGGGGAATGGTCTCTCCATCCCCAGGTGTTTCGGTCGCTTTGTCTCCGATGGGGGACGCCGGAGGTGGATCTGTTTGCCTCTCGTCACAATCACAAGCTTCCGACATTTGTGTCTCTGTCCCGGGATCCTCTGGCTCTGGCGGTGGATGCCATGGCCCTGAGCTGGAGGGACCTGGGGTTTCTTTATCTGTTTCCCCCGATTCCCATGCTAGGCAGGGTGCTGCGAAAGTTGGTTCTGGAAGGAGTTCCCGCCATTCTCGTGGCTCCGAGGTGGCCAAGGCGGGTGTGGTTCGCAGACATCGTTCGTCTGGCAGTAGATCAGTTCGATCTGCCTCTTCGGCCGGATCTTCTCACTCAAGGCCAACTGTGTTACCCCAGTTTACAAACGCTGGCTTTGACGGCTTGGCTGCTGAAACCTCCATCTTAAAGGAGGAGGGTCTTTCGGATTCGGTCATTCGGACTCTTATTAGTGCCAGGAAGAGATCTTCTTCTTCCATCTATTATAGGTCTTGGAGATCTTATATTGATTGGTGTGAGGCTAGGTCTTTGCCTTGCCGGGTCTTTTCTATTTCTAGGATTTTGGAATTTCTTCAATCAGGGCTGGACTCCGGTCTTCAGCTGAGTACTTTGAAGGGGCAGGTTTCTGCTTTGTCTATCTTTTTCCAGAGGTCTTTTGCTAGCCATTCTTTGGTCAAGACTTTTTTCCAGGGGGTTTCGCATCTGCGGCCTCCTAGGAAGCCGTTGCTCCCTGTTTGGGATTTGAATTTGGTTCTCTCTGCTCTTCAGGCTCCTCCTTTTGAGCCTTTGCGGGATATTGCTCTGTCCACTCTTACTCAGAAGGTTGCCTTTCTGGTGGCCATAACTTCGGTTCGGCGTGTTTCGGAGTTGGCAGCTTTGTCTATTCAGGCTCCTTATTTTGAGGAACATCAGGACAAAGTGGTTTTTCGCTTTAAGTCAGACTTTCTCCCTAAAGTGGTCTCTGTTTTTCATCTTAACCAGGACATTGTTCTTCCTTCTTTGTGTCCTAAGCCTAAGAATGTCAAGGAGAGTGCTTTGCACTGCTTGGATGTTGTACGTTGTGTCAGGTACTATCTACGTGCTACATCTTCTTTTCGTAGACTGATGCCTTTTTCGTTGTGCCCTGTGGGCCTAGGAAGGGTTTGGCTCCGGCCAAGTCTTCCATTAGCAAATGGATTCATCAGGCGATTGTTGGAGCCTATTCGGCCAAGGGGAAGGATCCCCCTTTTCGTGTTACTGCTCATTCTACTCGCGCGGTTGGAGCGTCCTGGGCTTTTCAGCACCAGGCTTCTGTTGAACAAGTTTGTAAGGCTGCAACTTGGTCTTCGGTTCATACTTTTTCTAAGTTCTATAAGGTTGATGTGCGGGCCTCAGCGGATGCTGTTTTTGGTCGCAAGGTTCTGCAGGCTGCAGTGGTTTGAGTTTTTCTGCATTATTGCCTGGTTGGATACCCACCCTTTTCTGGACACTGCTGTTGGATGTCCCTATTGTAATAATTAATGATTGAAGTGGGGTGTGTGACATACTTAGAATAATACCATTTTGTGAATACTCGCCTGTAAAATGGGTATTATAAGTATGTCACACACCCCACTTCACCCGCCCTTTTTGGTATCCTGGCTCTTTATATGGTGAAGTTTAGTTCTTTACGTTTGAGGGTTACATTTGTTTGTTCCTGGTACCTTGTCTTACTGCTGTTCTAATACTGGGAGATTATTGGGAGGTACCAGGTATGTATAGACCGGGAGGGGCCTGTTGATTTTTTGGAGATTCTCTGCAATGCTGCCACCTAGCGGTAGGTATTACCCTATTGTAATAATTAATGATTGAAGTGGGGTGTGTGACATACTTATAATACCCATTTTACAGGTGAGTATTCACAAAATGGTATTTTTACTTACAGCCATTTCTTTCTTTCTTTTTAAGGGAGAATATGTCTGTCCGCGGGGCGAGATGGTGGGCCCGCTTCATTGGCATAAATTTCACCCTCTTTATTGTGCTGTTCTTCCTGACAACGCCGTCCATCATTATCACTACTATAGACAAATTCAACGTCACCAAGCCCATCTACTACCTGAACGTAAGTGATGATCAGTGCTGGAACTAAATGTGACCGGCCCTAGAGCCAACATTAAATGGGGCCCCATCACGTTTTATACAGTGACCTTTTTTTCGGTCATTTTAAACTGGACCTTCACCCTGAATAAGAGCCTATCTTGTATGTTTCCCCCCTGTACATACAGATTGCACACATTAATCCGGACCTTCACCCTGAATAAGAGCCTATCCTATATGTTTCCCCCCAGTACATACAGATTGCTCACATTAATCCGGCCCTTCACCCTGAATAAGAGCCTATCTTATATGTTACCCCCCCCCGTACATACGGATTGCCCACATTAATCCGGCCCTTCACCCTGAATAAGAGCCTATCTTATATGTTACCCCCCCTGTACATACGGATTGCCCACATTAATCCGGCCCTTCACCCTGAATAAGAGCCTATCTTATATGTTACCCCCCCTGTACATACAGATTGCCCACATAAATCCGGCCCTTCACCCTGAATAAGAGTCTATCTTATATGTTTCCCCCCCTGTACATACAGATTGCCCACATTAATCCAGACCTTCACCCTGAATAAGAGCATATCTTATATGTTACCCCCCCCGTACATACGGACTGCCCACATTAATCCAGACCTTCACCCTGAATAAGAGCATATCTTATATGTCCCCCCTCCGTACATACGGACTGCCCACATTAATCCAGACCTTCACCCTGAATAAGAGCATATCTTATATGTCCCCCCCGTACATACAGATTGTCCACATTCCAGCGATCTGTGACGTGTGTGCGAGAGACATTGCACCAGAGACACCCACACCCTGGTATCACTACACCCTGCCACCACCACTGTAAAAATATAATTTAAACGGTTAAATCAAGACGCCAGTTGCATCCCTGCTCCAGCCTCCAGCAGAGCAGAGACTAGAATTTCTTTAGGAATACCAAGAATAGAAAAAGAAAAGAATAGAAACTGGGATTAGTCAAGTATGGATAAGGGCTAGACGTGTGTGTGTGTGTGTGTGGGGGGGGGGGGGGGGTGACGATGCTGCTACCAATGCCCCAACTTTTCCGTCCCACCTCGCTGACCCAGCTCTAGATCCTGTGTATCCTTTTAGTCATGCACCATCAGTTGGACTATGACTAAGGACTGGATTGAGTCTGAAATGCGTTGGCGTTCCCATAACCTTTAACTATCGCCAGGACCATTGTCATTCATGGACTTTTAAGGTTTGCCAAACTATACTGGAGATGTTTTTAATCTGACTAAATAAAAGGAGTGTTTTTACTGCATGGAGTGCGGACCATCTACTTCTTCACCATTAGTTGGAAACCCCTGGGGTAATGTTATTATAGCTACAGAAAAGTGAGGTGACCGGCCATAGCAGGGGTGCTAAAGGTGGGAATGAGAACAGGTGGGGGTCGCCATTTTGAATCTTTGCTTCTCCTCTGGGCCACTGTCTATTGACTTAGCGGAGATAGGGCAGATGTTAAATGTTTGGTGACCAATCTATTTTGTGTCTGCAGAATCCCGTGATCAGCCAGTTCTTCCCAACCTTGCTGCTGTGGTCCTTCTCTGCACTTCTGCCCACCATTGTCTACTACTCCACACTGCTTGAGGCTCATTGGACAAAGTAAGAAATGGCGCCTCTGTGGGCTGCACTGTTTAGTATAACGCAGCCGAGGACAATTTTATATTGATATTTCGGATGATTTGCGTGAGTGACGCTGTCTGTGTATGTTACAGGTCTGCGGAAAACCGAATTATGATGCACAAAGTCTACATCTTCCTAATCTTCATGGTGCTCATATTACCATCGCTCGGCCTCACCAGGTCTGGACTGTGTGAAACCAGCCTTAGTGTTTTATCTTTTTGGTCTTTATCTTATATCTATTCTCTTACTATTTCTCACTCTTTTTCTGTAGTTGTGACACGTAACAATTTCCCAGTATTTCCGCCTCTTTGCAGCTTCATTCCAGATTTTGGAGGAGTGTAATATTTAATTTTTTTTCACAGCTTGGATGTCTTCTTCCGATGGTTGTTTGACAAGTCTCTGGATGTTAAAGGTCCCGTGCGATTAGAGTAAGTACAGCTCAACCTAATCATTACTAACAGCCTGTTTATTTAAGTGATGTGAAGTTTTCTCCCTTCGACCACAGAGAGAGAGAGCTCCTCCCCCTAAAGAGGAAACACATCTGGAACAAGTTTAAAAGTCCCACCCCTTCCCCCAGTCCTCAGTATTAAACAAGTATTAATTGGTGGGGAGCCGCAGGACCTAATGTATGGGGGGGGGGGGGGGTGTTATAAGGGCCGTCCTGAAGGACTCATAGAAATACCGTTACGGGTAAGACTACCGTGGATTTTCTCCCTTTGTCCTTCAGGACAGCGATGGAGAGAGAGCTCCTCCCCCTAGAGAGGAAACACATCTGGAATAAGTTTAAAAGTCCCCACGCCTTCTCCACAGTCCTCAGTATTAAACAAGTATTAATTGGTGGTGAGCCACAGGACCTGTATATAATGGGGTCCCCTGTGGCATGCATGCTTCAAACAGGCTGGGACGGGAGCGTGCACATGCCACGGGGGTTGCGGCAGCGCACTCTCCCCATTGTAAGCAATCAGTGCCGAGCCGTTGGACCGGGGAAAGGTGAGTTATTACCAGCACCCTCCATTCTTTACTCCTGACAGGTTCAATTTTTTTTATATATTCTTTATTTATTAAAGATTTTTCACAAATAAACAAACATAAGACCAGCAAGACAAAAATGACATACACATTGCATTCTGTCCTAATGTTCCGTACATAGAAAGAGAACATACATAATGAATGTACCCAATGTTTCCAGCACTGTAGGTCAAGAAAGTAACTGCCCAATCAACAGGTGCAACTGTGGTCTTATTACAACGGGGTGGGATGGGGTGGGGTGGGGGGGGGGGAGGGAGAAGAACAGAAGCGGGGTGGGCTTGATAATAAGAATTCCTATGCCAGGCCTAAAAGGCTCTTCCCCTCATCAGACTCAGTAAAGACCATCCATCCGCGCCATGTGGTAGCAAACTTCTCGTAGGTGCCATCTCGGGAAGCCATCATATTCTCGAACCTCATCATGTCATTCACCCGTTTAAACCAAGTAAGTATGCTCGGGGGATCCTTGCTCTTCCATATCTGTGGAATGCAGGCCTTTGCTGCATTCAACAGACGGCACGTGATAGATTTACGGTACCTTTTTATTGGAATCTCTGTTCTATGGAGGAGACACAGAGCGGGGTCGTCAGGGACCTCCGAGCCCGAGACCTTTTCTGCCACTAATCTCACCCTATCCCAGAATTCCCTCAAACCTGGGCAGGACCAGAACACATGCAACAGGTCCCCTCTCCCGACTCCGCACCTCCAACACTCCGCGGGCGTCTCTGGCGACCACTTGTTTAGGGTCGCCGGGACCCTGTACCACCTAGATAGTAGCTTGTAGCCTCCTTCCTGGTATCTGGTGCATATTGACGATTTGTGAGGGAGTTTTAAGAGTTTTCGGCGCTGCTCGGGTGTCCATGTTTCGTTGAGATCCCTTTCCCATTTCACTAAATAGGAGGGGACTTCGTCATCTGGGGGGTCAATAAGCAGCTTATATATCCTGGAGAGGGTGTGTCTCTCTACCTCCTTACTCTGGCACATTGTCTCAAAGGCCGTGTTGTTCCGCCTACCCACTCTAAAATCCTGTAAGGAAGCCATGAAGTGGCCTATCTGCATACCCTGCCAAGGAGACCACTCAGGGACCCCATGTCTCTGTGCCAGTTCCGCTAGCGGGGCCCACCCCTCCTGCACCCTGAAATGACCTGCCCTGTACACATTCGCTCTGGACCATGCCATGGCTGTTGGGCCACTACATCCCGGCCTAAAACTCGGATTTCCCAGGATAGGATACATGGGGGACGGGAAAGGTGAAATCCCCTCACGATGCAGCGCTGCCTTACACGCCCGCAGTGTCGGGCCAATAGTAGGGTGTTGCAGCGCCTGCGTCCCCCCCTCCCGGAGCAGCCAGGGCGCACCCCCAATTGGATATGTCAAGAAGCTCTGCTCTAGGCCGACCCATCGCTTGTGCCGTCCATGAATGCACCAATCGACCACCCTATTCAGGTGCACAGAGAGATGGTACAGTGCCGGGTCAGGGACACCTACACCCCCCCTCTCCTTCGTCCTCATCAGTAGGCTCCCGCTCACCCTTGGCCTCCTCCCAGCCCATATAAATTTAATAAAAACAGCTCGCACCTTCTGAAGGTAGGAACGTGGGATCAGTACTGGCAGAGCCTGCATAAGGTAAAGCAAGCGGGGCAAGAGGGTCATCTTGACCGCGTTGCATTTCCCGAACCAAGAGAGCTTCCCCTTTGCCCACCTATTGGTTTCTTCCTCAAAATGCTTCAATAGTGGGGGGAAGTTGAGGGCAAATACTTTGGTGAGATCGCTACTGATCTTAGTTCCTAAATAGCCCACGCAACCCTCAGCCCATTTAAACATAAAGGAATCCCGCAGCTTCCCCAACCGCGTGGCAGGGATACCAACATTTAAGGCCTCCGATTTCTGATAATTTATCTTGTACCCTGACAAGTTCCCATACTCTCTCAGATCCCGCATGAGATTTGGCAGGGTCACCTCTGGACAAGACAAGAAGAAGATTAAATCGTCGGCATAGGCCGCGACCTTATAGTGCCCCGACGCATTCTCAATTCCCCTAACATCCGGGTTCCCCCTCACCCTGCACAGGAGGGGCTCCAATACTAATATAAAAATTAACGGAGACAACGGGCATCCCTGTCTTGTCCCATTAGCGATCCCAAAGGATCCAGACGAGTGCCCGTTTACTCTCACCGACGCCGAGGGTCCCCTATACAGGCTCCCGATCCAATTCAGCATGTTCGGGCCCAGGCCAATATGTCTTAGGACCGAGTCCATGAACTGCCAATTGACCCTGTCGAACGCTTTCTCGGCGTCGGTAGAGAGCAGCAGGGCAGGCATCTTTTGTTTCTGGGCCAGATGGATCACATTCAACACTTTAGTAGTGTTGTCCCGAGCCTCCCTCATAGGCATAAAGCCCACCTGGTCGGGGCCAATCACTAAGTGCAGGTGAGGGGCAACCCTCGACGCCAAAATCTTGGCAAAAAGCTTAATGTCTGCGTTCAGGAGAGAGATGGGCCTGTAATTAGCACAGAGGGTGGGGTCTTTTCCCTCCTTGGGTATCACCGCAATGTGAGCCCTGAGCGTGTCTCTGGGGAGCGGGGCCCCCTCTATTATGGCATTCATCACGGACAGGAGTTTAGGACCTAGGATCGGGAAAAATTTTTTGTAGTACTGCAGATGGAACCCATCCGGGCCAGGGGCTTTCCCCCTTGCCGAGCTAGCCAACGCTCCCTGCAGCTCCAACAGGGAGATCGGTGCCTCTAGCTCCGCTATCACCTGTGCCGGGAGGGTCGGCATCCCTGAAAGCCTAATGTAGTCCACACATCTCTGCTCCAGCGCAGGCTCCCGAGCCTCTGGCAGGTTATACAGGTCTCGGTAGAATACTCGGAACGCCTCTGCTATTTCCTCCGTAAGGTGCGTGACCCTGCCCCCCTGGTCTGTCACCCTGGGTACAAAGGTCCTAGCCCTTTCGGCCCGTAAGGCGTTAGCTAGCAGTCTGCCGCACTTGTCCCCGGACTCGTAAAATGCGCGCCGGCATTGCACTAGCTGCGCTTTGATCTTGTCGCAGCAGACCGTCTTCAGCTTCTCTCGCAGCGAAGTCAGGGTGGGCAAGTGAGCGGCAGACAGGGACTTCTTATGTAGCGCCTCCAGCTTACCAATCTCTCTAAGTAGGTTCATAGTACATTCCATCCTTTCCTTTTTCATCCTAGCTCCATGTCCTATGAACAGCCCCCTGACAAAGCACTTATGCGTCTCCCATAGGGTCCCGGGTGACACCCCTGGGGTGGAGTTTATTTCAAAGAAGCTTTTTAATTCCTTCTGGACATCCTCCAGCACCCTCTGGTCGTCCAACAGTGAGTCATTAAGGCGCCAGGACCAGCTCCTAGGGGCCACGGAACGTCCCCTAAAGGTGAGGGTAATGGGGGCATGGTCAGACAGGGTAATGTTGCCTATCGTTGAGTCTTCCACGCGGGGCAGCAGCGCGTGCGGGACCAAGAACAGATCGATTCTGGAATAGGAATTATGGGGGTGAGAGAAGAAGGTGTAATCCCTTGTCTCCGGGTGCAGTATTCTCCAAGGGTCAACCAGCTGGTGTGAATGAAGGATCTTCCTGACTTGTTTTATTTTAGCGTATGCAATATGGGGCCCCCCTCTGGAAGTATCCAGCAGAGGTTCTAACGCCAAATTAAAATCTCCACCAATTATCAGATCCCCCTCCCGGAAGCCCACCAGAGCCTCTAGAAGGTTCTCCATAAAAGAAACCTGTCCAGCGTTCGGGGCGTACACATTCACCAACGTGACCCTTTCAGAAGCTATCTTCCCCTTGACAAACACCCATCTTCCCTCAGCGTCCGTCTTGTAGTCCTCAAGCTCCCACATGAGGGATTTCGCTATCACAATGCTGACCCCTCTGGACCTGGAGTCAGGAGAGTAGCTGTTGTATGACCTAGAATAGAACCTGTCGCCCAGCGATGGAGGGTTTGAAGCCCTAAAGTGCGTCTCCTGCAAAAAGCCCACTTGGGCTCTAAGACCTCTCAAGTTTCGTAGAATCATGGAGCGCTTTTCAGGGCTATTAAGCCCCTTGGCGTTCAGTGAGACGATTTTGGTACCCGCCATTTTAGGTAGCCCACTAGGGGGGGGGGGGAGGGGGGGCTAGGTGGGGGGGAGGTGGCGGGAGATAAGCACTCCCTTCCCAAAAGATAACTAGGGGGGGGGGGGTAAGGAGGGAGGACTCTAGACAAGTGGGGGTTCGCCTCCTCCTAGAGGGGCTTAACGGGGGTCAGAACACAGGAACAATAAACAATAAACACAAAACTTTTACTCTATCCACTAAGGAGAAGATCAAAACCCAACAGGTCAGGTAAACCTGCGGGGGTCGGCCCTAATGTGGGGTAGGGTGCCTGTCGGTACTCACCGCAGGTCTAACCATTCCCTCCCACATCGGGCCAGCCAGCAGATCAACGTGAAAAAATAAGCAATGAGCAGCAAACCTATAACAACAATTAAGCAAGTAATAATAGTAACATTAACAGCATTAATAGGACATGTCAAAACCATTTCGGCCACAGCTTCATTTGACGTGAGGCGCCCGGCCACCCCCCCCCCCCCCAGGAGGAACCCCACCACCAAAGGCGGAGGCAAGCACGTCACCCAAATCACAGGCCCACGACGGCACGCGCCGCCCAGCACCCGAGTCGTCCAAGGGCGAGTAGGCTCCCCCCGGGGGAATGGAAGCGACCGGGCCACCCCACCCCGCCGGCCAGCTCACGTCTCGATGTTGTATGGCCTAGACTGCCTCCTCACGCGGCGCCGTCTGCCAGGGCCTCCAGGGCCTCCCCGACCCCTCCCAGAAGCCCCCACAGGCTGAGCGGGGGGGAGCGCCACCCTCGCCGCCAGCCAGTCCGGGACCTCCACCGGGTCACACCGAAGAAAGAGAAACAAGTCCGGCAAGTCTCCCGGCGACTTCAATAAGAAAGTGTCATGGTTCCTCCTGACGATGAGGTGGAAAGGATATCCCCACCTATATGTCGCTCCTGCACGCGTCACTGTTTCCAGCACTGGCTTCAGGGCTCTGCGCATGAGCAATGTTCTGCGTGAGAGGTCCTGCAAAATCTGGATGTTGGCTCCGTCAAAGCTGACGTCCCCCCTCCGCCATGCGGCGCGGGCGACATCCTCTTTCAGCGCGTAGCGATGCACCCGGCAGACGACATCCCGTGGTCTGGACGGATCTGAGCTGGGGGGACCTAGCGCTCTGTGAACTCTGTCCAATTCAATCGGGGTGTCCGGGTCCCTATCCAGCGCCATGTTGAAAATGACTGTGACGATGCGTTTAAGGTCTTCCCCCGACGAAGCTTCTGGGATGCCCCGCAGCCGAAGATTATTTCTGCGGCTACGATTTTCAATATCGTCAATGTGTAGCATCTGGGCCTGGAGTAAAGATTCCTGACGGTCACATCTCTCCTCCAATATTCTGAGGCGATTTGCAGTTGAAGGGCCCTCCGACTCTAGCACCGCCACCCTCTCCTCCACTGCGGAGACTTGCTGCTTGACCTCTCCCAACTCCCGCCTGTGCGCCTCTTCGTACTTTGCAATGAGACCCTCGATGTCGGCTCTGGAGGGCAGATTCCGCAAGAGCGATATCGTTTCCTTGTGAATATCTGCGCCGCGGGAGGGCCCGGGATCTCCTGACTCTGCAGACGATCGGGGAGTAGGGTGCGGCTGCAGTTTGCTCTCGGCGGGGTCTGGCGTCCATGGGACCCAAGGCTCCGGTCTGGGCTCGGGGGAGAAGCAAGGCTGATGCGGGGACATCGGGGTCGGGCTGTGCTGACCGGCGGGCCACGAAGCCTCCGGCGAGGGCTGCAGCGAAGGTGAACCCGGACTCAGGGGTGCAGGCCCCCGCCGCTGAACCAGGATCTCAGGCTCTAGGGGGGGGGGGTTCCGGTGCTCTGGGGTTCTCTGCGGAATAATCAAAGGGGAGCACGCGTCAGCTCCCAGCCGTCCCCCCGCCAGCGACACCCCGTCACCGCTCGTCCCACGCCGGGGCAAGAAGGCGAATCTGGCCAGAGTCGGCTGCGTCACTGTCCCTGGTTTGTCCCCCTGTGCACCCATCGTGGCAGTGTGTGGCATCTCCATGCCCAGATCACGGGGGGCATGCGCTTGTCTGCGGTGGGCAGGGAGAGCACCTGTCGCAGAGCAGGGGGGCCGGGGGGGGGGGGCGCAGGCGGATCTCGCAGGGTGTGACACTCCTGGTCTCCAGATGCGCTGGCCGTCTGACCGGGCTCCCCGCCTGTCTCCCGCTGCAGACCCACCTTTTGTGTAGTGCAGCGCTGGCTGGGCTCTTTCTGCCCCCGCATCTGGTCCGGGGAATCCCGGCCGGCGTCTGTAGCCCCTCCCCTCAGCGTCACCGCCCCAGAGTTCCTTGCGCCGGCGGGCGCCATCTTGGGACTCCCAGCAACAGCTCCTCCGTCCGCCATCTTGGTACACCCACCGGTGTACACAGACCGCATCTCCGCCGCCGCCGCCGCTTCCTCCAGCACAGAGACACCCGGTGCTTCCTCCTCACTCAGCTCCGCAGCCTTCTCTCCTCTGCACGGTGAGTGATTCTTCTCTCCGCCGCGCTCGCCTCCGATCCCCGCCAGGTTCCGCTCAGCGATCTCTGGTGGCAGACCGCTGGTGCACCCAGCTGTCCTCTCGGTCCCGGGCGATCGCTGGGGCTCAGGCCCGCCTCCTGCTCCGGTGGCTCGCGGGGGGTCCGCTGTCACTGTGGGAACCACCGTCTCTCCCACTCCCAGCATGTTCCGCGCCATCTTGGACCTCCGGTCCTCAGCCCTTTCCCTCCGGAAATCTGCAATCGGGGGGTGCTGGGGGCCCCTCCGCTGTCCCCCTCCACTTCCCCGAGGGGTCTTCTTCCTGGCCATGTCGTTTTAGGGTAGGTTTGCTGCTTGCAAAGTAAGCTATAAGGCCGCCGATGTGGGAGCTCGAGGATAACACTTCCTCACGGCTCCATACCTAGGACGACAGGTTCAATTTTAAACTTTTCAGACTTCTAGTCCTCTACTCCAGGAGAGCATCAGAATGGGGTGGGTTTCAGGGGTTACAAGGCGGCCTCGCACACCGTTCTTTCTGTGCCCGGCTCTGGGTGGTATTAGCAAGTCTCACTGCTCTCCCAGAGTATTTGGTTTTAGTGGTTTTTGGTTTTCAGGACAGGCAATGCTTTGTGATACATCGCTCTAATAGTTTCTGTACAGTTCAGTTTTATTATAAGTTCCCAAAAACACATAACTTTGAAAAATCATTGTTACTGTAACAGGTACCAGAGATTGGCAACGCAGTGATCCCGCTGACTACATTGTCACCTGTCCCTGGACAGGAAGTGGTTAGACCTTCATTAGTTGGGGCTATGTAATGGTCACACAGTCCTGTCATTTTGATGTGGAAAAACCCTCAGAAACATAAGTCTTCAAGAAATACAATGTTTAATCGGTCGACCAGGGGCTTGCTACCTTGATTGCCAATGCCCGAATCACTGGCTCTTTTTGTTTTCTTAAATACAGTTTTAGACAAAGGTGCTTAAATCACCATCCTGATTGGATGCCTGGACACATGTCAGACTTCGATTTGACACTTTAAACATATACAGATTCACATATATGGACGGTATAGTTCAGACATGAAGAACATCTGTTTCTCATTAAGCAGACAAAACATTCTTTAGTGATAGTCATATGGAGGAAGGAGGGGTGAAAAGCCCTCCACACACTGAGAATGTGAGAGATGGCATACAGGCGGTTTATAAAATTAATACTAATTATAATATTTTATTTTCCACCTACATTTCAGGTGCGTGTTTCTTCCCGACCAAGGAGCCTTCTTTGTCAACTACGTCATCGCCTCTGCGTTTGTTGGGAACGGGCTGGAGCTGATGCGGCTTCCGGGGCTCATCTTGTACACCGTTCGCATGATTATGGCCAAGTCTGCCGCAGAGAGGCGCAACATAAAGCAGGTATGACGCGCAAGGGCAATGTGAGCGGAACCCCGGTGCGGACATGTAATAAAGATCAATCAGAAGGTGGACAAGAACGATATTCAAACATTCCTGATCACTTCCTCTGCAGTTATTACACCTCCAGGATAGGCTCCAGATTCCCTGTATGTACACTGACAACTAGCCTACTACTTCTACACTGACAACTAGCCTACTACTTCTACACTGACAACTAGCCTACTACTTCTACACTGACAACTAGTCTACTACTTCTACACTGACAACTAGTTTACTACTTCTACACTGACAACTAGCCTACTACTTCTACTCTGACAACTAGCCTACTACTTCTACTCTGACAACTAGTTTACTACTTCTACACTGACAACTAGCCTACTACTTCTACTCTGACAACTAGTTTACTACTTCTACACTGACAACTAGTTTACTACTTCTACACTGACAACTAGCCTACTACTTCTACACTGACAACTAGTTTACTACTTCTACTCTGACAACTAGTTTACTACTTCTACACTGACAACTAGCCTACTACTTCTACTCTGACAACTAGTTTACTACTTCTACACTGACAACTAGCCTACTACTTCTACTCTGACAACTAGTTTACTACTTCTACACTGACAACTAGCCTACTACTTCTACTCTGACAACTAGTTTACTACTTCTACTCTGACAACTAGTTTACTACTTCTACACTGACAACTAGCCTACTACTTCTACTCTGACAACTAGTTTACTACTTCTACACTGACAACTAGCCTACTACTTCTACTCTGACAACTAGCCTACTACTTCTACTCTGACAACTAGCCTACTACTTCTACTCTGACAACTAGTCTACTACTTCTACACTGACAAGTAGCCTACTACTTCTACAATGACAACTAGCCTACTACTTCTACACTGACAACTAGCCTACTACTTCTACACTGACAACTAGTCTATTACTTCTACAATGACAACTAGTTTACTACTTCTACACTGACAACTAGCCTACTACTTCTACACTGACAACTAGTCTACTACTTCTACTCTGACAACTAGCCTACTACTTCTACACTGACAACTAGCCTACTACTTCTTCTGCTACTTCTGTTATACCTCCAGGATAGGCTCCCCTAATCCACATTTCCTGTATGTACACTGATGACTAGTCTTCTACTTTTACACTGACTAGTCTACTACTACTTCTGCTACTTCTGTTTCACCTCCATGATGGGCATCACCTTTTCAAGACTCCTTGTATGCACAGTGATCAGTGGTGTGACTTGCCACCACGCATCCCATGCAATTGCATGGGGCCCCCACTTTTCGGGGGCCCCCCAGAACTCTGCTGAGTAAACACTGGAAGTGGCTGGCGTCCAGGGCTGTATTTACCATTAGGCAACCCTAGGCTTGTGCCTAGGGTGGCCACTTGCAAGGGGGGGTGCTATGGAGGGTGCTGTTACTGCTATTACTACTGGGGGAGGCGCATTAAGCTAATGCAGAGTGTGCAGAAGGAAGCAGCTGCACACTTACTTGAGACCTGGAATCCCGTTGGCGTTCTTAACACTTTCAAATAGTCTACGGCCATGGCTTCAGAAAGAGGGCCGCCGCTCCCATGAGCAGGGCTGTTTTTAACCATTAGGCATCCCACTGTTATAGATAAAAAAAAAAAAACCCTTGCTGGCATCTTAATACCCACTCAAGAGCACCCCCCCCCCCCAACCACAGAAAGACACTGTGTGTCTGCAAGGGGAAAGGGTGCAAGCTTCCAGCTGTTACCAGGACCTGATTTCCCTGCCTCCAGGCTGTGCTCATGTGACTTCTGTGTATCAGGAGCCTGGATCCTTTCTCTCCTCTGCACACTGTTTGCATTTAACTCCTTGCACCCTCACTCCCACACTCGCAATGTCTGCATTTATACCTCTTGCTACCTCCCCGTCCCCGCAAGTGGGTTGTAAGCAAAAAAAGTGCCTAGGGCGTTCTAGACCCCAAATGCAGCTCTACTGGCATCTTACTGTAATACTGATAAATGAGAAGGGAAAGCAGCTTCTCTACGTCATTTGTTTCTCTTTACTATTATGCATTTTTTTATTCCAAAAAAGGCCTTTGATTAGGGCCCCAGACACAACTTTGCATGGGGCCCCAGAAATTATAAGCCTGTCCCTATCGGTGATGATCAGGGCCGGGCCTATCATGTTTGGTGCCCCTTCCAAAGTTGTGTTTGGGGGCACTAATCAATAAAGATTTTTGCTGCTAGGGCAAAAAATGGCCACAAAACTCAAATATATGCAAAAATATATAATTTTATTGAGACAACAACACTACAATAATAAAGACATATTAAAAATGATATTAAAAACTGTCCAAGACTGTGAATACCGCTGAGACTCAGACCAAACAAGATATAATATCGCATCACTGGGTATAAAAATTAAAGTGCAACCCCAATTTATAAACAATTTTTTAACCTTTTCCAGATTCCCTTCATGTACGTTGATGACCGGTCAATCACTGCTATCACAGATGCTGGGTTGGGGTGTAGCAGGAGGGGGTTTGGGAGGGGGGTGGGGGGGAGGCAGAGACAGGCTTCCTGCCTCCACCTAACTTAGTGTAGGTCCACTTTAGTATTTAGAAGCTAATATTAATAAACTAAAACCAATGCAATTGTATACATTACAAGTCCGGGTGTCTCTTCTGACTGTCTGTTCCATGTCTTCTGTTCTAGCACCAGGCTTATGAATTCCAGTTTGGAGCAACGTACGCCGGGACGCTTTGCGTCTTCACGGTGGTCATGGCGTACAGCATCACGTGCCCCATCATAATGCCCTTTGGTGAGCAATGGTTATATATCATAATAGTCTTAACCCGCATTGTTACATTGTAAGTCTATGCTAAAGACATGTTTTATAAATATCAGACTATAGGGCCAATACAAGGGGACTGGCCGTATTAACACTTTCATGGCCATGGCGGTTCTGCGCCTGGATATTTAGGGTCTTACTGAGGGTCACGGCTTGGAGCTATGAGAAAGAAACAAAGGATACAGGGAGGCAATCCTTGGTATTCAAAATGTACTCACGAAAGGGGCAAATACAAACATGTATGTACAGCAGAGAGGAATATGACATATAACAGCACACTGAGGAAGCGGGAGAGGATCCGTGAAACGTCCTATGTGTAAAAAGTTTTTTTTTTTTAAATCTAAAAAAAAGCAATGTTTTATTGTTCAAATATTGCCACTAGATGGCATCATATGTATATCTATCTAAAGTTTTACTAATTGTATTTGTCTGAAGTGTGTGTATGTATATAATATTGTTTTTATTGTTTATTTATATAGCGCCATCAGCTTCCATAGCGCTGTACAAAGTAGTAATTACAGACAGGGTAAAAACATGCAGTACATAGACTATTACAGATGCAGTGTTACAGAGTTTACAATGAATATTTTGAATACAAGATACAATTGGAGAGGGAGCCCTGCCCGTATGAGCTTACAATCTAAAATAAATATATTTCATTTATGATATAGATATAAATAAATAAATAAATAAATAATTTGTGTTTCTGGTTTGCCTGCAGCATTCTGTAAGTTTGCTATCTTATTCAGTAGATTATATTTTTAATAGTATTTAGTAGTATTTATATTTTATGTTTTTAAATTGGACCAAAATTCATGGCTGACAGCCCTGAAATGTATAAGATTCAAGGGCCATCTGATTCCCCTCCAGATTAGCGATGCCCGGCTGTGTGAAACCTCTCAGTGCACCCAGTAAATGCACCTTCTCTCCCGATCCAACGGCGCATGCGCAAGCAGCGGCCGCCACCTGCTATATCTTTAAAGGTTAGCGGAGATGCTGCCGCCGGCCCACTCGGCTGGGGCCGAGTCTTAGACTTGTTGATGTGAGCGGATCTGAGCTTGCTGATTGGATGAGAGGCCGTGCATAAGACATAGGACTGGGAACAGGTGAGTTAGATTGGGTGACCTGGGGGGTTTGAAACAATGGGGCATCCCGGATCGGGGTGTCCTGGGGGCAAGGACTAAAACCCGAGATCCCAGGTTTTGGTCTACTTTAAAACCTAAATCAAATGGTGTTTTTTAGCTGAATGGGGGGGTAACCAGGAGAATTTTATCTGGTGGGTCCCATGAATTATTTCCTGAGCTGCTCCAGTCCATCCCTGACCACCTGTACCACAATTGTGAGCAATAAAGGGGTGATGTGGAAATGCTTCCACGTCTACTCCTAATATAGGAGCACCACAACAATATTAAAGTGGACCAACACCCAGGATGATCGGCTCGGGAATCTATAACATCCCTCCCCACGGGGCATCCGAAATCGGGATGCCCCGCTGTGTGAAACCCTCCAGGACGCCCCATTCAACTTACCTTATCCCCGTTCCAACGGCGCACGCATGGGCCGCGGCCGCATCTCGCGCTTCTCTCTAGCAGGGCGCACACCCATGCCGGCAAGCGCAAGAAGCGTCCGCCAGCGTGCTCGGAGCCGCTGTGGTTGTCCATCCCTTGTCCGTGCATACCACAGCGGCTCTGAGCGCGCTGATTGGACGAGGCCCGCGCATGCGCCGTAGGAGCGGGGTGAGGTGAGTTTTTCCGGGCGTTCTGGGGGGTTTCATGCGGAAGTGGACCAAAACCCAGGATAGTGAAAATCCTGGGTGTTGGTCCACTTTAAGATAGAATCAAACTTTTTTGCGACAAATACACATGCACCTTTAAAAGCAACACATAGCACAAAGCATACATTAAAAGCCAAGCTGTACCTTCCCCTCTGTTACATACATTTAAAAAAAAAAAGATCAATAAATGAATCCGGGGATATATCGACGATATACCGATAATATTAGAAAAATACAATTAAACCCCTGGGCCCTTATATTTTGTGCTGACACAAAAAAGCTCCCACAAGAAGAAATATTTAAAGTTTTTAAATCCCAAAGTGACTTGTGCAATGGTTCAATGAACACATGCCTCTTACCATCTGTGCTAAAAGAAACCCAAGGGAAATCGTTTGTATATATGTATATCACACAAAACGAGTGCATGAAGTAGTTACCAATATTAACCAACGTATCTAAAAATTGTCAGTCTGCGTTTTTCTTACATTTTTTCTGCTGCTGTGTCTGATCAGGTCTGATCTACATGCTGCTCAGACATCTGGTGGATCGGCACAACCTGTACTACGCCTATATCCCCACCAAGCTGGACAGGAAAATCCACTTTTCTGCAGTCAATCAGTCCCTGGCTGCCCCCATATTGTGTCTGATGTGGCTGTTTTTCTTCAATCTCCTGCGCATGGGTAAGTGACATCTCTTGTTTTTAGCATGTTTATCCTTTTAATGCGGACCAAAACACAGGATTTTGACTAAACTTGGTCCTTTCCCCTGAAGGGTGTGCATGGGCCACCTTGTGGTCTGATGTAGGGTGTGCCTGAGCCACCTTGTGGTCTGATGTAGGGTGTGCCGCGGCTGTCTGGTGGTCTGATGTAGTGTGTGCCGCGGCTGTCTGGTGGTCTGATGTAGGGTGTACCTGGGCCACCTTGTGGTCTGATGTAGGATTAGCCTGGGCCACCTTGTTTGATGTAGGGTGAGCCTGGGCCACCTTGTGGTCTGATGTAGGGTGAGCCTGGGCCACCTTGTTTGTTGTAGGGTGAGCCTGGGCCACCTTCTGGTTTGATGTAGGGTGAGCCTGGGCCACCTTCTGGTCTGATGTAGGGTGTTCCTGGGCCACCTTGTGGTCCGTGATGTGGGACGAGCCTGGGCCACCTTGTGGACTGATGTGGGGTCAACCTGGGCCACCTTGTGGACTGATGTGGGGTCAACCTGGGCCACCTTGTGGACTGATGTGGGGTCAACCTGGGCCACCTTGTGGACTGATGTGGGGTCAACCTGGGCCACCTTGTGGACTGATGTGGGGTCAACCTGGGCCACCTTGTGGACTGATGTGGGGTCAACCTGGGCCACCTTATGGACTGATGTTGGGTCAACCTGGGCCACCTTGTGGACTGATGTGGGGTTAACCTGGGCCACCTTGTGGACTGATGTGGGGTCAACCTGGGCCAGCTTGTGGACTGATGTGGGGTCAACCTGGGCCGCCTTGTGGACTGATGTGGGGTCTGCCTGGGCCACCTTGTGGACTGATGTGGGGTCAACCTGGGCCACCTTGTGGACTGATGTGGGGTCAACCTGGGCCAGCTTGTGGACTGATGTGGGGTCAACCTGGGCCACCTTGTGGACTGATGTGGGGTCAACCTGGGCCAGCTTTTGGACTGATGTGGGGTCTGCCTGGGCCACCTTGTGGACTGATGTGGGGTCTGCCTGGGCCACCTTGTGGACTGATGTGGGGTCAACCTGGGCCAGCTTGTGGACTGATGTGGGGTCAACCTGGGCCGCCTTGTGGACTGATGTGGGGTTAGACTGGGCCAGCTTGTGGTCTAATGTGGGGTGAGGCTGGGCCACTTGATTAGGGTAGATTAGGACTTTGCCTGGTGATATATGGGACATGCATGTGGTTTTGTATAGAGGACACATCTGTAACCCGGTTGAAGTTCACTTATGATAGGTATTGGTCTTTTAGAGCGTTCTTTCTTTGTAACCAATCATGTGGATACATTTCTGAAGCTCCATTTATGGCACCGGAGTCACATCATTGTCTTTCTCTACAGGTTTAAAAGCTCCCACACTCTTCACATTGGTCGTCATCCTGCTGACCATCGTGGTCTCCATGTTGTACACTTGTTTTGGCTGTTTTAAACATCTCAGCCCACATAATTACAAGGTGAGAGGGTTCAAACCCAACTACTGCTACCCCCCCATTAGGCTCTCCTCCCCCCCCCCCCCCCCGCCCTATTACACCCCTCTTCTATACGCAGCTTAAACCGGACCTTCACCCTGAATAAGAGCCTATCTTATATGTTTCCCCCCCTGTACATACAGATTGCCCACATTAATCCGAACCTTCACCCTGAATAAGAGCCTATCTTATATGTTTCCCCCCCTGTACATACAGATTGCCCACATTAATCCGGACCTTCACCCTGAATAAGAGCCTATCTTATATGTTTCCCACACCCTGTACATACAGATTGCCCACATTAATCCGGACCTTCACCCTGAATAAGAGCCTATCTTATATGTTTCCCACACCCTGTACATACAGATTGCCCACATTAATCCGGACCTTCACCCTGAATAAGAGCCTATCTTATGTTTCCCACACCCTGTACATACAGATTGCTCACATTAATCCGGACCTTCACCCTGAATAAGAGCCTATCTTCTATGTTTCCCCCCTGTACATACAGATTGCTCACATTAAAAATCATCCTACCTGCATCTACTGTATGTTATGAGCCTTAAAAATACAAGATAGCTGCCCATGGAGTCTCAGGCTGCCTGCAAACAAGAAGTGTCTTCTGACTATGCCGCTCTGCATTCTGGGATTGCTGTCCTTTCCCTGACCCCAGCCCTGCTCATTCTGTGCAAAGCACAGCTATAGCCCCGCCCCCTGCACTTTTGACCCCTCTCCCCTTTACAGTATGTGATGCTTTTGAGGCAAGATGGTGGTGCCCCTATCCTAGAGTCCTGAACAGAGTTGCAGCCCAGTGGGGGAAAGAATAAGTAAGTAAGTGATTAAAAACTTAAAATATATTCATTTTAGATGCTGGGGAATATTCTTTTAAGGGTTTGGGCTTTTCATTAAATCATGATGAAGGTCTGGTTTAAAGAAGAACAAAACCCAGGAATTTTACTTTCCCGGGTCTTGTTCTGTGCCCTTTGGGCATCACAAAGTGGGATGCCCAGCTGCACCTTTTAAAAACATTGAAATGCCCCCCTCCCAGAAAGCCAGAAAACTCATCTGTCTAGGCTCCTATGGCGCATGCGCAGACTCTCGTCCAATGAGAGATGTCCACTATGACATCTACAAGTGCACCCACATTTAATTTATTAAGGCGCCTGTATAAAGTGTCCCATAGTGTGTCTTACACACTGGGCATTGTTCAATCTGTTTCACCATTAAGTTGGAGAAACAGAGAGACTAAAAAAAACACCACTAAACCTGGGGTTTTTTGAGGAGTAATCAACCAGAAGCAATAATACTGGTTGTTGCTGGCTTGATTAATTTGGTAGAAATACCGCCCTCAAACATTTCTAACCTTTTATTCCTTTCCAGCATTTATAACCGGAATTTTGAATGCATCACTAAAGACGGAATTTTTCTTCCTAGAAAGGTTGATTTCAGAATTTTCAACTAATCACTCTTCCTTCCCCCAGCGCACCTACAAGTTTCTCCTAATTTCCTGTGCATAGGAATAGGCGGACACCACCAAACCAATGAGAGCCACCTGCCTAATTATGTAGTTGTAGCGGACAGCTCCCATTGGATGAGAGCCTGCGCATGCGCCACTGAAGCAGGAAAAGGTGAGTTTTTCCAACTCGTCCTTCAGAATGAGCACACGGAAATAGGTGGTCGTGCTGAAGGATTCTTCAAAAATCCGTTACCGGTAAGTCTAATGGTGGTTTTTCCAAATCATCCTTTAGCATGACCACCTATTTCTGTGTGGACGTGCTAAAAGATTCTTAAAAAAATCTGTTACCGGTAAGTCTAGCAGTGGTTTTTAGGGGCACCCTCGGGGGGGTTTCACACAGCGGGGCATCCCAATTTTGGTTGCCCTGGGGAAAAGCCAGCAGCTTTCTGAGCAATCTCTAAGGCGGATGCTCTACTTTATTCTGACACCTAAAGCTTTGTATTTCTTTGTAGATAAAAGAGTCGGAGACCCCTACAGAGGAGGAGGAAGAAGAAGCAGCTCCCCGGAGGACGCCTGTGAGTTACTGGACTATCATAGTTATTAAAGCAGACTAAAACCCTTGGGAACCCGGCTCTAAAGTGTAAAAGACTTTTGAGCCGATGTGCAGCCTGCCCCCAGCATCAGCCATATACTTACCTCCGGATTATATCCCATGGCACATGTGCGGGCATCGGCACTGATGCACCCACCCGCTGCTGGCATATCTGAACGGCTGGCGACAGCTGCAAAGCAGACAGCAGGAGGCGCCCAGCAATTGTTTCGTTCAGATCTCATTGCCGGTCATGAATATTCATGGCAGTGACTTCTGATTGGATAAGAGCATGTGCCGTGGGAGTGTGGATAGAGGTGATCTGAGGGGAGTAGCACATGAGCGCATCCAAAAATGAGATCCCCCGGTAAAGCTTTCCAGATACGTGGAATTCCTGGGCTTTGGCCATTCACGACTGGGATTAAGGTAAGTGTAGCGGGCGTCCTGGGGGGTTTCACACAGCGGGGCATCCCGATTTTGGATGCTCCACAGGGAGGGAATGGATCGGCACAGGATTTTGACTATCCTGGGATTTGGTCCACTCCCCCGGGCCGCCCCGCTATGTGAAACCCCCCAGATCACTTGGATCAACTCACCTCACCGCGGTCCTACTGCGCATGCGCGGCCGCTCGTCCAATCAGCGCACTCTGAGTCACTGAGCTATGCACATCTTAGCTCAGCGACTCCGAGCGCGCTGGCGGCCGCATCTCGCGCTTCCCTCTAACAGGAAGCGTGCCCGCGCCGGCCATTCACGATCGGCATTAAGGTAAGTGTAGCGGGCGTCCTGGGGGGGTTTTACACAGCGGGGCATCCCTAATTTTGGATTCCCCACGGGGAGGGAATGGATCGGCCCGGGAAGGATCTAGCTGGGTTTTGGTCCACTTTAAAGTTTAGTTTGCCTAGAAAAACTTCATGTATCTCATCCTACCAAAGTTTTGTGTGTCTCTCAAATTTTTGGTTGAACTCTAAACTCTTGTCCAGTGCCAATCTGTCTGGTCACTTACCTGCTGGCCCTAATACTCTCTGCCAACTGGGCTTCACTAAAATGTGTAGGAGTTTGAAGTGGACCAAAATGCAGGTTTTTCACTCCCTGCCATTTGGTCACTTAACCCCAAGGAAGATCTTAAGGCTGATTCAGCACCTGAGAATTTTTCTCCCACTTTTGTGGCGAGAAAACAATGTTTTTTTTCATTGTTGCAAGTCAGCACCATATTTAGACGTACAAATATATTTTTTTTAATTGCATTGCTAAATATGGCGCTGAATTGCACTGGAGGATGCAAATGATAAAAGATTTTTTCACAAAAAAAGGTCAGAAAAGAGAAAGGAAGGAATGGGGAACAGAGAAAGGAAGGAATGGGGAACAGAGAAAGGAAGGAATGGGGAACAGAGAAAGGAAGGAATGGGGAACAGAGAAAGGAAGGAATGGGGAACAGAGAAAGGAAGGAATGGGGAACAGAGAAAGGAAGGAATGGGAAACAGAGAAAGGAAGGAATGGGGAACAGAGAAAGGAAGGAATGGGGAACAGAGAAAGGAAGGAATGGGGAACAGAGAAAGGAAGGAATGGGGAACAGAGAAAGGAAGGAATGGGGAACAGAGAAAGGAAGGAATGGGAAACAGAGAAAGGAAGGAATGGGGAACAGAGAAAGGAAGGAATGGGAAACAGAGAAAGGAAGGAATGGGGAACAGAGAAAGGAAGGAATGGGGAACAGAGAAAGGAAGGAATGGGGAACAGAGAAAGGAAGGAATGGGGAACAGAGAAAGGAAGGAATGGGGAACAGAGAAAGGAAGGAATGGGGAACAGAGAAAAGAAGGAAGGGGAAACAGAGAAAGGAAGGAATGGGAAACAGAGAAAGGAATGAATGGGGAACAGAGAAAGGAAGGAATGGGAAACAGAGAAAGGAAGGAATGGGAAACAGAGAAAGGAAGGAATGGGGAACAGAGAAAGGAAGGAATGGGAAACAGAGAAAGGAAGGAATGGGGAACAGAGAAAGGAAGGAATGGGAAACAGAGAAAGGAAGGAATGGGGAACAGAGAAAGGAAGGAATGGGAAACAGAGAAAGGAATGAATGGGGAACAGGGAAAGGAATGAATGGGGAACAGGGAAAGGAAGGAATGGGGAACAGAGAAAGGAAGGAATGGGGAACAGAGAAAGGAAGGAATGGGGAACAGAGAAAGGAAGGAATGGGGAACAGAGAAAGGAAGGAATGGGGAACAGAGAAAGGAAGGAATGGGGAACAGAGAAAGGAAGGAATGGGGAACAGAGAAAGGAAGGAATGGGGAACAGAGAAAGGAAGGAATGGGAAATAGAGAAAGGAAGGAATGGGAAATAGAGAAAGGAAGGAATGGGGAACAGAGAAAGGAAGGAATGGGGAACAGAGAAAGGAAGGAATGGGAAACAGAGAAAGGAAGGAATGGGAAACAGAGAAAGGAATGAATGGGGAACAGAGAAAGGAATGAATGGGGAACAGGGAAAGGAAAGAATGGGGAACAGAGAAAGGAAGGAATGGGGAACAGAGAAAGGAAGGAATGGGGAACAGAGAAAGGAAGGAATGGGAACAGAGAAAGGAAGGAATGGGAAACAGAGAAAGGAAGGAATGGGAAACAGAGAAAGGAAGGAATGGGGAACAGGGAAAGGAAGGAATGGGGAACAGGGAAAGGAAGGAATGGGGAACAGAGAAAGGAAGGAATGGGAAACAGAGAAAGGAAGGAATTGGAAACAGAGAAAGGAAGGAATGGGGAACAGAAAAAGGTCAGGAATGGGAAACAGAGAAAGGAAGGAATGGGGAACAGAGAAAGGAAGGAATGGGGAACAGAAAAAGGAAGGAATTGGAAACAGAGAAAGGAAGGAATGGGGAACAGAAAAAGGTCAGGAATGGGAAACAGAGAAAGGAAGGAATGGGGAACAGAGGAAGGAATGGGGAACAGAGAAAGGAAGGAATGGGGAACAGAGAAAGGAAGGAATGGGAAACAGAGAAAGGAAGGAATGGGGAACAGAGAAAGGAAGGAATGGGGAACAGGGAAAGGAAGGAATGGGGAACAGAGAAAGGAAGGAATGGGAAACAGAGAAAGGAAGGAATTGGAAACAGAGAAAGGAAGGAATGGGGAACAGAAAAAGGTCAGGAATGGGAAACAGAGAAAGGAAGGAATGGGGAACAGAGAAAGGAAGGAATGGGGAACAGAGGAAGGAATGGGGAACAGAGAAAGGAAGGAATGGGGAACAGAGAAAGGAAGGAATGGGGAACAGAGAAAGGAAGGAATGGGGAACAGAGAAAGGAAGGAATGGGAAACAGAGTAAGGAAGGAATGGGAAACAGAGTAAGGAAGGAATGGGAAACAGAGAGAGGACGGAACGGGGGAACAGAGAGAGGATGGAACGGGGGGAACAGAGAGAGGACGGAACGGGGGAACAGAGAGAGGACGGAACGGGGGGAACAGAGAGAGGACGGAACGGGGGGAACAGAGAGAGGACGCAACGGGGGGAACAGAGAGAGGACGCAACGGGGGGAACAGAGAGAGGACGCAACGGGGGGAACAGAGAGAGGGAGGAATTTGGAAAAGAGACACACACTGGACACAGACAATTTGGAATAGTGAGGAAAACGTTCTCCGACAGAACTCTGATGAGGTGCTGAGAGCAGTCCCTGAGAGGTGCCAGAATGGGGTGTCCTGGTGCCCCCTTACAGAGAGTTTGGGGGTGGCGCCCTGTGCAATTGGCCTGCCATGGGAATACTTAAAAAGGAACCCTTTCTTGGGTTTTTTATTTGATTAGGTCCCGATTTGGGATACCCTGCTCTGTGTGTCCCCCGGATTGCCTGCAAACTCACCTTTTCCTCAGTCCCACTGCACATTATGGGCCCCTCAGCCAATTACTGACCATTCAAATTTCCTTTCCTGCTCAGCTTTGCAATGAGTTTTGGTTCCTCGCTATGAGAACCCCCCACTCACTTCTCCATGAGGCCACGTTGCGGCTAGACACACTTATGTGCAGCCGAGAAGGGAGGCACTGGCCACACAGGCCTGGGGGAAAGGTAAGAATATCGGGCACCCCGGGGGGGGGGGGGGTTACATTCCCAATTGGGGATTCCCCGAGGGATGAGAGTAAGTAAGGTGGGCACTGCAATGGACGGGGAGGCTTCGGCAGAGGAGTGAGCAATGGGGATGCCATGGTGCGAGAGGGCAGATTCAGCAGAATTGTCATTACAGCTCTGGCACTAAAGTATTAACGTCACAGTGTTATACAATGTCATTCCATGTGTTTTCACTTTGTTACTGGTTGATGTGTGTTCAAAAATCGCACAGCGTCTGGCGCTCTATGCTACAGCGCCCAGATCTAGAGTGCGGACACTGTATGTGTGTGTTTTTTTTTTTTTTAAATATGGTGTAGCGCACACTGAGCCGGTGCTACCTATTGCTCACTGCAGCATTGTCCTGTTAGCTGTAGCGTAGTCTTGGGCGCTTTGACCTTTGACACCACCTAGCATTGGCTCTGCAGTGAATCAGGGAGAGCGCTTCTACAGCGCCCACTACACATCACATTCATCAATGCTGGACAGGATACTACAGCAACCCCTACGCTTGGTTACAGCGCCCGATACCTGCTTACAGCGTCTACTAGTGTTCGCTCTAAGCGCCGCTATATAGACACTCACATGGTGATAACTGGCGCTAGTAATGAATCAGCCTACACTGTAGATGTTGCGAGCTAATCTAATTGGTGTTGTAAACCATTATTATAAAAACATCAATAAAACATATCAATGATTAATATAACAATAACTGCCCACTGTAGGTTCTAGGTTGTGGATGACGAAAGGAATCACACCAATGAGAATGTATAGAAGATTGTATTGTGCACAGACCTATGATACAGGACAGTTGTACATGTGTAAAAATAATACAAAATATATATAAAAATAAGGGACTAAACAGTTACATTAACCACTAGACAGTATAGGTATCACAGGGACTAAACAAATACATAAAACAATTTCTAAAATGTACTGTTACTAAATACAATTGCCAAATTACCCTAAAGTTACTTGCTGATAGTTACCAATACAGGGCCCTCATCCCCACGCGTCCTTTCTTCTTCTTGGTCCCCTCTCAACTCCCAAAATATTACTCTACCTCTTTCTAGGACACCTCACTTCCTGTTGGAAAGGACCAGCCCTTCCCTTTAGCTGACCTATCTGCTCATAAAAGGATTTCATGGGCAGGTATTGTCTTCATTTACATTACATAGTTAACAATCCTTTATACACCCCAGTCTATTGTGTCCACCCCACTGCAGCCAAGATGTCTGGGTTGATACCAAATTAGCATCTAAGAGGCTCAATTCCCATCCTAGCCAGGGCAGTTACTTGGAGACCTAGTTTATATATTTAAAACTTATATCTCTAATACACACAAAAAAATGGAATGGCCTCCACCCACTCCCAAATCTAAACCCCACAGAGACTGACTCTTGCACTCAAATTATAATGATCTAATATATTTTATTGGTTGGTCAGCAAGCTAGCTGGTTTGAGTGCTGTGGCCCCTTTAAGACTTTTGTATTCTAATTGCCCTGCTAATGTGCACCTCCCTGGTTAGTTATAAAATGGTCTGAGCGGCTGCCACCCCTCTTTTGTTTCTTTTGAATTTGTGCAAGCACATGGAGTGTGGGGTCTAGGCTGTATTGCAAGGTCTTTGACCCTTCCACCCCATGGGCTGCACTCGAGGTTATAGGGCTCGGTCACACACATCTGCAGAAGTATGCTTAAGCTGCACCACCAGCGCCAAGGTGCCCCTGTGGGGTGCAGCCCTAACTCTAGTACTAATTCTAGTCTCTAAGAGCCCCATTTGGGACATACAATTTATCTATTGCATTGTATGTCCCAAATGGGGCTCTTAGAGACTAGAATTAGTACTAGAGTTAGGGCTGCACCCCACAGGGGCACCTTGGCGCTGGTGGTGCAGCTTAAGCATACTTCTGCAGATGTGTGTGACCGAGCCCCCTGTTTTTAACCTAGTTTAGAGACAGATTGTGGGTTGGTCAGCAAGCTAGCTGGTTTGAGTGCTGTGGCCCCTTTAAAGTGGACCAACACAGAGAGGTGATCGGCCCGGAAATCTATAAGATTTCACCTCCCACCCCGCGGGACATCCGAGATCGGGATGTCCCGCGGGGTGAAACCCCCCCAGACACCCCAAATCGCTTACCTGGCCGCCGCCGCCTCCCTCGCGCCCCTGTAGGCGTGCGCGCGCCCGCGAATGGCCGGCGGGGGCGCGCGCGCGCCGAAAGTGACGCGAGGGAGGCGGCGGCAGCCGCTTGGACGTTCCTGATCCCCGCCTGGATGCTGGCGGGGATTGGACCGCCCAGTCACGTGGGAGCGGGGACAGGTAAGATTTTGGGGCTTTCTGGGGGGTTTCACACCACGATCGGGGTGCCCCGCCGAAGTGGATCAAAACCCAGGATAGTCAAAATCCTGGGTGTTGGTCCACTTTAAGACTTTTGTATTCTAATTGCCCTGCTAATGTGCACCTCCCTGGTTAGTTATAAAATAATATTGTTTCTAATATATTTTATTGCACATAGTTAAAAACACACATGAAAACAAACTAGCTGTGCCATAAGAAATAGCGCCACCAGGGGGAGCCTATACTCTAAAAGTGCATACATTGACCCGACGGGATACATCATTACTGGCCGTGAGCAAGAGCCTAGCAAGGCTCGAAACGCGTTGGCGGCAGCCTGGGGGAGCCATCCTATTTCAGTTGTCAGTAAGCATTTTTCACTTGCTATTGTTTGGCTCTGTTGCACTTTAATCTTGTACTGTGGTCTTTATATTTGCACTTATAAGATTGTTTATCTGATGATTTTCTTGAGATGTATGCACTTTAGAGAAGCACTGTCACTTTAGGAATTAGTAGATATACATGTGGTATAGAGAGAGTTTAGTTACATGGCTTATCCATTCGTTAGGCAATTGATAGGAGTATAGGCTCCCCCTGGTGGCGCTATTTCTTATGGCACAGCTAGTTTGTTTTTGTGTGTTTTTAACTATGTATATATGTAATGAGGGGATCCTAGATCTATCCCCACAAACAACCACCATACCAAAGGCCGCACTCAAAAAAGTAAAAAAATATATGTTTTTAACTATGTACAATAAAATATATTAGATCGTTATAATTTGAGTGCAAGAGTCAGTCTCTGTGGGGTTTAGATTTGGGAGTGGGTGGAGGCCATTCCATTTTTTTTGTGTGCATCATTTGGGCCACACCCCACAGGGCAGTGCACCCATAATTGATTATTACATCAGTGCCGCCCCAACTTGGCCACTTGCCCCAGTGGCGTTCTTTAGCAAATTGTTATATCTCTAATATTTTATATTTCATGGGAATTCTCTATTTCTTACAGTGGGGGGTCGGGCATTCCAGAGAATTGGTGCAGCTCGGGAGAAGTCTTGTAATCAGGAGTGAGAGGTCCGAATTTATACCCCAAAAATATCTTGGTTGTATAACGCTAAATCATTTCTTCGCCATTTCAGATGTACGTCCCCAACGTCTTGCTCTCCATGGATATGGATAAGGACCCCCATCGAACATACGGAACCATGGAAGAGACGGACGCGCCTTTTACAACAGATGACCAGCAGGCATTTTTTACTTAACAAACTGCAGTAACCATCGGGTGCCACTGGAGGGAGACACTGTACTGCCAATTTAGAGATGCCAACTCTTAGTAGAAAGAGTCCTGATTGGATTCCGGAGGATATTCCGCCCTTCCTGCGGCAGTGGGAACACTCAGGAAAATAAAGTGCCTTATGTTTAGGGATGGGGGTGACTAACCTGTGCCAAGATGAGGTCTGCTCACACAGTGCTAATGATCTGCCAAAATGTATTTGGACAAAAGGATCAGTTATATAAGGGAACAATGGAACCACAGGGAAACGTGGCCGCCATCGCACACAGTGGATTCGCCATTAAACTGGAATGCAATATGACAGTAAAGCCATTAGAATGCACTGTGTAATAACATCGTAGCTCTTTTTTATGAATATTAAAAAATGTGTCTATTGAGTAAATTATATTTTTGAATATTTAAACTGGACCTTCAGTATGATTGAATGGAAAGCCCAAACCCTTAAACTATTCCCCAGCATCTAAAATGTACATATTTTAAGTTTTTAGTAACTTATTATTCTTTTCCCCACCCGGGTTGTAACTCTGTTCAGGACTCTAGGATACGGGTGCCGCCATCTTGACTCAGCAGCATCACATATTGAGGAGAGGAGAGCGGGATAAAAAAAGGGGGCGGGGTTATAGCAGGTCAGAGCAGAGCTGGGGTCAAGAAAAGTTCAGCAATCCCAGAATGCAGAGCGGCATAGTCAGAAGACACTTCCTGTTTGCAGGCTGCCTGATGCTCCATGAGCTGCCATCTTGGATGTTTAAAGGCTCATAACATGCAACAGTAGATGCAGATAGGATGATTTTTAATGTGGGCAATCTGTATGTACAGGGAGGGGGAAATATATAAGATAGGCTCTTATTCAGGGTGAAGGTCCGCTTTAATTATTAATGGAAGTCTTAACCAATGGGGATGCTGCCACACATTAATGTGCACTGTCATATGACAATGAAAGCGTTACCGATAGTGAAGTAAAAGCTAATGTAAAGAAAAACATACACTACATATACTGCTAATAACAGTTTTGGGGGTTAGATGCCAGCTATACTCTAAAGAAGCGGTCTTACTATCACGGAACAAGTTGGTCCTGCCCCTTGGAGGGTAACTGGCCTGCTTGGCCCCCTTCCCATTACAGGTCAGGTATTAATCTATTATTGCACTTTATATTAGCATTTACAGTGCCTTGAAAAAGTATTCACCCCCCCCCCCCCAAATTTTTTTCACAGTTTTAAACACTAGTTTTAAACAGCCATAATCCTTTTTTGAGACTGTATGTGTGGAGCAACACAAAATAACATGTATGTGTGACGTGTAAATAAACTGACCAGATGTCCCACTTTCGGGGTGACAGGACTCCTAAATGTCCCACTTTGCTGACATGGGGAAGCCTGTCCCACCACATGCACAATGCTGGATGTCTGGGGGCTTTACAGCTGCTCTGACTCTTTGGTTGGATGGTGGCAGTGGAATCAATGGACTTCTGAGCATTGCCTCCATCACCAACATCTTTTATGAACCAAATATTCCTAGAGCATGTGACCTGTAATTAAGCCACACCCCTGTCACGCCCATAACCCACAAACTGCTTTAAACTGTCCCACTTTGAGGACCCCAAGAAATGGTCCGTTTACATGTAAAGGAAATGATTCCAAATTCTAAAAAAAAAAAAAAAAAATATGTATTCAGCCTCCCTAAGTCAATACTTTGTAGAAACCAGATGCCACGAGATTGGCCGCCGGGCAGTCACGTGGGCCGCAGTCGCGTCCTCTGTGCCAGCCACCGACAGGACCTGCCAATGGCTGGACCCCGTTCTCTGTTTAACGTGGACCTATCACAGCCCAGGACTATTTAGGGACGCCTCACTGTGTGACCCCCCCCCCCAGAACGCTCTCAAATCCCATTACCTTGCAGCCAGTCCAGACCCATTTTGGGATGTCCTACTGTGTTACCCCCCACTGAATGCCCACAAACCCTCTTACATTGCGGCCAGTCCCTCGCCATGGTCGCAGCTCTGCGCTCAGCCATTCAGATAGGCCGGGCGCACGGGAACACACACTCCACAGGGAAACCGGGGGTGTGGCCACCCATGCTCAGATCCAAACAGCTTTACTAATGCACAGGATAGAGAGCTGATTGGACAAGAGTCCACGCATGCAGGGCCGACGTCAGCACCCGGCAAGGCGGGGCAGCTGCTGGGGGCCCCCACTCTCTGGGGGGCCCACTGACAGGGCTGGCCTTGGGGTGTGTGACGGAGCTTAACCGTCAGTGGACTGGGGGGGCACCGCCACAGCTGGTGCCCACATCTCCTCAAATGGTGGGGTTCCACACAACGGGGCATCTCGATTTAGATTCCAGGGGAGGAAATGCTGGGTTTTGTTCTGCTTTTAAGTTGCCCACCCCAACTGATATTCTCAGTGTGTCACACACCCCGCTTCCCCTTTAATTCTTACGATCGGGTTACTCCACCAGCAGGTGGCGACGTTGCAGAGAGAAGTCTTGAAAACGAGCCCCTTCTGGCCTATATATACCTGGGACCTCCCACTTAACACCCAGTGTTTTCTCTCTGCAAGATGCGACAAGACAGAAGAAAGAAGTCTCCTGCTTGCAGGTAGCCGGGGTCAAACCCCGGCACCCCCTTTTGGTCTATTTCTGCCCAGTTCAATTGTTTACATGCCTAGCTGGTTAATGGAAGCCTCCCAGCCTAGGCTGCTGGCTGGGCAATGGTAGATGGCACTATATAGTGCCTAGGAGCTTACCTCCTCCGCTCGAACCCACGCGTGGGGCAATGCGGCTATCCGGCATGGTGGTCCGGATTTGGGATGCCCCTGTCCCGATGTTCCCCTTGGCCGTCTTCTTCCGCTCGGTCCCTTCTCCCTTCGCTTTGGGGGGGGGGGGGGGTGGTTGTTGCATGGGGTGCTTTTATTCTTGTTATGTATGTATGTATGTGTGTGTGTGGGAGCGCTGGCAGACGCAGGGTCAGCGCCGCGGTGTGCGGCGTGTGGCCTGAGCTGTGTGGGGCTCTGTCTACTTTTTAAATTTCCCCCCGTGTTTGCACAGGCCGCGTTACTCGTATCCTGGGGGCGGGGCCGAGTTCTCTGTCGGCCCTCGCTCGGTGACTCACTGGCAGGGGGCGTGGCCGGAGCGCGTCGCTCGCTGAGTGCGGGCCCTCCTCACTTCCTCTGTCTCATTACAGAGACAGGTGCTGCTGAGCTGGGGGAAAAAGTGCGCGTCCAGGAGTGCGGTGGCTGTCCTCTGCAGCGGCAACAGGTAGCGGTCCCCACCTCGCGCTCGTTGGGCGTCATTGAGCAGTAGTTTTTTCTTTGTGATTGTATGTTTGAAGTTTTCTCTGGTTAGCATTACTCCTGGAGGCACTTATCACTTGATATATATATATATATATATATATATATATATATATATATATATATATACATGTATAGTTGTACTCAGATGTATATTCTGCCTATATATGGTTTACCATTATTTTTTAATGTATGAGTGTGATGCATGCTGGCTATTTTTCCTGGGGGACTGACTGTGGTCTCTTTTCCCCTACAGATCCTGGGATCCCCTCACTGCAGTGGCTCTCCCGGTTCTGATATACCTGGCTAGTCTTAGTCTCCAAATTGGGATTTTTCCTAGGCTTTAAAAAAAAAGCGGTGATGTCATATTATGCGTTCCATGTGCAAAGCAGAATATTGCGCGCCAGTCCGTCTCTCCGGCTTCTGGCTCCTCGCAACTCCTGTCATCTCCCTTATTCCGGACCCCGTGTGACATTGTCAAAAGTGGGGATTCGCAATCCGAGGTGCGTGCGCGATTGGCCAACCTCAAGAAGATAATTTCCGCCACGGTAGCTCAGAAGGCTACAGCGAAGCGGAAGCACCTTTCTCCGGCAGCGCCTGCTTCGGAGGATGAGGTATTTGAAATTTTGGATTGGTCCGATTGTCCCCCTGATGAGGAGGGGGAACTCCTTGAGGAGTCGGATGAGCCTGCAGACCAGCTATTGGTTGACACCGCTGGCGATCAGGCTGTGATCGGCCCAAATGTTTGAAATTTTGGCTTTGGATCCACCTGAGGCGGTCCCTCTGCCAAAGGGTGAGTTGTTTGATGTGCCCCAGCCGCGTTTGGTGTTTCCCAGGCAACAACACTTTGTGAGGGTTGTCCTTAAGGAATGGGAACAACCCACGCGCCTGGCTGGAATTCCTCCTAGTTGGGATAAACGTTATCCCTTTCCGGAGGATTTAGTGAAGCTTTGGTCGGTTCCCCCTGACGTCGATACACCTGTGTTAGGGCTGTCAAACACGGCTGTGTTGCACTCCCTTGACACTACTACCCTTAAAGATGGTGCGGATCGTCGGATTGATCAATTGGCTCGCCATGGTTTTATCAGTGCCGGGTCGACACTGCGGCCGGTGTGTGCTTCGGCGCTTCTTCTATTGGCAGTTAGGTCCATTATTAGGGATCTGTACGCAGGTCTTGATCCCGCTTGTGATGAGTTTAGTTCTCTCAAGCAATGTGAGTCGTTTATTTCCTTTGTCTTGACCGCCCAGGACGATGCACTTGCGATGAGTAGCAGGACAGCGGCACTGCTGGTTGCTATTCGTCGGTCAGTGTGGCTGCGCCAGTGGACGGCGGACCTTAACTCTAAGAAGGCGCTCACAGCGCTTCCTTTTGTAGGTTTGCGCCTGTTTGGCGATAAATTGGATTCAGTTACCAAGGGTGGTAAATTGCCTCAACGCAAGAGGCCCCGTCGCTCCTTTCGGGGTGCGACTGCCTTTAGTCCCTCCTTTCGGGGAGTCAGAGTGGGCAGAGGGGCGTCCTTTCCCGCTACCAGGGGTGCAGGTTGGACCCGGGGGAGGGGCCGTGGCCGTCCCGGTCAGTCCTGGGGCACCAAGCCCAAGCCTGCTGTTAAGCCCGCTCAGCAATGAGGGGCCGCCCTCACCCGTGCGGGTGGGTGGACGATTGCGACACTTCTCCCTGGTTTTGGACCAGGAGGTTCCGGACAGATGGATCCGGGAGGTGGTGTCGTCCGGTTACAAGCTGGAGTTCGAGTCTCGCCCTCCTTCACGTTTTTTTCCGGTCTCGGGTGCCCACCGATCCTTTGGCCGCGCAGGGGCTCCTGGCGTCGGTAAGGAATCTTCTGGAAATGGTGGTCATCCGGCCGGTGCCGCGCTTAGAGGTGGGCCTCGGTTTTTACTCCAATCTTTTCACAGTCCCCAAGAAGGACGGGTCGGTGCCCCCCGTCCTGGATCTGAAGTTCCTCAACAGGTTCATCCGTACTCGAAAGTTTCGCATGGAAACTCTGTGTTCGGCCGTCGGTTCTCTTCGGCAGGGGGACTTCATGACCTCCATAGACATCAAGAATGTTCACCAAGGTGTTGGCAGGGGTGATGGCCATTCTCAGATCTCGGGGCATTCGTGTCGTACCTTATCTGGGCGACCTGCTCGTCATGGCTCCTTCCCTCAATCAATTGGAGACGGACACCAGGACGGTGGTCTCCACGCTGGAAAGCTTCGGTTGGGTGATCAACTTTCCCAAGTCCTCCCTCGCTCCGGCCAGGGTGGTGTCCTTTCTGGGAATGCGGTTGGATTCTTGTCAACACAGGGTGTTCCTGCCTCAGTCCAAAATTTGTCTGATTCAGGAGTTGGCTCGGGTCCTTCTTTCCAATCCTCGGCCGTCCATCCGTCTGGGGATGAGGCTGATAGGGTTGATGGTTGCCTCGTTCGTGGCAGTTCCTTTCGCTCAATTTCACACTAGGACGCTTCAGCTTCATCTGTTGGCGTCCTGGGACCGGCGACCACGGTCGTTGGATCGGTCCTTCCAGTTGTCCTCCCGGGTCCGGCAGTCCCTTCAATGGTGGTTGGTCTCGACCAATCTTTTGAGGGGCAGGTCTTTCCTGACTCCTCTTTGGGAAATTGTCACCACGGACGTCAGTCTTTCGGGATGGGGGGATTCTGGAAGGATCTTCAGTTCTGGGGGCAGTGGGGGCCTCGGGAGGCCCATTTGCCCATCAATATTCTGGAACTGAGAGCCATCCGTCTGGTTCTTGTTCTTTTGACTCAACATGTTCTGGGCCTTCAGGTTCGCTCGGACAATCGAACAGCGGTTGCTTACATCAATCATCAGGGAGGGACTCGCAGTCTGGGTGCCCTCAGAGAGGTGTCCCTGATCCTGACCTGGGCAGAGGCCCATGTTCCTTGTCTCTCGGAAGTTTACATTTTGGGTGTGGAAAACAGGGAAGCGGATCTGTTGAGCAGGTGCTCTTCCCGTCTGGGAGAATGGGCTCTCCATCCTCAAGTCTTTCGGTCGCTGTGTCTCCGGTGGGGGACACCGGAGGTGGACCTGTTTGCCTCTCGTCACAATTGCAGGCTCCCGACCTTCGTGTCGCTCTCCCAGGATCCTCTGGCTCTGGCGGTGTACGCCATGTCCCTGAGCTGGGGGGATCTGGGGTTTCTGTACCTGTTTCCTCCGATACCCATGCTAGGCAGGGTGGTAAGGAAGCTGGCTCTGGAAAGGGTGTCCGCCATTCTCGTGGCTCCAAGGTGGCTAAGGCGAGTATGGTTCGCAGACATCGTTTGGCTGGCAGTGGATCAGTTCGTTCTGCCTCTGCGGCCCGATCTGCTCACGCAGGGTCGGCTGTGTTACCCCAATTTACCAATGCTGGGTTTGACAGCTTGGCTGCTGAAACCTCCATCTTGAAGGAGGAGGGTCTTTCTGACTTGATTGTTAAGACTCTGATCAGTGCCCGGAAGAGGTCTTCTTCTATCATCTACTATAGGACTTGGAAAGCCTATATCGCTTGGTGTGAGATTAGATCTTTGCCTTGTAGGGTCTTTTCAGTCTCCAGGATTCTGGAGTTTTTGTAATCAGGGCTTCAGTTGAGTACTTTGAAAGGGCAGGTTTCTGCCTTATCTATCTTTTTTCAGAAGCGTTTTGCGCTTCATCCTTTAGTTAAAACCTTTTTCCAGGGGGTTACGCATGTGCGGCCTCCCAGGAAACCATTACTCCCTGTTTGGGACTTGAACTTGGTTCTCTCTGCTCTTCAGGCTCCTCCCTTTGAGCCCTTGCAGGATATTGCTTTGTCTACCTTGACTCAGAAGACTGCCTTCTTGGTAGCTAACACTTCAGCGTGTCTCGGAGCTGGCGGCCTTGTCGATTCAGGCGCCCTACTTTGAGAGGCATCAGGACAAGGTGGTCTTTCGGTTCAAACCGGACTTTCTTTCTAAGGTTGTTTCTGCTTTTCATTTGAATCAGGATATTGTTCTTCCCTCCTTGTGTCCTAAGCCTAAGAATGACAAGGAGAGGGTTTTGCATTGTTTGGATGTAGTACGCTGTGTTAAGTACTATTTGTACTTTTCGTAAAACGGATGCCTTTTTTGTTGTGCCCTGTGGGCCTAGGAAGGGTTTGGCTCCGGCCAAGTCTTCCATTAGCAAATGGATACGTCAGGCCGTTATTGGGGCCTATTCTGCTAAGGGGAAAGTTTCCCCTTTTCGTATCACTGCTCATTCTACTCGCGCCGTTGGAGCGTCTTGGGCTTTTCAGCACCAAGCTTCTGTTGAACAAGTTTGTAAGGCCGCTACTTGGTCTTCGGTTCACACTTTTTCTAAGTTTTACAAGGTTGATGTGCGAGCCTCAGCGGATGCTGTGTTTGGCCGCAAGGTTCTGCAGACTGCAGTCATTTAAGTTTTGCTTCATTTTGCCTTTGGATACCCATCCCTTGTGTACACTGCTTTTGGATGTCCCGATCGTAAGAATTAAAGGGGAAGCAGGGTGTGTGACACACTGAGAATAATACCATTTTGTGAGTACTCACCTGAAAAATGGATATTGTCAGTGTGCCACACACCCCGCTTCACCCGCCCTTTTTGGTATCCTGGATCCTTTTATATGGTGAAGCTTTTTCTTTATTTTGAGGTTACCATTGGATTTCCTGGTACCTTGTCTTTCTGCTTTTGAATTCACTGGGTGTTAAGTGGGAGGTCCCAGGTATATGTAGGCCGGAAGGGGCTCGTTTTCAAGACTTCTCTCTGCAACGTCGCCACCTGCTGGTGGAGTAACCCGATCGTAAGAATTAAAGGGGAAGCGGGGTGTGTGACACACTGACAATATCCATTTTACAGGGGAGTACTCACAAAATGGTATTTTCCTATCCCTGGAGCATCCCAATCTGTGATACCCTACTGTGTGAAACCCCTGGGATCGCTGACATACCCACTATACAAGCAATTCCACCCCTGAGTTTTTGGCCGCTTTACAGGGACATCCCCCTGGTTTGGCCGTTTGGCTCAAACTGGCGATCCCACACTGTATTCCCCAGTTCCAGGAAAGGGCCACCTGGGAGAGGCATGTAGAAGGGGAGTGTGCCCCCTGGGTGAGGCATGTAGAAGGGGAGTGTGCCCCCTGGGTGAGGCATGTAGGAGAGGAATGGGCCCCCTGGGTGAGGCATGTAGGAGAGGAATGGGCCCCCTGGGTGAGGCATGTAGGAGAGGAATGGGCCCCCTGGGTGAGGCATGTAGGAGAGGAATGGGCCACCTGGGAGGCGCATATAGGAGAGGAATGGGCCACCTGGTTGAGGCATGTAGAAGGGGAATGGGCCACCTGGTTGAGGCATGTAGAAGGGGAATGGGCCACCTGGGAGGCGCATATAGGAGAGGAATGGGCCACCTGGGAGAGGCATGTAGGAGAGGAATGGGCCACCTGGGAGGGGCATGGGAATGGGCCACCTGAGAGAGGCATGTAGAAAGGGAATGGGCCACCTAGGAGAGGCATGTAGGAGAGGAATGGGCCACCTAGGAGAGGCATGTAGAAGGGGAATGGGCCACCTGGGAGAGGCATGTAGGAGAGTAATGGGCCACCTGGGAGAGGCATGTAGAAGGGGAATGGGCCCCCTGGGAGAGGCATGTAGAAGGGGAATGGACCACCTGGGAGAGGCATGTAGGAGAGGAATGGGCCACCTGGGAGGGGCATGTAGAAGGGAAATGAGTCACCTGGGAGAGGCATATAGAAGCGAAATGGGCCACCTGGGAGAGGCATGTAGAAGGGGAATGGGCCACCTGGAAGAGGCATGTAGGAGAGTAATGGGCCACCTGGAAGAGGCATGTAGAAGAGGAATGGGCCACCTGGGAAAGGCATGTAGGAGAGGAATGGGCCACCTGGGAGAGGCACGTAGAAGGGGAATGGACCACCTGGGAGAGGTATGTAGGAGAGGAATGGGCCACCTGGGAGGGGCATGTAGGAGAGGAATGGGTCACCTGGGAGAGGCATGTCAAAGTGAAATGGGCCACCTGGAAGACGCATATAGGAGAGGAATGGGCCACCTGAGAGAGGCATGTAGAAGGGGAATGGACCACCTGGGAGAGGTATGTAGAAGGGGAATGGGCCACCTGGGAGAGGCATGTAGGAGAGGAATGGGCCACCTGGGAGAGGCATGTAGAAGGGGAATGGGCCATCTGGGAGAGGCATGTAGGAGAGGAATGGGCCACCTGGGAGAGGCACGTAGAAGGGGAATGGGCCACCTGGGAGAGGCACGTAGAAGGGGAATGGGCCACCTGGGAGAGGCACGTAGAAGGGGAATGGGCCACCAGGGAGAGGCATGTAGAAGGGGAATGGGCCACCTGGGAGAGGCATGTAGGAGAGGAATGGGCCACCTAGGACAGGCATGTAGGAGGGGAATGGGCCACCTGGGAGAGGCATGCAGAAGGGGAATGGGCCACCTGGGAGAGGCATGTAGAAGGGGAATGGGCCACCTGGGAGAGGCATGTAGAAGGGGAATGGGCCACCTGGGAGAGGCACGTAGAAGGGGAATGGGCCACCTGGGAGAGGCATGTAGAAAGGGAGTGGGCCACCTGGGAGAGGCATGTAGAAGGGGAATGGGCCGCCTGGGAGAGGCACGTAGAAGGGGAATGGGCCACCTGGGAGAGGCATGTAGAAAGGGAGTGGGCCACCTGGGAGAGGCATGTAGAAGGGGAATGGGCCACCTGGGAGAGGCATGTAGAAGGGGAATGGGCCACCTGGGAGAGGCATGTAGAAAGGGAGTGGGCCACCTGGGAGAGGCATGTAGAAGGGGAATGGGCCACCTGGGAGAGGCATGTAGAAGGGGAATGGGCCCCCTGGGAGAGGCATGTAGAAAGGGAAGTATGTGAGGGGGTACAGATGTGGTTCAAGGCACAGTGGAGGTATATTTATCAAATGTGTTTATTTCATATTTGTATTAATATTTATTGTTTAGATTGTTACTAGCAGGAACAGGGTGTCCAGAAGGTGTTCCTTACTGTGGGGCTTTAGCCCGGATCCCCCCATCAATGTAATGAGGTTTTATATTGTGTAGGTGGACAGTATCGGCAGTTGGCTGCTATAATGATCCCAGAAGTGACACACCTTACTTTATATTAATATCACTGATGGTATCACTGATCGCCCTGCCTGACCCTAAGCTTTAGAGCTCCTGGACCACATCAAGTAATGGGGGGGAATTACATGCTTCTGATCTTTTAGGATTATGAAGCCAATTACTGGGTATAAAAAATGCTGCAAGTAACAGTTTGGCAAGCAATGGCATAAGATACGATCAAGCTTTAGATTTAAATAGCTGCTCCTCAATGTTTCTCCCTCTATTAAAAAATCCAGATTTCCAAATGGGGAGAACAGCATTGGTATGCAAAGAATGACGGCGGGGGGGTGTGGGTTGTCGGTTATCAGTGGCTTCTAGATCTTTCCTGGCGTTTGACCAGGTTAAATCTGAGGCTGATTCATTACTAACGCCAGCTATCAGCAGATGAGCGTCTGTATAGTGGTGCTTAAAGCGACCGCTAGTAGACGCTGTAAGTGGGTATTGGGCGCTGTAACAGAGCATCTCAGTCCCTGTAGTAACCTGGCCGGCATTGATGAATGTGATGTATGCTGGCGCTCTAACACCAGTACAGTGCTGCAGGGAGCGAAAGGTAGCGCCAGCTCAGTGCAGCTGACTCTAGGTGCTCCACACCATACTTATCAAAAAAGGACACACAGCGTTGGCGCTCTAAATCTGGGCGCTGTAGCATAGAGCGCCAGATGCTGTGAGATTAAAGTCTGTTTTTGAACACATATCCACCAGTAACAAAGCGAAAACACATGGAATGACATTGTTGTAACACTGTGACATTAACACTTTAATGCCAGACCTGTAATGACAATTCTGCATAAAAAACAAAAAGACAAAAAAAAGTTTTCAAAAATGACTCTTTCTAGGCCAGGAGACGTCAGACAATGATTTGAGAGAAAAAAAAAATAAAACCCTGTTTAAAGTGGACCAACACCAAGGATTTTGACTATCCTGGGTTTTGGTCCACTTCGGTGGGGCACCCCGATTGGGGATGCCCCGCTGTGTGAAACCCCCCAGAAAGCCCCAAAAACTCACCTCACCACGCTCCCACGTGACCGCGCCGTCCAATCCCCGCAACGTCCAAGCGGGTGACAGCGACGTCCAAGACAGCACGTCCGCTGCCGACTCCCGCACGTCACTTTTACAGGGCGCGCGCCTGCGCCAGCCATTCACAAACGGCTGGCGCGGGTGCGCGCACGTCTAGAGGGGCGCGCGGGAGGTAAGGTTTTTTTGGGGTTTTGGGGGGGTTTCACCCCGCGGGACATCCCGATCTCGGATGTCCCGCAGTGAGGGAGGTGATCACCCCTGGGTGTTGGTCCACTTTAAACAGAAGAAAAGGAACGTTCTTTGAAATGTATGGGAGAGCGTCAGGTAGCGACAGGTAATATCTGGTGCTCTGGAAGCTAGAGCGCTGGTGCTATACGCTGAGCCACCTGTAATAATACATGTGTCGCTATATGGCGCTGTTAGAGGCGCTCACCAGATTCGCCTTCATAAATGTGGTTTTGCGTACAGCGCCCAGCGTTCACCAGATGCTGCCTGCCGCTACGAGGCGCTACCTGCCGCTATCCCTTCATTAATAACCCCCTAAATATCCCTGCTTGCAAGTGTCAGAGGCTGAGAATTATGCAATGGCCCTAAAATATGTCCAAAGAATAGCACGATGAATGACATATATAGATTTGGATAATCCCCTCGATTGGATACTGCGAGACAGATCTTTCATTTATCGTTCCACTGCCAGGCTGTACCTGATACTGAGGGAGAAGGTGGACTATGAGGGCAGAAAATCAGGACTCAGCAAAACAAAGAGAAACCAGTTCACCCAACACCACACGAGAACTTGAAGACCTCTTGGTATGACCTTTAGGTCCGTTCAAACAGTAGAACGTCCAGCTTGTGTGTAGGATAAAACGTAACCTCTAATCCAATATGTTTAAAAGAAACAGTAGTAAGTCCACAAATCAATAAGCTCCATAAGATAGCCAATAATAAAATCCAATGACGATCAGGCAGACCAGCATATAGTCCTCTCCCGCATGGAGCTGTGACGCGTTTCGGGCTAAGCACAGCCCTTACTCATACAGAAAATAAGGACTGGACCACAAAGCTTGCTGGCCTGATGATACCGGACCTTTTGAAACAGTTTGCATATCATTGGGCAGCGCCTTCCCTCCTCCGCAAACACAAAAATGACCATTCACCAATTCCATGATTCTCATATCTCTCCATCAGGGCCGGCTTCAGGTTTATGTGGGCCCTTGGGCGGTGTGGTGTCAGTGGGCCCCCTTGTGGTAAAGAGTTGCGTCACATCACAGAGGGACGTCCCAAATCTGGATGCCCCCCTAAGGATCTTGCTATTCGTACCAAAACACAAGTTTTGGTCTACTTTGAAGCTCACCTTTAAACCTGACCTCGGAGTCTAAACGAATCTAGATCCTCCTGATTTTGGATGCCCCTGTGTGTGACCCCCCCTCTCCTGTTTGTTCATAACTTTCCTGAAACTGGTGAATGTACTGTGGGATCGCCAGTTTGAGTCAATGGCCAAACCAGGGGGGTTCTTTCACAAACAGGGACATCCCAAATTGAGATGCTCCTTTAAAGCGGATCAAAACCCAGGGGTGGAATTGCTTGCATAGTGTGTATGCCAGCGATCCCAGGGGGTTGCACACGGTAGGGTATCACAGAATGGGATGCTCCAGGGATAGGAAATCAGCCGGGGTGGGCAACTTAAAAGCAGAACAAAACCCAGCACTTCCCCATTGTGTGGAACCCAACATTCCAGAAGATGTGGGCACCAGCTGTGGCAGTGCTCTCCCAGTCCCCCCGCCGGTCAAGCGCCGTTGCACACCCCAAAGGCCAGCCCTGTCAGTGGGCCCCCCAGAGAGTGGGGGCCCCGGCAGCTGCCCCGTCTTGTCGAGTGCCGACGCCGGCCCTGCTCTCCATGCAGGGCATATACTTGATGGGCTTAACTGACTCACATAAATGCCCACATAAGTGTGATCAAATCGAGGCAGGCAGTTTTCATCTACTGTGGGTCTGCGGCCCCATTCGAAAATTTTGGAACATGGTAGTTACATTTTCTTTAAAGTGGCCCAAAACACACAGATATCGATTTCCTCCCCCTGGGGCATCCAAAATCAGGATGCCCTGCTGTGTGAAACTCCCCCCAGGTCGCCCATAAACTCACCTTCTTCTCCGGTCCAACGGCGCATGTGTGAGCCACGGCTGCATACCTGCTATCCTTCTAGCAAGACGCGTGCCCGCGCCAGGCATTTGCGAATGGCTGACGCAGGCACGCTCTCTGTTAAAGGGTAGCGGGGGATGCGGCCCGCTCACCTTTGGACAATGGGGCAATGGGGGGAAGAGGATCCAAGTGACTGATCGAGAGGCCCCGCATGCGCCGTAGGACGGGGAAGGGTGCTTGAAATCGGGCGATCTGGGGGGTTTCACACATTGGGGCATCCCCGATCGGGGGGGAGAAAGACTGAAACTCAGGATAGTCAAAATCCTGGGTTTTGGTCCACTTTAAACCAACATAAAAGATGCAAGTCCTGTACACACAGAACACTGCTGCTGGCCATGTGTAAGGTAGAATGAGCCCCCTCATCTCAGCAGCAGCCATAGCAGCAGTGTTCTGTGTGTACAGGACTCGCTCCTCTCTTCTTGGTGTACAGACTTGGCGTATGTCGCCAATGGCACCAGATTGCAGGTAGTGAAAACCGCTTCCATAAAACACACATAGGAACACAACATAGGAAAAAATAATAAAAATGACTAGATCAGCTCAGCGCCTTGAGCACATCGTTTTGGCACAAAACAATGTACTTTTAAAAATTTAATTGAAAGTGGACTTACCCTTTAAAAAAAAAAAAGTCGAAACATTTCCCTGCTTGAAATTACAGTCAGAACACAACCTGGCTGAAAGCTGTCACGTGTTAATGCCAAGCAATGCCCTGGGGTGTGATCAGGGCCAGGGCATTGCTGGGAGGGATACAGGGGACACGTGCTCCGGGGCCTCCACCACTTGCCCTGCAAAGGGCTGGACCATTACTTATATTATTTACTATTATTATTATTTATTATTTTTATTTATTATATTTTATTTATTTTTTATTTATTCATTTTATTTATTTATTTTATTTTTTATTTTATTTTAAAGGAAAAACTGGATTTTATGCCCTGGGGCCTCCACCACACTTAAAGTGGACCAAAACCCACGGCGATGGATGCCGATGGCATTCAAAATCGGGATGCCCCTCTGTGTGAAACCCCCCAGGTTGCCCTATTCACTTACCTCGTTTCCCGGCCCCAGGACACTTCTAACAGTAGCGGTCGCATCCCGCTATCCCTCTAGCAGGGCGCGTGTTCGCGTCAGGCATTTGTGAATGGCCAGTGCGGGCACGCTCCCTGTTAGAGGGAAGCGGAGAATGGGGCCGTCAGGGCTCTCAGAGCCACTTCTCTTAGACGCGCCGTGGGGACCGGGAAGAGGGGAGCTGGTCTTGGCGTCCTGGGGGGTTTCACGCAGGCGGAAAGTACCAAAGCCCAGGATAGTCAAAATCCTGGGTTTTGATCCACTTTAATCCGGCCCTGGGTGTGATTATTAATGTCGAATCGTGAGAATAAATTCCAGGGAAATGTTCTGACTTTTCAGCCCATAACATTTTTTTTTGTCTAAGCTCCAAACCAACCCCCCCTTTAATTTATTTTGTAACGTTGTGTACACAGTCTATGGCCTTGATTCAATGAGAGTGGAAAAGTTGAATCACCAGATAAAAAGACAATGACAGTCAATGGCACTTTTATACTCTTATACTTTTATAGAGAACTTTTTGCTCCTTTTTACACTGTAGTAAAAAGTGTCATTGACTTTCATTGTCTTTTTATCCGGTGATTCAGCAACAGTGACATTCTCAGACTTTTTTCTATTACAGCGAATTTGTCTCTACCATGAGAATTTTTTTCAACTCTTATTGAATCAAGTCCTACGTGTGACAGTGGTGACTTCCCCGCACTTCAGTCGCTTCTTGAGAACTCCTTTGGAAAAGTTAATGAATGCGGGTTGTGAAGGCGAGCCCTTGTTTGCGGGGTAATCCCATCTCACCCCAGAGGCACCGCGCCGCAGTAAACAGCCACCGCGCCTCGTACAGGGGATTCTCTCGTTTAATTCTCAAAAAGGTCGATTCCCAGGCGGACGGGTCGGAGTCACCAGGCGAGTGACGCCGTGTGCGTCGTGTGTTTCTCTCGCACACGAGTGTGTAAAGTTTCTCTGCTGACACCCAGCTGCTGTTCTGTACACAGTGTCCTCCCATAAAGGAGGGGGGCGGAGGAGGCTGGAAAGGAAGGAGGAGATTTCTCCCAGAGTTTCTCTGCTGCCTTCTTTTTCATGGGAAACGAACGCAACATCGGTGACAGGGGCCAGGAAATGTTCTCACCTGGGCTACGGACCCCTGAGGCGAGCTGGACGGACGCTCTGTAAGTACCGGGTGTTGTGTAATGGGGAAGGGGCTCGCTGGAGACTGAGGAATTATATCCAGTTCTGTAACACATTGTGGTCAATTCAGAGCCTAGTGAGAAAACTCACTTATTTTTTTAGAAGAGAAAAGTGCCATTCACTTTCAATGTCTACCGGGTGTAAATTCTCACCTGGCTCTGAATCAGCCCCAAGGTAGACAATGATAGTGAACAGCAATTTTCTCACCCAGCAAAAGTGGTACGGGTAGCCGTGTGCGCAGGTGTTCCCTGCTGCTCCTTCCCCCCTCTCCTTTTGGAATGGCTGTGCTGCCTTACAAATTGAATGTGGTAACAACGTATTTTGTATTATTATGCTCCCTTGGTTTACATGCACTTAGCACTTTGTGTCCTTAATCACATTAATCAGTATATATTGTTTATTGATGCGGATTCACAATCGTGTACATTTTTTATTGTGGATTTATATGTGGCTTTTTTATATCGAGCTTTATTCATCACTGAATCTTGGGTTTAGCACTAGTCACTTTATTGGGGTAGCTTTCTTTATTGCCCCTTTCAATTACACTAGGCAATATATAAAAATATATAATGGACCCCCTACTATTAAAATTATAGGTCTTCCATCCGTTCCGTATTTATGCATTTTTGTATTGATTATGGTATTTAAGGATGAAATTTATTTGACATGGGGAAGGTCCAGCTTGTTTTTATTTTGTCTTGTCTAGAATGATTGTGTGTTCTTTTTGGTGCTATTTTTTTTATTAAAGTATCTAGTTTTATTATTTCTAGGATATATTGTGTGGTGCTCCTTTTTTGAGGTAGGTGTGGCTTTTTGTCCACAGTCCCTCTTGTTGTTAGGCTCTGAATCATTGTTGCAGAAATAAAGAGACGTCTGTCTTTCCTGTCCCCAATTCCATTCACTTTCCCTTATCTTTGCTTTCCTTTTCTATTTACTTGCATCATTGTTTATAACTGGACTTTTTTTGTAACCTAAAATAGGGGGGGGTTATTACTTTCGCAAGGCACTGTATGGCTATAAATGAGAGGTGGCAGCCGCTCAGACCATTCTATAACTAACCTGGGAGGTGCACGTGAGCAGGGCAATTAGGATACAAAAGTCTTAAAGTGGACTGTCACCCACCCCTGATCGGCCTGGGAATCTATAAGATTCCCGGGCCGATCACCTCCCTCACCGCGGGACATCCGAGATAGGGATGTCCCGCGGTGAGGGACCCCCCCCAAAACCCCCAAAAAACTCCTCTAGACGTGCGCGCCCTGTCAGAGCGACGTGCGGGAGGCGGCGGCGGGCGCACTGTCTTGTCCGTGGCTACGTGGGAGCGTGGTGAGGTGAGTTTTGGGGGCTTTCTGGGGGGTTTTACACAGCGGGGTGCCCCCCTGAAGTGGACCAAAACCCAGGATAGTCAAAATCCTGGGTGTTGGTCCACTTTAAAGGAGCCACAGCACTCAACCCTGTTAGCTTGCAGACAACCAGATTTAGAGACATATTATAGGTTTGTCTGTAAGCTAACAGGGTTGAGTGCTGTGGCTCCTTAGACCACTGTATGGCTATGCTGTTGTTGCTACAGCCCCATTGAGGCACTTCCAGAGGGGCACCATCCCCTTTAGAGATGCCCCATGACTGGCTGAGCTCCTATCAGGACCAATGTAGCCAGTGGGAGGTGGTGGAAGCGATGAGGGGAAGGGGAGACTATATAGGCAACGGAGGTCCCTTACTCACCCTGTTTCCGATCCCTCATCCTCCTGCACTAAAGGAATAGTGTCGCTCGTCCAGCGTTACAAAATACAAAATAAAAGCAGCCTGTAATGTGAAGCCTGGTGAGGACAGGGTAAGTGGCATATTTGCCCATCCTCGTTGCCGCTGGTCAGAGGTGAGAGCGGCAACCCCACCATCTCTCCTCCTCCCTCTCTGACAGCTAGCATCCACAGCCGTGACTGCTTTCTCCCACCCAGGGCTGTATTTACCATTAGGCAACCCTAGGCACGTGCCTAGGGTGGCAACCTGGAAGAGGGGAGGGAGCTGCCCTTACTACTACAGTAAAGAAAAGTAATTAAAACTCACATAGCCAGAAAATTAATGCCTCCTAACAAGCACCCCCCAGCCACAGTAGGATGCAGAGTGTATTTGTGTGAAGGGGGTGTGCAATGGGTTGAACACAGGCCAGAGCATCTCCCCTCCACTGGTGTGGTCATGTGACTCCTGTATATCAATGCAGTAAAAGATGGTTGCCTGCTTCTTTGCATTTCCCCCGTTGTGCCCTCTAGCTCATTACACCCTTTCCCCTTACACACTTTTTTATATGGACTGTGACCTAACTTAAAAAAAAGGGGGCGCAAGCACTTAAAATGCCTAAATGCCATGGACACCAAATATGGCCCTGCTCCCACCGTTGCCACCGCCTGCCAATGGTGCGGGTGAGAGCGGTGACCCAGCCACCTTCCCACCACCCCCCCCTCGACAGCTTGCTCTGGTGGCGGCAGGCTGCGGTCTTCGGCCACTGCCTCCCCATCTGCTGCCAGGTTGTGGTGGAGGGTTCGAAACCTGCCATCAGATTGTGGTCGAGGGTTCGAACCCTGTCATCACCCTCCCTGACATTTGCGGCCACGGGCAGCCCTGCATGATCTGCGGCCAGCTGCTGTTCCCCGGCGTTGGCAGAGCTCCCTGTCCTCCCCTTCTCCCCCCTCCACCCCTTCCCCAGGTCCACCATGCCCCCCTGAAGCCCTGGGGAGCGTGTCTTTTCCCCTGGCCATTGCGGGGGGTGCATAATTCAGCCCCTCTAGGGTCCCCATCAGCTGGCACACCCCCATGGACCTCCAGCCTGCCTCTCAGCTACTGTCTACCCTCTCACATGTCCAGTTCCCCACCAGGACCAGCCCCCCTTTCGCGCATCCTGCCCTGAGGCCCAAGTGGGCGGCTCCCACCCTCCACCTCTTCATAGTCCCGGCCGCCAATGGTCACCTTATCGATTCGGAGCGTTGAAGGTGGCTTCCTGGTGGGCTGACGAAGTTTGTCGCAGCAGCTGGCGTGGCCTGGATGGAACCAGCTTTCAACATGGTGACGGTACCAGGACAGCGGCAGTACCAGGACACCCCTCAGGGAACAGGATGAAGATCGTCCGGGTGGCAGGATCAATGCATCTTCAAGGTAAACCCAGCATGTCATCTTTTTAATGTAATATCTTATCTGATGTTCCACGTGATTTGCATTTGTTTTCAAGGGCATGAATCAGAATCGAGGTCTGGGTCTAGCTTGGTTTTAGGGGGACTTCTTCATTGTAGGGCAATCAGTGGGCTTCGGCAGGTGCACCACGAGAGGAGGATGTTCAGTGGAAGTGCTCGGGGGTGGCACAGTGGTGGAGGTATGGCGACCTAGTCTGACAGCGGTGGCTCTGATTAAGTGGGGTGGCGGAAAGCCTTGAAATGGGTTGTTACAATTCCGAGACGGGAACCCTTTAAGTTGAGTTTCACTGCAGAAGAGGGAATCAGTGTCACTCCACTCCGCAGTGGTGAAGGGAAGTGGGAGAAAGTAAAGTGTAGCTTGGGCAGGTTGTCATGGTTTTGTTTACCATTGGAGATGTTTCCAAGGAGGGAGACAGGTGAGCTCCACATGTGTATCGGCAGCTGCGTTATCACTAAGGTGGACAATGGCACTGTCAAGGATCTCTCACTTACTGATGCCTTTTGAATTTTGCTTTGTCACGGTTTGAGGGATGGGGTCAGTGGCATAGATGGCTAGAGTAAAATAGAATCGGCTCCTGAGAAGTTCTTACCAGGGAGTGGTGAGGAAGGTTGGTCATTATGTAGATCAGCGCCGGCCTATGGGTCATTGACAGTCGGTGGTATTAATTAAAAGCCTGGTATGGGTGTATAGGAACAGGTGGGCGTGGTTTCATCGTGCATATTGTGTAGATTGCGTAGAACGGCAGGCGATATTGGTAATTAGAATGGAACAGGTCAATTGTTTTTCTTTATGAAGACGGGGTTTTTGTGCAGGGCTGATGATTTCCCATGCGATTGGAGTTTGGGAGCCATATTGTTTTGTTCAGTTGACGGCGGTGCTAAAAAGAGGATATCAGGGCATGGCACCAATCAGTGGACGGAGTAGAGTCAGCCCTATTTAAAATCAGACATTATTGGACCTTGCTCGTTGGGAGTTGCTAAGGGGAGACTTTCGGAAGCAAGGCAGTCATGATGTGGATCATTCAGACAGCAGCGTCTCCTTTGGTCATTATACTGGTATGCCATCTGATTGGATGTGGTAACTTTATGGGGAGGGTGCTTGCCAATGCTGGCAGAGTTAGGTTGTGCTCATTGATGAGTTGGCGTGTGTCTGAAGGTAGGAGGGCAGGTGCAAGCTGTATTTGGGAAATGGGGAAGTTACTTGGGGGGGGGGGGAGTCACAATCCCTTCTGAGCGTATACAGGTGGATGACGTCTTCCTATGCCGTGTGGCAGGATGAAGGGTTTGTAAGAGCTTCAGGTATGACCACCAAAAAGTAGGGTGAGGAGCGTAAAACAGGAGTGTAAAACATCTACAGATGGGGCAAGGTTTCATGGGATACTCTGGGCTAGATCTGTAATTGGGTTGGGTTGACAAAGGTGCGCTCAGCTGCATTTAAAGTACAGTTGCTGTACAATGGGTCAGGTAGCATTCTTTAGAAAATGATTTGGCTAGTCCGATTAAAAATACGGCTTGTAGGTTCAAATACATGCCTGAGAGGGTTCGGGGTAGTTTTGGCCACTTGCATATGAGTAGATAATATGGAGCAGAGGAAAAGTGGGGTTAACCTTTAATATGTTGGTTCAAGGCTTGTACTTTCGCGGCCGGGGATTTGGTAGGTTTAAGTCTGGCTGGTGGGGGGCTGTTTTGAGGCGCAATAATAGGCAATGAGCGTCTTTTACGTTTCATTTTGGAATTTGGGAATTAATACTTATGAAGGCAGCATGGTCTGCGGAGTTTCTGTGGAAGTAGCTAAGACATGGCGGAGTGGGTATCGGGTAGGTTGTGGATCAAGCAAGGAACCAATGTGCTTGGCAGGAAAGGATAGAAAGGTGGCGGTAAATGTTGTGGATTTCATCTCAGTTTTAGTTTCGGAAGATTTGGTTAACAATTTGGGATTGGGAGAGTCGAATTTCGCCATCTATAAGGGAGGAAGGTGATATGGAGGAGTGATTCGTGTCTTGGATTACCCGAGGTTCGCCAAGGCCAAACTGGGTTTGTATACACGGCCTACGGTGGGGTGAGTGGCGCGCCACAATATGATGGAGTTGGAGTGTTTTGGTTCTGATTGACGAAGTTAGTATCGTTTGTGTGGCCCGGAGAGTTTTGCTGCTGAGAATATGCTCAGGATTTGGGTTACATCAAGGATGAGAAGGCCGGAACAGGGTTGGAATACATGGCCTATGGGAAAATTAGCTGCGTGCCAACAATATGATGGAGTTGGAGTGTTTGGTTTTGCTCGTCAATATTAGTATTGTTCTGGTGACACAGTGAGCAGTGTTGCAAAAGGCTCAAGTTTTGGGTTACATCAAGGCTGAGAAGGCCTGAATAGGGGTGGAGTACATGACTTAGGGGAAAGTGAGCTGCATGCACACAAGATGATGGTCTCGAGTGTTTGGTTCTGCTCGTCAATATTAGCGTTGTTTGTATTACCTGGAGAGTGGCGGTGAGAAGGAGCAGCTTGGGTCTTCAGTTACATTAAGGTAGAGAAGGCGAGAATTGGGATGGAGTACACGACTTATGGGAAAGTGAGCTGCATGCACACAAGGTGATGAATTTGGAGTGCTCGTTCAATGTTAGTATCGTTTACAAGACCCAGAGAGGGACACTGCAAAGCAGCAGCTTGGGTCTTGGGTTACATCAAGGTTGGGTAGGCCGGAATGGGTATGGAGTACACGGTCTATGGAAAAGTGAGCTGCATACACTTAAGGCAATGGAATTGGAGTGTTTGGTTCTGATCATCGGGTGATTGTCTTGTTTACGTGACCCAGAGAATGGCTCTGCGGTGAAGCCGCTCGGGCATTGGGTTACCTCAAGAACATGCAAGACTATAATGGGCTGGAGTGCAGGCCCTACGGGGTAGCTAGCTGCTGCCCGCAATATAATGGACAAGAAGTGGTCAGTTTTTGATAGGCAGAGGGTCAGAATGGGTTGATGGTACATGGCTTATGGGTGGTGAACTGTGTGCCCATAATATTACCGGATCAGAGTGTTTGGTTCTGATCAGCGGATATTACTTTGGTTTTTGTGTCTTGAAGGGTGGAGCTGCAGAGGAGCGGCTCTGGCATCCAGGTATATGAAGGACTGGAAGGCCAGAGTACAGGGCCTATGCTGGAGCGAGCTGCGTGCCCACAATATGATCGGTTCAGTTGTTCGGTTTTGGTCGTCGGATAGTAGTATCGTCTGTTTGAACTGGAAAGCGGCTATAGGTAGGAGTAGCTCAAATATTGATGGCAAGGTCAAGATGGGGGGGCAATCTTTGAATATTCGTTATCATTAAGGGTGGTCCTGGAGATTGGTTATGCGTAGGAGCAGCACAGGTTACCTGTTGGATAGTTAAGCCTGAAATTGGTTGGAGGTGATGAAATATGGTGAAGTGAGGTGGGTATCCACGCTATGGAGCCAGTTGGGGAGTTTATCCGATGGATGTTGTTCTCGCTTGTTTGGGGTAGTAATTTATTAAGGTACCCTGGGGTTGTTGTTAAGATCGAGTAAGAGGGATGTAATGTGAGGTTGGATAAGTTCATGGGGTCATATCCGGAATGTTGGAGATGATCTTGTTCAGTGTCTGTTTGCATGAGGGGCTTGTGATGGCGGTTGAGTGTTGGCAGGCTGGTCAGTGTTAAGGTGTCAACGCTGTTCTGCTATGACGGTCTCCCTTCCTCCCTTGGGTCTGAGTTGGCAGGCAGGCAGGCAGGCTGTGGTCATTTTGAACCATGGTGGTTAGATCTGAGCCTAACAGAGACTGGCTTCGGCTTCGGGTAGGATTTTTTCCTCCTCCTAGTCAATTTATTAGGTTTAGTTTGGTGGCTTGCCACACAGACCAAAGGAGATGGAAGATTTGTGTTGTCTTGTACTTATTTGTTCAGCTTTGGCCGATTAAACTTGTATCATTCCAAACATATATAGGTGTATGGTGTCTTATTGAAGGGGAGATGAAGGGTAGCGGGAGATAACATGTAGTGCTAGTCCAGTCAAGAGGGGCGCAGTCCCCTTGAGAGGCACCACATGACTGGCTGAGCTCCTATCGGGAGCTGGAACCAGTGTAGCCAATAGGAGGTGGGGGAAGTGGCAAGGGGGAGGAGAGGCTATATAGGGACTTTTTCTGATCCCTCATCCTCCTGCCCTGGAGGAGCAGTCCCACCCACTTTCCCATCATTGGTTTAATTTAATTTTCGATTTGGATGGAAATGTATATGGGTTGTGCAGGTTGAGGTGCTATTATATATATATATATATGTAATTTTTTGAATATCTATATGCAGTGTGGCCTTCTTTTGTAGCAAGTTATTGCGGTCTGTACTGGCAGCCCGCTAATTTCTAGACATAGCACTTTGTGTTTTGCCCCGCTGGGGCTTTTACTTGTTAGCCAGCACCATATTTGTTTATTATTTAGCTGTGCGGGATAATTTTGTTTACATTTATATATATATATATATATATATATATATATATATATATATATATATATATAAAAAGTGTTAGGTAACGAATTGCGAATAGTTGTTTTATAGGTTTTATTAAAATCATATAACAAATAAATAAATGAATAAAATAGAATAAGAGAATAATACAAATTCTATATTTATACTTACATATGTATAAATAAACAAAAAAGCAAGTAATAATAATAAGTAGATTTGGTAACGCTTGTTTTGTGATGTATGACTGTGTATGTGGTACATGTCTGGTTACACATTGTTGAAAAAAATAGGCTCATGGGACATAGCCCAGAAACCCAAGTAGCAGGAGCACCAATTCAATCAATTAAAATAAACTACCAAACATTGTTCATTTTGTATTTCAGGATTATCCTCCTCATCACAGCCGGCGGGGGCGCTCTTCCTTCCTTTTGGGTCTGAATTACCAGGTTAGAGGAAAAAAGATAGTGTTAGGTAACGAATTGTTTTGTTTACGTTTTATATGTTTTATTAAAATCATATAACAAATAAATAAATGAATAAAAGAGAATAATACAAATTATATATTTATATTATATATGTATAAATAAATAAAAAACATAGTAATAATAAGTAGATTTGGTAATGCTTGTTTTGTGATGTATGACTGTGTATGTGGTACGTGTCTGGTTACACATTGTTCATTTTGTATTTCAGGATTATCCTCCTCATCACAGCCGGTGGGGGGCGCTCTTCCTTCCTTTTTGGGTCTGAATTACCAGGTTAGAGGAAAAAAGATAGTGTTAGGTAACGAATTGTTTTGTTTATGTTTTATTAAAATCATATAACAAATAAATAAATAAATAAAAGAGAATAATACAAATTATATATTTATATTATATATGTATAAATAAATAAAAAGCATAGTAATAATAAGTAGATTTGGTAACGCTTGTTTTGTGATGTATGACTGTGTATGTGGTACGTGTCTGGTTACACATTGTTCATTTTGTATTTCAGGATTATTCTCGTCACAGCCGGTGGGGGGCGCTCTTCCTTCCTTTTTGGGTCTGAGTTGGCAGGTTAGCAGAACATCTGAGGCATGAAAAGAAGGCTGAAATGAGCCAGGATTGCCGGTGGGCTGCGAGGTATTGGAGGATGGCTACATTTTGGGGGGTAGCCAGGCTGCGCTAATGTTGTACCTCGGAGGTTTGCCCTGTTGAGATCTGAGTCTAACAGAGACTGGCTTCCGCTTAGGATCGGTGTGTTAAGCATTTTTTTCCTCCTCCTCGGCATATATCCCAATGACCCTGATTTGTCCCTGATTTGAAAAGGACTGTCCCTCTTTTGAGTCCATATCCCCATCCCCCTGTCTCTGATTGTTCCCAGTTGTCCCTCTTTGAGGTGTAACATGCAGATCTGCATAAAAAGAATAAAACACTTGGGAGACCCCTAGGTTATAGAGTCTCGCACTGCCTCCAATTGAGGCGCCCAGCTAAGCGACCAGTCTAACTCAAAAAGAACATACAAACACAGACAAGGTTAATGGCTGGGCTGGCGAGAAACACAAAGCAGGCTAAAAAATAATGCCAGAACACACTCATTTATGCACAGGACATAAATGCACATTTGGTGATGGGCCCTTGACCACGGCCACTCTCTGACACAATCCTCATACCATGGCCGCGGGATATCCGGAAGTTTGAGCCGCATGTGATGTGCGTGCCAGCATGCTGTGATGGCCGGCTGAAGGAAGGACACATGAATGCTAGACTGCATATGGCGGTGAGATCCTTGCCTCACTATATGTGAATGTGTATCGGCGCGAGGCTGCGCAGTCTGGCTGGCTGCTTGTTTGGAGCTTGCGAGCCCGTTTGTCTATGCCGTGTCTTTGGCGGCGCCTCCTGGAGGGACGCCCTGCGATAGAAACAGCCACTATTCTTTTGTGAACTCTTGGCCAGCATGCTTTATCTATGATCAACGGGATGCCATTAACAGGAAACAGTGCGTGTATTTCTATTTAGCCCAATCTGGACATTATCTTCAATGTTACGCTCTGCGACTTCTTATTATTCCTGATGGGCAATATTGCCCTTGAATATAAGGCTGGCCAGCTGGTATGAGTGGTTTGTGAGTGATTGGATGCGTGGAACCCAGGAATCCTGGTTGGGGCCCCCTGCGTGGTTTTTATTACAGCATATGCTATTTTATATACCGTATATACTCGAGTATAAGCCGAGTTTTTCAGCCCACTTTTTGGGCTGAGAAAAGCCGCCTCGGCTTATACTCGAGTCAGTGAAAATTTTGGCCCGCATAGGCCGCGCCCGCGGCCGCCTGGTCTGCCAGGCACTGTTGCATGCCCACCGGCCAGCAGCCCAGCGCGCAACAGCCGGCATTAGGAGGGGGAGAGGAAGTCGGAGGGGGACGACGGCGGACGGCGGTACCTGTCAGCAGCGTTCCCTCTAAGCTGCGCACCCACGGCAGCTACTCCGCTTCTGTCTGTCGCTGTGTGCGGATATAAACCCCGCCCCTCCACTGTCATCATGCCTAGGTTTCTCCCGATTGGCCAGCAAGGCCTTCTCTCACACTGCTCCGTCCCTCACTCGAAAATTACGGGCTCGCTCACCACGTCATCCGGCATATTTAATGAAGTGAGCGTGCCCGCCATTTTTGTGTGACGGAAGGAGCAGCGGTCTGAGGAGCAGGTAAGTTTTAGGTATTTACCAACATTCAATGTGGTTCAATCATCCATTGCAGTTATTGAAGTCAAAATCCCACTATGGTAGTGCCAATCCTTTGCTTTGACCCTTAATGATCTTCAGCTTCTTGTTGTCTTGGTCTTTACACAAACATGCTGCTGTGGTAGAGTGTGCTGGATGATGGGGAGGGGGGTTGTCTGTGGGGAGAGGGCACAATCGGGCATCAGACACTCAGGTCTATCTAGAGGGAAGGGGTGGGTAAATGCTGCTTCTCCTGTACAAGTTTTAGGTATTAGAATACAAGCTAAAATGGGAGCGAGAGAGGAAGGAATGTAGAAAAGAGGGACAAAGATTCTTTTATCTATTGGTATCTATTTTTATTTTTGAAATTTACCGGTAGCTGCTGCATTTCCCACCCTCGGCTTATACTCGAGTCAATAACTTTTCCAGTTTTTTTGTGGTAAAATTAGGTGCCTCGGCTTATATTCGGGTCGGCCTATACTCGAGTATATACGGTACCAGTAGTGTTAGTGGTTGTATTTAAATGTGCATTTATGTCCTGTGCCTTTATTTTTGGTCATTAAATGAGTGTGTTTTGGCATTATTTTTTAGCCTGCTTTGTGTTTCTCGCCAGCCCAGCCATTAACCTTGTCTGTGTCTGTATGATCTTTTTGAGTAACATGCAGATCTGCAGCAATAAATGATTCATTTTCATTCAAAGTGTTTCTATTGTTGTAACTGTTACCTCCTATCTCCTATCGATCAATCAATGAGGGGGCGTGGCCTAATTTAACAATTGTTTCTCTTTCCCACCCTGAAAAGTTGGGAAACATGCTCCTCGGTTTAGTTTGGTGACTTGCCGCTCAGACTTAAAGTGGACCAACACCCAGGATTTTGACTATCCTGGGTTTTGGTCCACTTCAGGGGGGCACCCTGATTGGGGGTGCCCCGCTGTGTGAAACCCCCCAGAAAGCCCCCAAAACTCACCTCACCACGCTCCCACGTGGCTGCGCTGTCCATTCCCCGCCGATGGACAAGCGGGTGACAGCGACGGACAAGACAGCGTGTCCGCCGCCGCCTCCCACACGTCACTCTGACAGGGCGCGCGCCCGCGCCGGCCATTCACAAACGGCCGGCGCGGGCGCGCGCACGTCTAGAGGGGTGAGGGATGAGGTAACTTTTTTGGGGGTTTTGGATCCCGGATGTCCCGCGGTGAGGGAGGTGATCGGCCCGGGAATCTTATAGATTCCCGGGCCGATCACCCCTGGGTGACGGTCCACTTTAAGGAGGTGGGAGATTTGTGTTGTCTTGTACTTATTTGTTCAGCTGTCGCCCATTAAATTTGTATCATTCCAAATATACACAGGTGTATGGTGTCTTATTGAAGGCGAGATGAATAGTAGCCAGAAATAGCATGGAGCGCTAGTCCAGTCATTGTAATTATTTTACAAGTAATTATAGAAACGTGTTAGCTGGTAGAAGAACAATGAGCAAATCTTCTGCCTATTTGTCATTTTAAAATGGACCAAAACCCTGCTGGATCGGCCCGGGAATCTAAGATCATCAATGCATCAATCATCTTTGGTGCTTATCTTCTTTTTCATAGAAGGTTGAAACATAGAAGGGTGACGGCAGAAGGAGACCATACGCTCTATCTAGTCTGCCCCTAAGTATATACTGTATGTTCTCTGTATCTTATGTGTATACTGTATGTTCTCTGTATCTTAGGTGTATACTGTATGTTCTCTGTATCTTATGTATATACTGTATGTTCTCTGTATCTTAGGTGTATACTGTATGTTCTCTGTATCTTAGGTGTATACTGTATGTTCTCTGTATCTTATGTGTATACTGTATGTTCTCTATATCTTATGTGTATACTGTATGTTCTCTGTATCTTATGTATATGCTGTATGTTCTCTTTATCTTATGTGTATACTGTATGTTCTCTGTATCTTATGTGTATACTGTATGTTCTCTATATCTTATGTGTATACTGTATGTTCTCTGTATCTTATGTATATACTGTATGTTCTCTATATCTTATGTATATACTGTATGTTCTCTGTATCTTATGTATATGCTGTATGTTCTCTGTATCTTATGTGTATACTGTATGGTTTCTTTATCTTATGTGTATACTGTATGTTCTCTGTATCTTATGTATATGCTGTATGTTCTCTTTATCTTATGTATATACTGTATGTTCTCTGTATCTTATGTATATACTGTATGTTCTCTGTATCTTATGTATATACTGTATGTTCTCTGTATCTTATGTATATGCTGTATGTTCTCTTTATCTTATGTATATACTGTATGTTCTCTGTATCTTATGTGTATACTGTATGTTCTCTGTATCTTATGTATATGCTGTATGTTCTCTGTATCTTATGTGTATACTGTATGTTCTCTTTATCTTATGTGTATACTGTATGTTCTCTGTATCTTATGTGTATACTGTATGTTCTCTGTATCTTATGTGTATACTGTATGGTTTCTTTATCTTATGTGTATACTGTATGTTCTCTTTATCTTATGTGTATACTGTATGGTTTCTTTATCTTATGTGTATACTGTATGTTCTCTGTATCTTATGTGTATACTGTATGGTTTCTTTATCTTATGTGTATACTGTATGTTCTCTGTATCTTATGTGTATACTGTATGTTCTCTGTATCTTATGTGTATACTGTATGTTCTCTGTATCTTATGTGTATACTGTATGTTCTCTGTATCTTATGTGTATACTGTATGTTCTCTGTATGTTAGGATAGATGGAGGCTTATCCCAGGCAGGTTTAATTTAACTGACTGACACTTTTTCAACTACCTCTGCTGAGAGTTTGTTCCTGGCATCTACTACTCTTTCTGTAACATAATATTTTCTAACATTGCTCCTGATCTTCCCTCTGACTAGCTTCAGATTGGGCCTCTTGTTCATTAAGTTTCTTCTTTTGTAACCTTTGTACCTCAAAACTGAAACTCAGGCCTCATTCCTAGGTGGGCTAGTGTGAGATCCCCCCCCCTCCCCCTTCCTGAAGCAGGCAACAGGGGAATGTGAGTCCTTAAAATCCTTTGTGCTGCTTGTGCTCCGAGTTGCGGGTAATAACTTCCTGTTAGGAAACGATGTGTTATGTAACAGCACAGCGCTGAATCAGGGGAACTAACCTGTGGCCACCGCTTTCCTGGAGAGCATTTCATATTGGATGTCAGGACTGATCACAGACTGCCTGCACCATTGCCTGACATTAACCCGAAGAGGTAGGTGATGGGAAGGGTTGGGAGTTAAAGTGGACCAAAACACACTGAACTTGTGAAATACATTTGGGGCCTTATTCATGAAGGGATAGCGCCAGGTAGCGCCTTGTAAATGACAGGTTGCGGCAGGTGAACGCCGGGCACGGCAGCAATTACACATTTATCAAGCAGAATCTGTTGAGCGACTGGGATAGCGCCTTGTAGCGTCCGATTCATCATTATCCCAGCCTCAGCGTACTGCCTTGCAGAGCGACATGTATTACCTCTCGCTACCTGTCGCTCTCCCATACATTTTAATGGACGTTCTTTGACTTCTCTTTAAACAGGGGGTTTTTATTATTATTATTTTTATTTTATTCTCAAATATTGTTGTGACCTCTCCTGGCCTTGAAAAAGCCATTTTTTCCAACTTTTTTCTTTTTTGATATATTTATGCAGAATTGACATTACAGGTCTGGCATTAACGTGTTCATGTTACAATGTTATAACAATGTCATTCCATATGTGTTCGCTTTGTTACTGGTGGATACACGTTTCAAAACAGCCTTTAATCACACAGCCTCCGGCTCTGGGCTACATCGAAACATTTTTGAGCGCCGGCGGTGTTTGAGGCTGTTTTTTTGATGAATATCGTGTGAGTCAGTCGCACTGACCAGTCGCTACAATTCGCTCCCATACAGCGCTGTACTGCTCATATAGCGACTCTCCACAACAATGCTGCACAGCGACTGAGACGCTCCGAAATAGCGACCCACGGCCGAGCACAGCGACTACTAGCGGTCGTTCTGAAATCCGCTCTACAGACGCTCATCTGTCGCTACCTGACGCCAGTAATGAATCAGCCTGCCTGTCCCATCCCCTTCTTAGGGTGTAGAACTAGAATTGGATATTTTTCGCTGTTTGTATTGTCCTGGAACGCTGAATTTTTTTGCTGCCCCTCTCTGTAAGACGGCAGGCGATCGGCCATTGCATAGGTGTGGCCATGACATCATTGCCGCACAAAACAGTGGCAATGAATGGAGGAGGCGGAGCTTCACATAAAAACAGGCGACGTTATCTGGGATTAGAACAAAGCAGGAGCAGTAATGGAGCAAACCATGCTCTTCATGGGGGGAGCAATTAAGGGGATGCTAGTTAAAAATGTGGGTTTTGGTCCCCTTTAAATGGGTTATTATGATTAATTTTGATTAATTATAACATATCGTCGTCTTCCACTAGTGATGGACTAGGGCCAAAAATCACCCCAGAATATTACTGGTCCTGGCCAGCCCATGAGATGGCTGCAGCATCCCCATAGAACTCCACAGCCAATGTGCTTCCCAACTAATCGATGGATATGTGCCATAGCATGACGCTATAGCATTGCAGGGACAGAGCAGGTCAGGAGTGGATATGACCAATCCCAAAGCAGACCAGAACCCACATTATTAGCAAGCATCTCCTGAATTGCCCCCCCCCCTCCATCAAGATTAGCATTTGGCAATTTTCCCCGCTCCTGCTTCACTCTAATCCCAGATAATGGCGCCTGTTTTAGCTGTAAAGCTCCGCCTCCTCCAGTTGTATGATGTCATTGCCACATATATGCAATGATTGTCTCACATCTTACAGAGAGGGACAGCAATAAAATCAGCGTTCCAGGAGAAATCAAAAACGCGAAAATATCCATTTCTAGTTCTACACACGGGGAGGCCGATTCATTAATAGCGCCAGGTAGCGACAGATGAGCGACAGTAGCGTTTTTTTCACAGCGCCCGCTAGTATTCGCTGTGCTTGGCCGTTGTCCGGTTGTTGACAGCGACTCAGTCGGTGTGCGGTAATGTTGAATACGGGATTAGGAGTCCCTGTTTGACAGGTTCCGCGCTGTATGGGAGCGCATGACAGCGAATGGCCATAGCGAACGGCTCCCAGCATATTCATTAACAAATCACGCTCAAAAAATTCTCGCGCTGTGAAATGCTTGTTTAAACCCCAGAGCGCTGGCGGCGATGGGTTAAAAGTGTTTTTTTTAACCCCCAAACAACCATATTTTTTTATTAAAAAATTAAACAAGTTTTTCTACACATTTTGTAATATGAATACATTAAAATCAGACCTGTAATATCAATTCTGCACAATTTTTTTTTTTTTACCTTAAAAAAATATCTAACATTGCCGAAGTGGTCACAGAATTTTTGACAGTTAAAAAAAAAAAAAAAAAACAGATTCATATCAATGAATTATGAATATTTAAAGATTGCTCCATTGAAATGCATTGGAGAGCGCCAGTTAGCGAGAGGTCATACCTGGCGCTGTGATGGGATTAGCAGCGGCGCTGTTCGTTGAAGTCTGCTACATGATGAATCCCGCGCTAGGTGACGCTCTCGCCGGCGCTAGCCTCATTTAGCGTGATAAATGCGTCATTGTGTCCGCTGCCTGGCGTTCTGGAGTCGGTAGCCGCCGATAGCTGGCGCTACCTGGCGCTAGTGAGACACTACCTGGCGCTATCCCTTGATAAATAAGGCCGTGTGAAGGGATTATCAGCGGGGGCTTTGACCAAATGTATTTCACAAGTTCAGTGGGTTTTGGTCCGCTTTAAATCAATGCTACTGACGCTTTTAGTGTAGGTACTTTTGTAGGTGCAGGTACTATGACAGGTGTGGGTATTGCCCTTACAGTAATAATGCAGAGGGGAGGAACATGGACTCGCCAAAGATTAAAGCAGAAGCTCAGCCAACCCCCAGGCAATGTGACCCACCGGGAATTCTCATGGGTCTCCCTATGGCCAGTCCACCCCTGTCTTCCACTTTACAAGGGGAAAATACAGAATTGTATAAAACAAGTGGCATTACATGTGATCAGGGGCGTAGCTAGGGGGGAGCAGGGGGGGCATTTGCCCAGGGTGCAGCGGGTCAGGAGGGGCGCCAAAGTGGGGCCTGGGAACAGGTGGGGGGCGCCATTTTGAATCTTTGTCCCGGGTGCCAGAAAGCTTAGGCCCTTATTTAAGAAGGGATAGTCTCAGGTAGTGGCTGGTTAATGAGAGGTAGCGACTGATAGCGACTGGTCAACGCCGGACACGGCACGCAATTACACATTTTTCAAGCAGAATCTGTTTAGCTACTGGAATAGCGCCATGTAGCTTCTGATTCATCATTTTCATAGCCTCAGCGAACAGCGCCAGCGTTCAGCCTTGCACAGCGCCAGGTATGACCTCTCGCTACCTGTCGCTCTCCCATACATTTCTTTTACAATAATTTTTATTGTTTATAGAGAAGCAGTAGTAGACATATACAAGGATTGAATAAAAGCATTCTGTAGACTTCGTCAGTAACAGCATGTACATGTAAAATGACAAAACCAGCACGCACAGAAAGTTCACTTTACATATTCCAAGAAGAAGAAGAAGAGTGTAAAATATAAAATTTCTATTAAGCATAATGTTACATGTATACTGTGGTTATTATAAGAAATAGTTATTATCATTTTGTCAGTGACGAGGCATAGCCTCTACCTATATATACGCAGTTACATGAAAGCCGAACAGTGAGAACAAAGAGAGGGGGTGAGGGTAAGGAGAACCCACTGACTCAGGACAGGAGAAAAGAAAAGAGAGATCGAGGGGTGTTATATTAAGGAAATAAGGAGGGGAAGGATAAAAGGGAGTGGAGAGGGGAGGGGGGGGGGAGGGACCCAACCAACAGCTCCCGTCCACAGCATGGTTCCTAGACGTCCCCAACTTTTCCACTCACGCCAATATATTTTATCCATGGGGACCATATTTCCCTAAAGCGGTCATAGTCATCATGGGCTATTGCCGTCAGTTTTTCCATTATCATAATATCAGATATTTTAGTAATCACCATTTGCCAGGGTAATTGCCCACTTCTCCAATTCCTAGCTATTATCAGTCTTGTTGCTGAGAAGATATGTAAAGCCAATTTCCATTGGGTAAATTTAAAATTATTAGTCTTATAAGAGAGGAGGGCTTCCCATGTGCTAGGGAAAAAAGTGCCTGTAAAAAGCGTAGATAGGAGGTTATATACACTGCTCCACATCTTACAGGCATGGGGACAACTCCACCATATGTGGTGCATAGTTCCCTCCTCCTGACATCCCCTAAAACACATGGGAGAGGTATTTGCATCAAACTTGTGTATTCTGGCAGGGGTGAGGTACCATCTGAACAGGACCTTAAAGGAGTTCTCCTGAATGAGAGTGTTGTATGAGACTTTCCCTGCTGATTCCCATATGTTTGACCAGGTTTGCTCGTCACCTATTTTCCCTAAGTCTTCCTCCCATTTAGTCATATATAAGTGAGAGTTAGTCCCCTCAGGTTTGACCAGGGATGCGTAGAGTTTTGAAATTGCTCCTCTCGCTAGTGGGTCATATAGGCATCTCTGTTCAAAGTCCGAAGGTTTACTATAATGATCCAGGTCTCGAATCAGTGACTTGATGAAGTGATCCAGTTGTAATGCCCTAAATTTTTCAGCGGGGGGTGTTATGATTCTACTGGTCAGTGAGAATGGAGATTCCCCTTTCCATCCTGTGAGCAGGTCTTGTATCGTGAGATATCCCTGTTCCTCCCACCACCTGAATCTCTGTCTTGACTCCAAGCCCGGGGGAAACAACTGGTTTCCCAGGATAGGAGCTGCCGGCACATGTGGCCAGCACCACCCCCTAAGTTTCGCATTCCTGTCCCAGATATCCAGCGCTGGGCCTATGCTCTGTGCCAGGGTCCCTGGTCTAAGTTTCTTTGGTGTCCAGATAATTGATGACACAGAGACTGGAGACAAGCTCTTAGACATCATCTGCACCCAACCAGGTATATTTTTTGTAGCATTCAAAGGGAGCAGTGCAGCCAGCTGTGCCGCCATGTAATACTTATATAGGTTTGGAATGCCCAAGCCACCATCTTCCTTTCTACAGTATAGCGTTCCCCTAGCAATCCGTGGCCTAATTGTCCCCCAGATGTATTTGTTAAGCTTTTGTTGTAATGGCTGAAGGGCACTTTTGGTTACATTTATGGGGAGGACTCTAAAAAAATATAACAACTTAGGCAGAATAGTCATCTTAGTCGCTGCCAGGCGCCCCAGCCATGAAAGATTTACTTGAAGCCAAGTCGACAGAATGGTACTCAGTTGGTTAAATAGGCCTGGGTAGTTTGCTTTATATAGTGCTGCAAAAGATGCTGTTAATGTGACTCCCAGGTATGGAAGCTTCGTGACCCAAAGCCAGGGAAAGTTGCCCTTTAATAAAGTATTGGTCTGCTGTGTTAATGAGAGTCCCATGGCCAATGACTTCCCAGCATTAATTCTAAGGCCTGACATATTGCCGAAAACCTCCAACTCCGAGGTCAGATTAGGTGCCGTTATATGAGGAGAAGAGATAGTAAGCAACATGTCATCTGCAAACATAGATAATTTGTGTTCCTCTTTCCCATAGGGAATTCCCCTTATTGCCTGATTATGCCTAATGTTGGATGCTAGCGGCTCCAGGGCTAGTATGAACAATATTGGGGACAGAGGACACCCCTGACGCGTGCCTCTATTGATGGAAAAGGAGGCTGATTCAAAACCAGAATATTTCACTTTAGCTGTTGGTGTATGGTACATAGCGCTAACCCAGGTCTTGAGACCCTGTCCAAAGCCCCATCTATCCAGAGCTTGCATCAGGTAGTCCCAGGAGAGGCAATCAAAAGCTTTTTCCATGTCTAGGGATAACAACATAGCATCTGGTTGTGTGGACCTAGCCACTTCTATAAGCTGTGTTATACGTCTTACCCCATCTGAGGACTGCCTCCCTGGGACAAACCCTACCTGATCAGAGTGTATTAGGGAGCTAAGAGATGTGTTGATTCTGGCAGCAATAATTTTCCTCAAGATTTTTAGATCTAGGTTTAACAGGGAGATAGGGCGGTAATTCTGCCAGGCTAGGGGGTCTTTCCCTGTCTTTGGGATCATAACAATGGCAGCAGACAGGGACTCCGGGTCAAAATGGTTACCCACCTTAATGCTATTATACATTGTTGTGAGGTGCGGGGCAATCACATCTATTAGTTTTTTATAGAAAGTTGCTGTATAGCCATCAGGTCCGGGCCTCTTATTAGGTTTGAGAGATGCTATTGCCTGTTTCACCTCCTGTACAGTTATATCTGCGTCTACATATTCAGCCCAGTCAGAGTCCAGTTGGGGTAGAATAGTATTATCGAGGTATTTCTTCACTGCCCCTTTATCTGATCCCCTGTGCGTCTCATGCAGTTTTGCTAGACCTTGTCTGAATTCTTCTAGGATTTTGCAGGGGTTGCTAGTGACCTGCCCGCCCCTTACCCTTAATTTAATAGATGGGGGGGGTTTCGCCTGACACCGTAGTTGTGATGCCAGGAGAGTATTAGGTTTATTTGCCAGGGTATAATACCTTTGGGCTGACCATTTATATCTACGCTCAGCTTCCTGCATCTGGAGCGAGTTAAGCTCCACTCTGGCTTTCTCTAGCCTCTGCCTGTTAACTACACTGCCCTTGACTTTGAATGCCTGGGATGCTGCTAGATACTCACTTTCTAATGTGCTCATAAGCTGAGCTTTTTCCCTTTTGGCCCTGGCGGCTCTGGAGATAAAGTGCCCCCGCATCACAGCTTTGAATGCTCCCCAGAGAACCGACGGTGATTGTACTGAATTAACATTTGTGCGAAAAAAGAGCTCTGCTTCCTTCACAGACTCCAGCACCTTCTCCTTGGAAGCCAGGTGAGTATCATTAAGCACCCAGGCAGAGGGGCCAGGCTTAATTACCAGTGACCTACAAGTGACACTAATTAGGTCATGGTCTGACCATGGCACTTGGTGGATATGGGCACGAGAGATATTGGGAAGGAAGTTTTTGTGAGTAAAAAAATGATCAATCCTAGTATGGAGGTTATGGGGGGCTGAGTAATGTGTGTAGTCTCTCTGGAATGGATGCATATCTCTCCAGACATCTACCAGTCCCACCCCAGAAATTATAGATTGGAACTGGTGAGCATCTTTTCTGTGCTGTGTTGTTGGCGGGGTGGATCTATCCAGCACTGGATATAGTGTGAGATTTGAGTCGCCTCCTGCAAGTACTGTTCCTTTCTTATGCTTGTCTAGGAGGTTGCATAGTTTATTTAAGAAATCAATCTGGCCTGAGTTTGGCACATAATAATTTAAGAGTGTGATTTCTGTGTCTTGTATTGTACCCTGGAGCAGCAGGAACCTGCCTGCAGGATCTGAAATTTGCTTGGCGCATTTAAATTGTGTTCGAGGATGGAAAGCAATAAATACTCCCCTCTGCTTTGTTTTTGCCCTAGCATGGTAAACCATTGTATACTTAGGATTCAGGATTTTAGGGGTCGAGGAGACAGAAAAGTGAGATTCCTGAGCATAAATTATGTCTGCATGTGTGGAGCTAAAGTATCTAAAAACCCTGGATCTTTTATTCGGGGAGTTTAATCCCTGCACATTAACCGAAACAACTTTAAGCACCATTGGCAAGACATATTATACTATATGGTACATACCTCATGGGTGTTAATATGGCTGGGTGCTGCCCCCCCCCGGGGAAGGCTATAGGAGGGGAAGGATGATTGGGGTTGGGAGCTGGTAGAGGCTGAGGAAGGTCTAGTAGGGCTAAGAAGTAAAGCAAGAGTTTGGGTGAGAGAAAAAACATACGGGTCACAGAAATTTGAACATAAAGCAAAGTAATGTACTATAGAATTAACACATAACTCCATCTTTGTGACTCTTGTCACTAGTGTCACCTCACCAGCGGGTGATTCCCGCTGGAGAGGGGCCAGACCGCTTGCGTAGCTCTCGGGAGCCAAAAATGAACTCACAGCCTTCTGCATTAAGTCATATAAAATAAGGGCACTTTAGCTACTCCCCACATTGTGGATCGCCTAATAGCCCCAGGCAAACAATCAGTATCAAAATTCCCCATATAATGGGGTGAGGCGGTAACCAACATAACTTAACAACTGTTCCCGTCAGATCACCAAGTCCAAAATGGGACTAGGCGATCGAGGGGAATCATAACAAGTGGCCAGGTGCACCAAGAGCTTCCCCAGACACCTGTTAGGTATGCATAGTTAAAGGAAAGATGACTAGTTGTCACATAGCAAACAATCAGTATCAGAATTCCCCATATAGTGGGTGAGGCGGTAACCAACATAACTTAACAACTGTTCCCGTCAGATCACCAAGCCCAAAATGGGACTAGGTAATCGAGGGGGGTCATAACAAGTGACCAGGTGCACCAAAAGCTTCCCTAGACACCTGTTAGGTATGCGTAGTTTAAGGCAAGATAACTAGTTGCCACATAGCATAATGTAAACCTGTGAGTGCAGAAGGGGTTCTTCTACAAAAACTTGGGGGACCAATCGACGGGCAGTCCAATGGGCCGGAATCTTACCTCCTCACGAGGCATGTAAAATGAAAAGAGAGAAAAAGGTACATAAACGGCCTCAGCGTCCTTTACCCATCACCTGATCTCTGGAACGACTGGGAAGAGAGTCTCTTTAAGACTTGCTTTCTATGTTTCCACTGTGATCTGGGCATGTTGTCAGTTGGGGCTCGTTCCTCATGGCCATCCTTGTTAAAGTCATGCTGGATGGGCGATCTGTTGCCCGCGTCGCTGGTGGGGCCTGGGAGAGTTAAGTCCAACTGTTTGAAGTGATCCCGGAGCTCCCTTAGAGTGGAGGCCTGAACCTGCTTGCCGTTATAGGAAAACAAAACTCTAAAGGGAATGCCCCATCGATATTTAATATTTGACCTTTGTAGAACTTCTAGGTAGGGCCGGAATGCTCGCCGCTTCATTATTGTGGATTGTGACAAGTCAGCATAGATTTGAAAGCTGTTACCTTGGAAAGACAGGGAGGATTTTCCTCTGGCCGCTTTAAGAACAGCTTCTTTTGTTTGGAAGTATAGAAACTTCACTTATATCTCTCGGGGGACCCTCCTATTTGCGGGTGGTCAGGGCGCGATGAGCTCTTTCCAGTTCTAGCTTCTCGGGCGGGATGTCCGGGACAAGCTCCTGGATGAGCGCAGTAATGGAGCCTCTGGCGTCTTCCATGGACTCTGGTAGGCCTCGGAAGCGTAAGTTCTTTCTGCGGCACCTGTTTTCAAGATCTTCGTGCTGTGATTGTAAAGTGTGAACTAAATCATGCAGCTGTTCAATCTCTTGCTCATGCCCCTCCATAATAAGCGTGGCATCGGCAATATGGTTTTCAAGTTGCGACGTGCGGTTGCCCAGGTCTTTTAGGCCTCCGAGTAACTCCGCGGTTGTTTTAGTAGAAACGGTGGTCATTTCTTCTCTGATCATTTCTCGGATCTGCTGAAGGGTGGCTCGGTCTAGTGTGGTGGGGGGGCCGGAGCCCACTATTTCAGATGGGAACTGGGCCCAGCTGTCTGAGGAGTCCCGGGAGTCCTCCCGCTCACTCCCACGTGCCACCGGCTCACCCTCCATGCCGGTCGCCATTTTGGAATGCTGACCGCCAGAATCTTTTGTCATTTTCTTCTTCGGATTACCCATGTTGTAGTCCGCCAGGGTATCCACCGGGTGCTTAAGGTCCACAGCTATCTGAAACAGGTGTTTGCCCGTCGATTGGTCCCGTCAGGTAGGCAGGCGGCCCCCTAGAGTGCGGAGCGTGATCAAGGTGCGACCATCTCACCACGCCGCGCGCATGCGCCCCCTCTCCCATACATTTCAATGGACGATCCTTTTCTTCTCTTTAAACGGGTTTGTTTTTGTTTTTTTACTAAAAAAACACAAATAATTCTGTGACCTTTTCTGGCATTGAAATAGCATTTTTTCCAAACATTTTTCATTTTTTATATATTTCCTCAGAAATGACATTACAGGTCTGGCATTAAAGTGTTCATGTTACAATGTTGTTACAATGTAATTCCATATGTTTTCGCTTTGTTACTAGTTGATAGATGCTTGAAAACAGACTTTAAACACACAGCCTCCTGCGCTCTGGGCTTCAAACAACTATTTTTCAGCGGCAGAGATTTGTGAGGCTGTTTTTTTGCTGAATATGGTGTGAGTCGGTCGCTATGAGCAGTCGTTACCATGCGCTCCCATACAGCGCTGTACTGGTCAAATAGCGATTCCTCACAATGTATTCAACATTACTGGACAGCGAATGAGTCGCTAAGAACTAGCGGCTCACGGCCGAGCACAGTGACTACTAGCGGGCGCTCTGAAAATGCCGCTACAGACGCTCATCTGTCGCTACCTGGCGCTAATGATGAATCAGCCTCTTAGCTACTGCTCTGCATGTGATGACATAGGATATGTATTGAATCATTGCTAATGAAAATCAGATTAATTTTTTTGAATGTTGTGTTAGATACAATAGAAAGTAATGTGTACAGATATTGTAATAGGACAAATGTGTGCATCTAGGTTATGAGGACTAGAAAACGTTTAGCTATACATTGAATAGGGGAAACGTTTAGCTCTACATTGAATAGGGGAAACGTTTAGCTATACATTGAATAGGGGAAACGTTTAGCTATACATTGAATAGGGGAAACGTTTAGCTCTACATTGAATAGGGGAAACGTTAAGCTATACATTGAATAGGGGAAACGTTTAGCTATACATTGAATAGGGGAAACGTTTAGCTATACATTGAATAGGGGAAACGTTTAGCTATACATTGAATAGGGGAAACGTTTAGCTATACATTGAATAGGGGAAACGTTTAGCTATACATTGAATAGGGGAAACGTTTAGCTATACATTGAATAGGGGAAACGTTTAGCTCTACATTGAATAGGGGAAACGTTTAGCTATACATTGAATAGGGGAAACGTTTAGCTATACATTGAATAGGGGAAACGTTTAGCTCTACATTGAATAGGGGAAACGTTAAGCTATACATTGAATAGGGGAAACGTTTAGCTATACATTGAATAGGGGAAACGTTTAGCTATACATTGAATAGGGGAAACGTTTAGCTATACATTGAATAGGGGAAACGTTTAGCTATACATTGAATAGGGGAAACGTTTAGTTATACATTGAATAGGGGAAACGTTTAGCTATACATCGAATAGGGGAAACGTTTAGCTATACATCGAATAGGAGAAACGTTTAGCTCTACATTGAATAGAGGAAACGTTTAGCTATACATTGAATAGGGGAAACGTTTAGCTATACATTGAATAGGGGAAACGTTTAGCTCTACACTGAATAGGGGAAACGTTTAGCTCTACATTGAATAGGGTAAATGTTTAGCTATACATTGAATAGGGGAAACGTTTAGCTATACATTGAATAGGGGAAACGTTTAGCTATACATTGAATAGGGGAAACATTTAGCTATACATTGAATAGGGGAAACGTTTAGCTATACATTGAATAGGGGAAACGTTTAGCTATACATTGAATAGGGGAAACGTTTAGCTATACATTGAATAGGGGAAACGTTTAACTATACATTGAATAGGGGAAACGTTTAGTTCTACATTGAATAGGGTAAATGTTTAGCTATACATTGAATAGGGGAAACGTTTAGCTATACATTGAATAGGGGAAACGTTTAGCTATACATTGAATAAGGGAAACGTTTAGCTATACATTGAATAGGGGAAACGTTTAGCTATACATTAAATAAGGGAAATGTTTAGCTATACATTGAATAAGGGAAATGTTTAGCTATACATTGAATAGGGGAAACGTTAAGCTATACATTGAATAGGGGAAACGTTTAGCTCTACATTGAATAGGGTAAATGTTTAGCTATACATTGCATAGGGGAAACGTTTAGCTATACATTAAATAAGGGAAATGTTTAGCTATACATTGAATAAGGGAAATGTTTAGCTATACATTGAATAGGGGAAACGTTAAGCTATACATTGAATAGGGGAAACGTTTAGCTCTACATTGAATAGGGGAAACGTTAAGCTATACATTGAATAGGGGAAACGTTTAGCTCTACATTGAATAGGGGAAACGTTTAGCTCTACATTGAATAGGGGAAACGTTTAGCTCTACATTGAATAGGGGAAACGTTTAGCTATACATTGAATAGGGGAAACGTTTAGCTATACATTGAATAGGGGAAACGTTTAGCTCTACATTGAATAGGGGAAACGTTTAGCTCTACATTGAATAGGGGAAACGTTTAGCTCTACATTGAATAGGGGAAACGTTTAGCTCTACATTGAATAGGGGAAACGTTTAGCTCTACATTGAATAGGGGAAACGTTTAGCTATACATTGAATAGGGGAAACGTTTAGCTCTACATTGAATAGGGGAAACGTTTAGCTATACATTGAATAGGGGAAACGTTTAGCTCTACATTGAATAGGGGAAACGTTTAGCTATACATTGAATAGGGGAAACGTTTAGCTATACATTAAATAAGGGAAATGTTTAGCTATACATTGAATAAGGGAAATGTTTAGCTATACATTGAATAGGGGAAACGTTAAGCTATACATTGAATAGGGGAATCGTTTAGCTATACAATGAATAGGGGAAACGTTTAGCTCTACATTGAATAGGGGAAACGTTAAGCTATACATTGAATAGGGGAAACGTTTAGTTATACATTGAATAGGGGAAACGTTTAGCTCTACATTGAATAGGGGAAACGTTTAGCTATACATCGAATAGGGGAAACGTTTAGCTATACATCGAATAGGGGAAACGTTTAGCTATACATCGAATAGGGGAAACGTTTAGCTCTACATTGAATAGGGGAAACGTTTAGCTATACATCGAATAGGGGAAACGTTTAGCTATACATCGAATTGGGGAATCGTTTAGTTATACATTGAATAGGGGAAACGTTTAGCTATACATCGAATAGGGGAAACGTTTAGCTATACATCGAATAGGGGAAACGTTTAGCTATACATCGAATTGGGGAATCGTTTAGTTATACATTGAATAGGGGAAACGTTTAGCTCTACATTGAATAGGGGAAACGTTTAGCTATACATCGAATAGGGGAAACGTTTAGCTATACATCGAATAGGGGAAACGTTTAGCTCTACATTGAATAGGGGAAACGTTTAGCTATACATCGAATAGGGGAAACGTTTAGCTATACATTGAATAGGGGAAACGTTTAGCTATACATCGAATAGGGGAAACGTTTAGCTCTACATTGAATAGGGGAAACGTTTAGCTATACATCGAATAGGGGAAACGTTTAGCTATACATTGAATAGGGGAAACGTTTAGCTATACATTGAATAGGGGAAACGTTTAGCTCTACATTGAATAAGGGAAACGTTTAGCTCTACATTGAATAGGGTAAATGTTTAGCTATACATTGAATAGGGGAAACGTTTAGCTATACATTGAATAGGGGAAACGTTTAGCTATACATTGAATAGGGGAAACGTTTAGCTCTACATTGAATAGGGGAAACGTTTAGCTATACATTGAATAGGGGACTCAGGAGCGCCATGTAGCACCTGCCACTCTGTAGCTTTCTCCCATGCATTTCAATGGGGTTTCATTAATTGTGTATAAACAGCATGTTTGGCAATTTATTTATTTTTTTGCTCCAATCATTGTGTGACGTCTCCTGGCTGCAAACAAACACTTTTATACCATTTTTGGACTTTTTATATTTTTATGCAGAATTGTCATTACAGGTCTGGCACTAAAGTGTTAATGTCACAGTGTTATAACAATGTCACTCCATGTGTTTTCGCTTTGTTACTGGTGGATATGTGTTCAGAAACAGACTTTAATCACACAGCGTCTGGCGCTTATGCTACAGCGCCCAGCTTTAGAGTGCCGACGCTGTGTGTGTGTAGCTTTTTGTTAAATTTGGTGTTGAGCGCCGAGTGCTGGAGGCACTGAGCTGGCGCTACCTCTCGCTCGCTGCAGCGTTATACTGTTGTTAGAGCGCCCAAACACACATCACATTCATCAAGGTCGGCCAGGTTACTACAGCGACCGCAACACTAGGTTACAGCACCCGATACCCGCTTACAGCGTCTACTAGCGGTCACTCCTTTACAGACTCTACTCTGGCAATACCTGGCGCTAGTAGTGAATCAGCCTCCACCATGACATATCTTTGAGGCCGATTCATTAATAGCGCCAGGTAGCGACAGATGAGCGCCAGTAGCGTGATTTTCTCAGCGCCAGCTAGTATTCGCTGTGCTTGGCCGGGGTTTGCTTGTTGACAGCGACTCAGTCGGTGTGCGGTAATGTTGAATACGGGCTTAGGGGGTCGCTGTTTCACAGGTTCAGCATTGTATGGGTGCGCCTGACAACGAATGGCCAGAGCGAACGGCTTGCTGCAGATTCATTAACAAAACACGCTCCGAATTTTTTCGCGCTGTGAATTCCTTGTTTAAACCCCAGAGCGCTGGCGGCGATGGGTGTAAAATAGTTTTTAACCCCCAAACAACCATATTTTTGGATTGTAAAATTATACAAGTTTTTATAAACATTTTGTAATATGAATACATGAATATCAGACCTGTAATATCAATTCTGCACACATTTTTTTTTTTTTTTTTTTACCTAAAAAAAAAATCCTAACATTGCAGAAGTGGTCACAGAATTTTTGACATAAAAAAAACATTAATAGGAATTAATTATGATTAATTAAAGATTGCTCCATTGAAATGCATTGGACATCGCCAGGGAGCGACAGGTCATACCTGGCGCTGTGATGGGATTAGCAGCGGCGCTGTTCGTTGCAGTCGGCTACATGATGAATCCCGCGCTAGCTGTCGCTCTCGCCGGCGCTAGCCTCATTTACCGTGATAAATGCGTCATTGTGACCGCCGCCGGGCGTACTTGAGTCGGTAGCCACCGTTAGCTGGCGGTACCTGGCGCTCGTCAGACACTACCTGGCTAGCCCTTGATAAATAAGGCCCTTAATCACATTCCAAATCACAAGTTTGCAGCACAAATAAAAGTTTTAAAAATGCATATAAAAATAATCCCAACTGGCCCAGGGATCCTCTGGCACATGCTCCAGCCCCCCCAAAAAATATATAAATTTTACTAAAATGCTTAAACAATTATAACCATCCCAGCCCATTGAACTGTATGGGATCAGGCCACACAGTGCAGGGTGAGCGTCTGGTCCTATCTGGCGCTGTAGGGAACTCAGCGCCGGCCACTCATCCCATCGTTGGTGCTGATGATAGATGGAACACTACCTGGCACTATCACAGGCGGATCCAAAATACTGTTCTGTTGGACATAGGTCGGCCACAACTGATGCAAGTAGACCTTAGGGTTCGACCCCGCTTCTAGATTAATTGCTCATAAAGATTCAGTAAAATCATTAATATCTTTATTGGGTTTACACATCAAAACAAAATGATCTACTATTATAGCAGTTCTGGTGTCCTATCCTATCACCTAGACTGCTATTCCAAGGTCATTTAAATACACTTATTAAACATAATTGTTACAATAATCCAATGGGTACAACATGATAACATGAGTTAATATCTCCAAAATAGCCTTAAAAATATGAAATATATATAAGTTAATATATGTAACAGTGACATCTGCTGTCATAAATGTATGTTGCATTAACCTTGCAATATAGATGCAGATACTACACATACTAAGCTAAATCTGTCGCACAGTATCTCCGACAATGTCTTTGTAACTTTTCCTTTCCTCTTGGTTGCAGGATTCCTCAATAATGACGAGTGATTTTCCCCATCCATGAAATGATGGCTGTCACGTATGTTTTCTATTAGACATTAGACTCTCGTCCTTTGTGTTACTAATGATAAACTCTTAAAGTGGAGAAAAACCCAGGATTTTGACCATCCTGGGTTTTAGTCCACTCCCTCGGGGCACCCCCGGGAACTCACCTCACCGTGGTCCTATGGCGCATGCACGGGCGCTCGTCCAATCATCGCGCTCTGAGCCGCTGAGCTATGGTGTCTGACCCGATGTCTAAGCCCAGCGGCTCCAAGCGCGCTGGCGGCTGCATTTTGCGCCTCTTTTTAACAGGGAGTGCCCTGCTAGAGGGATAGCGAGGATGCGGCCGCGGCCCGCTCATGCGCCATTGGAACGGAATTCAGGTAAGTGTAGCCAGCGACATGGGGGGTTTCACACAGCGGGGCATCCCAATTTTGGATACCCCACAGGGAGGGGATGGATGATCGCCGGGCCGATCCAGCAGGGTTTTGGTCCACTTTAAAGAGGAGCAACATACATGAATTTCACTTTCCTATGTGTTGTTCCTCTCTGCGGCGGCAACTGGAGTTTGGATGCTCCGCTGTGTGTACCCCCCAGGTCGCCCCGTTTCACTCACTTTCCTTCCACTCCGACAGCGCAGACTGAGCGACTCGCTCAGCCAATCAAAACGCTCGCTGTCACTGTCGCTGGCTCTCTTCGGTGCCGTCTGGGCCGAGCGAGAGGTGCCAAAGGGAGCCAAGCGGTGTCACCAGCTGCATCCCCCGCCCACCTGGCAGCCGTGGTGTGACCGCGCTGCCCATTCAGGAAGGTCGGGCGCGTGCACGGCTAGGGGTGAGCAGGGATGCGGGCGGAATGCACAGATGCAGGGGGGCTCTGGGAGAGGGTGGGTGTTCCGGGGGGTTTCACACAGAGAGGCATCCCAATTTGGGATGCCCCAAGGACTGGAAATTGGGAGGCCCTTAGGATGTTTGAGTCTTTTAGATTCCAGGGCCTCTGAAGTTCCTCTTTAAGCCAACAATTCTGATTCTGTATGGAATTCCAGGAATCTGCCCTTCTAGGAATTTACACGGATGAGGTCAGCACAGGAAACTCGCATTGTTGGAGGTAGTTAAAAGGAATGTCCAGCCAAAAAGAAAAGAAAAAAGCTGTACTTCCCATCTGTAGGCTTAAAGTGGACCAAAACTGCACCTAGCAGCTATATAACGCTAGGATCGGTTAGACAGCCATCCCTGGGCTCTCCTGATTTGGGATGCTCTGCTATGTGAAACCCTGTCAATATTCTTACCTCGCCATAAGCTCATGGTGCCCACATGGCCAACGATGGCGGCTCTCGCGTCTTTCTTAGGCTATGCGCACCCACACCTACTGTAACTGAATGGCTGGTGTGGGCGTACAAAGCCATACAGGGGGTGCCGCGCTCTGAAGTGCGACTATACATTTTATTAGATCTTTTTTATTACTAGGGCCCTTATTTATGAAGGAATAGCGACAGGTAGCGACTGGTGAGCGGCCGGTAATGACGGGCCCCGCCACGAGAACGCCGGCTCCCCACCACAATCACACATTTATCAAGCCAATCCTGCTTAGCGACTGAGATAGCGCCATATAGCGACTCATTCATCATTATTCCAGCCTCAGCCCACAGCGCCAGCGTCCGACCTTGAACAGCGACAGGTATGACCTCTCGCTACCTGGCGCTCTCCAATGCATTTCAATGGAACAAACCTTAAATATTCATAATTAATTGTTATTAAAGTTTTTTTTTTTTTTTTTTTTAAATGTGAAAAATTCTGTGACCACTTCTGCCATTTTAAATATTTTTTTTAAGGTAAAAAAAAAAAAAAAAAAAAAATTTGTGCAGAATTGATATTACAGGTCTGATATTAATGTGTTCATATTACAAAATTATTTAAAAAACTTGTTTTTTTTGGTTTCCAAAAATATGGTTGTTTGGGGGTTAAAAAACTACTTTTAACCCATCGCAGCCAGCGCTCTGGGGTTTAAACAAGCATTTCACAGCGCGAGAATTTTTTGAGCGTGATTTGTTAATGAATATGGTGGGAGCCGGTCACTATGGCCAGTCGCTATCATGCGCTCCCATACAGCGTGGAACCTGTCAAATAGCGACTCCTCACCCAATATTCAACATTACGGCAAACCGAGTCGCTATCAACTACCGAACAACGGCCAAGCACAGCGACTACTAGCGGGCGCTCTGAAAATGCCGCTACAGTCGCTCAACTGTCGCTACCTGCCGCTATTAATGAATCGGCCTCTTAGTCTTCTTTGCATCTTATAGTGTATGTTGGAGGCACAGTATTTGCACTCATGCACATAGCACTTTCTAAATAGGGCATCCCTTAGCATTGCGGGGTACCTAATCTTTTGCACATCTGCTACAACTGTTTGCACATTCTTGCTTTTTTTGCACCTATCGCTCAGTGGCGCTACCTTTGTGATTTCTTTATTCACGGCACAGATACTAGTGTTACTCCAACATATGGTGTGGATTGCCTTATAAATTTAAGAAATTGACCATATAGTCTATAAGTGTCTACTTCTTCACCCACATATGTTCCTTTTAATGTAATCGGTTTTTATTGATTTTTTAAACAACAAGTTGTATACATACACAAGGGGAGTGGGGGAAGGGAATACAGAAAGCAAGGGGTAAGGGGATGGGAACAACATATCGTGTAACACATATGAAATCGGCTTTATGACACATAGGGTGAATTGCATACATCAAACTTCAATTCAATACATCATGACTCTGTTCCGTGGGTGGGTTTTCCCAGCCGTACCTCTATTACTCGATGAGATCCATGGGGGCCTGTGCAGGTCCCGTACAAATAACCCAAGTAATCTCCCACTGGGAAACAGACGTACCGCAAAGGTGAAAAGTTATAACAGTGAGGGGAAGGGTACGTAGGGGTGGAAGGGAGAAGGACAAGGGCGAAGGGGGGGGGGGGATGATCGGAGTAGTAGGCCACCTGGTCAGCCCTAATTGTTAGGAGGTGGTTAGGGTTGATTTCTACTACGCCACCTGTACGGGCCTGTGTGGAGTCACCAGAACGCTTCATGATCCAGGTAGAGCTGACGGACCTCGAGGACCCCCGTAATATGGCTATCTATTTACTCGTAGCTGCTCACAACAGCGTAGGTAAGCGGGTGTCCCGGAAGTCCAACCAGCCCGCCCAAACCATTACATATCTGCTGGTGGATTCCGGGTCGACAGCAATTAGGCTCTCTAAATATCGTATAGACTCCAACTCCTGAACCCATTCCGCCAGTGTGGGGGGGTCTGCCGACTTCCAGTGTCTAGGGATGACTGCTCTCATGGCCGCCAGGAAGAAGCGGAGGACATCCCTCTTAGCGCTGGTTATAGAGCAGGGAAGCAACGATAGGAGCGCCAGCTGGGGCGTATTCAGAATGAGTGTGCCCGACACCTGTCCATAGATGCAGAGGATTTCGTCCCACAAAGATTTAATGCTTGGGCAGCTCCACCAAATGTGGATCATATTCCCTTCCTCCTGCTGGCATCTCCAGCATACACTGGGGGTACTTTTGTCAAATCTATGGATATCTGCAGGGCACCTATACCATCGTGAGAGGATTTTATAGTTGCGCTCATTGGTGGCTGTGGCTACGGAGGAGCCATGGGTACAGGCATAAATCTTAGTTAAGTCATTTTCAGAGAGCGGGAGACCTAATTCTCTTTCCCACTTTTCAATGAATCTGGGTGGCCCCGTGTGAAGAGATTTGGATAAGAGTTTATAGAGCCTGGAGATCATATGGTCGGGGGAGGTGTCTTGCAGGATCAGGGACTCTAGCGTTGTGGGGGGGATCTGGGCCCTTTCCACCATATTATTGGATGATAGGAAGGTACAGAGCTGTCTGTGCAGCAGCCAGGAGATACGCTTGTTCCCTGCTCTAGCCCTCAGGTCATCCAGGGTGGGGATGGTTCCGTCTCGCATCACCTGGCCCACCGTTATACCCTCGGAAGCCTCCCAAATGAGGAAGCTCCTAGAGAGCATGCCTGGTTCAAATGCTGGGTTATCAAAGATCGGCGTAAGGGGGCCGGGTCTACGAACCAAGGTGTGTTTTTGTTGGAGTGGGTCCCACACATCCAGGAAATGTTGCATAAGAAATGGTAGGGTCCCTTTCTGTGGCCGGGTTAGAGGGGCAGCCCATACTATTGTGGAAGGGTTGAACCGAGAGAGTGACTTCTCCAACTGAACCCACAGTTTTTCCTTTCCTCTATGTGTCCAGTCCACTAAACGTTGTAGGACCGCCGCCGCATGATACGTTTTTATGTCAGGGAGTCCCATGCCCCCCTCCCCTCTGCCTCTCGAGAGCGTCGCTAGTCTAATCCTAGGTCTAGAGGACCCCCACACAAATTTTGAGAATATTGAGCTCAGTTTTTTAAAAAAGCTGCTGGGCAGGCCTATCGGGGCAGTCTGAAACACATACAGAAGTTTGGGAAGTATGTCCATCTTTAGACTATTAACCCTGCCAAACCAGGAGATCGGTCTCTTTGTGTAAGCCTCTAATTCCTTTCCTATTTTAGCTAGAAGAGGGAAATAATTAAGGTCGTATATTTTGGAAAGGTCAGCCGGTATTAGAATGCCCAGGTACCTGATGGCCTGGGCCTTCCATTTGAATGGGAAGTTTGCCTCAAGGAGGCTAACCTCTTGGCGCGGGAGAGAGAGGTTGAGCGCCTCAGTTTTGGAAAGGTTGATTTTGAAATTGCTCACCAAGCTAAAGCGCTCGAACTCCTTTAAGAGAGCCGGGAATGATATGTGTGGCGCTGTGATATGTAGCATCAAGTCGTCTGCAAACAGAGACGTCTTAAACTGATTCTCACCAACCTGGATGCCCTTAATATCAGGATTGTTGCGTATGGCTATGGCTAGGTGCTCCATCGTCAACACGTAAAGGAGGGGGGAAAGAGGGCACCCCTGTCTCGTGCCATTGCTTATAGAGAATGGGGCGGACTGTAGGCCATTGATTCTGACTCTAGCTGTTGGGCCACCATATAGGGCCATGATTTTGGAGAGGAGGCCAGGGCCAATCCCGATCTGTCTCAATGTGGCAGACATAAAGGCCCAGTTCACCCTGTCAAACGCCTTCTCGGCGTCACACGCGAGGAGACAAGCTGGGATTTTGGAGGAGGCGACATGTGAGATCAGGGTGAACAGTTTGTTTGTATTGTCCCTGGCCTCCCTCCCCGGCACGAACCCCACCTGGTCTAGGTGAATCCTATCAGGAAGCAAACCCTGCAGTCTCATGGCTATGATCTTAGCATAGATCTTAAGGTCGATGTTGATGATTGAGATTGGTCTGTAGTTTCCACAGATCGAGGTGTCCTTTCCTGGTTTAGGAATGACCGAGATCGCGGCCTCGAGGGTCTGTTGGGGGAAAGGGCAGGTATCGCCTATGGAGTTAAACACCCTCGTTAGGAAGGGGGATAACCTGGCCTCGAATTGTTTGTAGAATTTGGGGGTATATCCGTCTGGGCCTGGGCATTTACCGGCTGGTGAGTCTTTAATAGCTTGGATAACCTCCAGGGCAGAGAAAGGCCTCTCCAGGGACTCGGTTTCCTCCACGGAAAGTGAGGGTAATGGGGTACTTGTAATGTAGTCGTCAATCACTGAGGGTGGAGGCCCCCGAACCGGTGGAGAACAGGCGGGGTTCCGGATATTATAGAGGGAGTTATAGAATTCTCTAAAGGTGGCCGCTATGTCCGAGGGAGCCTGCGCCAAGGAGCCGTCAGGCTTCCGGATAGCAGGGACATACGCGGCCGTTGGCCGAGGGTGGAGGGTTCTGGCCAATGTTCGGCCACATTTGTTAGCCAGTCTGTACAGTTGGGCCCTTCCCTTATCCCTGTAGCTTAGGTATGATTGGTTATACAATTTCTGTAACCTCTCCCTAGCGCCCTGCAGTTCCAGAAGCCCCAGGTCAGTGGGTCTCGCTTTGTGTGCAGCCTCAAGAGTGTGGATATCGTTTAGGGTTTTCTGGATTAGCGCCGACTTTTCTCGTTTAATTCTAGAGCCCTGCTTAATAAGTTCACCTCTGAGAACACATTTCAGGGCTTCCCATTGGACGGGCAGGGGGGTCGGGTCAGCCCTGTGGTCTTCGAGGAAGTGCTCAATCGTCTTTTCAATCGCGGAGGAGCAAACCGCGTCACCGAGCAGGGCGTCGTTGAGCCTCCACGACCAGCAGGCAGGCGACTGACCGGGGAGGGTCAGTGAAACAAAGATCGGGGCGTGGTCGGACCACAAGATAGGCCCTATCCACGCCTCGGGGTCCCAGTCCAGGGCATGATGGCTCGTAAGCAGGTAGTCAATCCTGCTGTAGGAGCCTGCAGCATGCGAATAGAAGGAGTAGTCCCTCCTCTGGCCGTGAAGGACCCTCCATACGTCAACCAGTTGGAGGCTTGTTAGCTCTTTCCTCAAGCTATTGAGTTTGCTCAGCGACACGGAAGTTCTCCCGGATGAAGTGTCTAGTGTGGGGTTAAGTGGAACGTTCAGGTCTCCCCCGGCAATTATCACCCCCTCCGCAAATTCTTCTAGTAATTTGAGAGTCTGGGCAGAGAATCGAGTCTGGTCCGTGTTGGGGGCATACAGATTTGCGAGGGTGTAGGTCTTATTGAATATCCTAATTTTGAGGAATAGAAACCTACCCCGGGGGTCGACCTTACTATCTAGTATCTCATGGGGGAGCGATTTGTGGAGAGCTATTGATACCCCCTTCGTCTTTCCTTCCGGGTTGGAGCTATGGTGCCAAGTCGTGTAATATCTGTCCCGAATAACGGGGACGTGCCCCGTTTTAAAATGGGTTTCCTGGAGAAGGATTATCTTGGCCTTCTGTTTGTGGAGGCTATACAAAATTTTTGATCTTTTCTCAGGGATATTAAGGCCCTTCACATTGAAGGAGCTGATCACCACCTCCCCCATCCCGGAAAAGCCCAAGACACTCGGGGGCTGCCAACAGCTCCCTCACGCGCCGGGAGGAGCTTGCAGGCAGGGAGGGGAGGGGTGGCGAGGAGCCTCGGGGCGGCTAGGTAGTAGTGGTTTGGGGTTCGCGGGGAAGGGATACGAGTAGGGAAGGTAGATAGGGAAACACAATAACAGTAACAAACAATGCAAAAGCCAACCTGGCTGGGGGGAAACTCTAAAGAGCTGTAGCTCAAGGGATCGGCACTCCACCAACCGGAGGGGGGCCGATGCCAACCTAACTGGGGGACAGTGACTAGCTACAAGATCGGAGTAGCTTCGATCCAGACCTACCGGGCATCCAACAACATATAAAGACAACGCAAGTATAATACCTGAGCAATTGGGGCAAACATCTTAAGAGATAATAGTGCAATTTAAAACATAAGAGAGGAACAAGAAAAAAAAAAAGGGTTTAGATATCACCAGAGTCCATGCACGTCTAAGAGGCAGGGGATCAGGGTTCGCTGTCAGTCGGACCAGGCCGCCTCTCCTGTCTCACTCGGGGTCTGGCTGATCTTGGTCTGCGCGGGGGTGCTCCCGGGGGTCTCCGTGGTATCGGATCCGCACCTGGAAGAAGCCAGTCTGGAACTTGAATCGGGTCACAGCCCAGGAAAGAAAACAGTCCCGCCAGGTCACGGTGTGTCTTGAGAAGGAACGTTTCACGATTTCTTTGCACAATCAAGTGGAAGGGGAAACCCCATCTGTAGGAAGCCCCCACACCTCTAATGACCTCCAGCACCGGCCGCATCATTCTCCTCATCTGAAGCGTGCGTCTTGAAAGGTCCGGGAGGATTTGTATACTCGCGCCATCAAAGTCCACCGGCCCATGTCGCCAGGCCCTCCTGGCTATCTCCTCCTTGATTTTATAAAAGTGGACCCTACACACTACATCTCTCGGGCGTGACGGGTCTGGATTGCGGGGGCCGAGGGCCCTATGGGCTCTGTCGATCTCAATTGGAGTTTCAGCGGCTCTATCCAGTAGCTTATTAAAGATTGTGGTGATAATCTGCTTCACGTCTTCTCCCGCCGAAGCCTCTGGTATGCCCCGGATGCGTAAGTTGTTTCTCCTATGCCTATTTTCTAGGTCATCGTGCTGGAGTTGGAGCTGAAGAATCTGTGCGCTCTGTGCTTCTACCCGTCTTGCCAGGTCCGCGATAGCAGTTTCATTAGCTGTTTGCTGGGAGGTTACCCTGGAATCGAGCGCCCGGAGGTGCCCCTTCACTTCAGCGATATCTTTTTTGTAGGCTGTTTCATACTTAGAGATGAGCGCCTCAAAGTCCGCCCTGGTGGGGATGGATCTCAGAAATGAGAGGGTCTCCCTGTGAATATTACCGGCGTGGGGTGTCGCTTCATCTCTCTCTCCAGACGCTCGTGGAGGGGAGTGGATAGTAAAGGTGGCCGGAGGGGGGAGTTCAACCTCCTCAGCTATGGAAAGGTCTTCTATCGGGTAGGGAGGTTCTTCTTGGGAGAGATGGATCGAACCTGGGGAACCGGGACGAGCCGTGACCCCTCTGGCAGGCCATGACCCCGAGGCATCAGAGTGGGCATGGGGAGATAGCGGGCTGGGTGTTCTGGCTGCTCTCTCCTGCCCCCTAAAGGGCTCCTGACTGTTGCATGGGCTCCACTCCCTCCTAGCCCCGGAGCGACTTCTGGACCTTGGGGTTCTTTGTGGAAGAGCCTCCCTATGCTGCATTTGGGTAGGGCACGGCGACTTCCGAACAGGGTTGCTGGGCGTATGCCTCCCTGAGTCCTTCTCATTAGGGAGGAAAGCAAATCTCCCTAATTTCTGGAGGCCAGACTCTCTCCATCCCCCAGGTTGGTGTGATTGGGGATCTGCAGCATGTGTCCCTGGGCCTCCCTCCTTCCCCAGGCTAAGGAGGGGTTGTTGTTCCTCATCCCCCCACTCAGGGGCCGGGGTGTCCCCCCCGTCATACCTGCGCTGTTGCCAGGTAGCTGTCCTCCTGTCGACCCGGCCGCCATCTTGATCCGTCCTGTGTGTCAGATAGCTGGGGAGCGCACGGGCCCCAGAGCATCCGCTCCCAGCCGCAGCGTGATGAGGGCTCCCGCCAGCAGAGCAAGCCCCGTCCTCCTCCTCTTCACAACACCCGGCAGGCTGCTCGGTGGACGGAGCAGGGAGAGAGGTGAGCGGCCCCCCCCTCTCGTCTCCCGCCACTCCGGTTGTGATCTCCACAGAGCGGGCCGACGCCTCCGCTCCTGCAGCTCGCCGCACATCCTCCCGGGCGATATCGCAGGTCTCCGCCAGCTGGGGGTCATCTTCCATCGGCCCGGGGGAGGAAGCCGACGACGGGGCCGGCGACATGTGTCCCGCACGCAGCTTCCGGGTCCCCTCTCCAGATCCAGGTATGCTGGCTGCCAGTTTCTGTTTAGCCCCCGCTCCGGGGCGCGATCCGCCTGTATCCCCCTCTCTCCTCTTGCCTCTTTTCCCAGGCATATCCCAGGGAACACTGTGGGCCCAATTGCCTCAAAAAATGGTGTAGGAGCCCGGTCTCGGTCAGGAGCTCAGCTTAGTGCGGCCACTCCATTCAAGCGCCAGGCCACGCCCCTCCACATATGTTCCTTTTAATGTTTTTAATTCAGTCTGTCTTTTTTTCTTTATCAATCTTTTTATTGTGTATATTCTGAACATCATTCTATTAACATAATACTGTTCATACACAGATTTTAAAGATTACAGGAGGTGAGGGGGGGAGGAAAGGAAGGGGTTGAGGAAGGATCAGATGCTTATTAGGTTTACATCAAAATCTGTAGGCAGAAAATTCTGACCCCAAGGTTTCCACACCTCCCTGAACAGCTCCCATTGTGAATGGCCAACATTTTTTCCATGGCCATAATGCAGGTTACCTTGTTTTTAAAGGCGTTGAAGCTCAAGGCGGGGGACCTCCAAGCCCCAGCTATCACCAGCTTTGCCCCTGATAGGATATAATACAAAGTGGGGGACCTCCAAGCCCCAGCTATCACCAGTTTTGCCCCTGATAGGATATAATACAAAGTGGGGGACCTCCAAGCCCCAGCTATCACCAGCTTTGCCCCTGATAGGATATAATACAAAGTGGGGGACCTCCAAGCCCCAGCTATCATCAGCTTTGCCCCTGATAGGATATAATACAAGGCGGGGACCTCCAAGCCCCAGCTATCACCAGATTTGCCCCTGATAGGATATAATACAAGGTAGGGGACCTCCAAGCCCCGGCTATCACCAGCTTTGCCCCTGATAGGATATAATACAAGGTGAGGGACCTCCAAGCCCCAGCTATCACCAGCTTTGCCCCTGATAGGATATAATACAAGGTGGGGGACCTCCAAGCCCCAGCTATCATCAGCTTTGCTCCTGATAGGATATAATACAAGGTGGGGGACCTCCAAGCCCCAGCTATCACCAGCTTTGCCCCTGATAGGATATAATACAAGGTGGGGGACCTCCAAGCCCCAGCTATCACCAGCTTTGCCCCTGATAGGATATAATACAAGGTGGGGGACCTCCAAGCCCCAGCTATCATCAGCTTTGCTCCTGATAGGATATAATACAAGGTGGGGGACCTCCAAGCCCCAGCTATCACCAGCTTTGCCCCTGATAGGATATAATACAAGGTGGGGGACCTCCAAGTCCCAGCTATCACCAGCTTTGCCCCTGATAGGATATAATACAAGGTGGGGGACCTCCAAGCCCCAGCTATCACCAGCTTTGCCCCTGATAGGATATAATACAAGGTGGGGGACCTCCAAGCCCCAGCTATCATCAGCTTTGCTCCTGATAGGATATAATACAAGGTGGGGGATCTCCAAGCCCCAGCTATCACCAGCTTTGCCCCTGATAGGATATAATACAAGGTGGGGGACCTCCAAGCCCCAGCTATCATCAGCTTTGCTCCTGATAGGATATAATACAAGGTGGGGGACCTCCAAGCCCCAGCTATCACCAGCTTTGCCCCGATATGATATAATACAAGGTGGGAGACCTCCAAGCTCCGGCTTTCACCAGCTTTGCCCCTGATAGGATATAATACAAGGTGGGGGACCTCCAAGCACCAGCTATCACCAGCTTTGCCCCTGATAGGATATAATACAAAGTGGGGGACCTCCAAGCCCCAGCTATCACCAGCTTTGCCCCTGATAGGATATAATACAAAGTGGGGGACCTCCAAGCCCCAGCTATCACCAGCTTTGCCCCTGATAGGATATAATACAAGGTGGGGGACCTCCAAGCCCCGGCTTTCACCAGCTTTGCCCCTGATAGGATATAATACAAGGTGGGGGACCTCCAAGCACCAGCTATCACCAGCTTTGCCCCTGATAGGATATAATACAAGGTGGGGGACCTCCAAGCCCCAGCTATCACCAGCTTTGCCCCTGATAGGATATAATACAAGGTGGGGGAGCTCCATGCCCCAGCTATCACCAGCTTTGCCCCTGATAGGATATAATACAAGGTGGGGGACCTCCAAGCACCAGCTATCACCAGCTTTGCCCCTGATAGGATATAATACAAGGTGGGGGACCTCCAAGCCCCAGCTATCACCAGCTTTGCCCCTGATAGGATATAATACAAGGTGGGGGAGCTCCATGCCCCAGCTATCACCAGCTTTGCCCCTGATAGGATATAATACAAGGTGGGGGACCTCCAAGCCCCGGCTATCACCAGCTTTGCCCCTGATAGGATATAATAAAAGGTGGGGCACCTCCAAGCCCCGGCTATCACCAGCTTTGCCCCTGATAGGATATAATACAAGGTGGGGGACCTCCAAGCCCCAGCTATCACCAGCTTTGCCCCTGATAGGATATAATACAAGGTGGGAGACCTCCAAGCCCTAGCTATCACCAGCTTTGCCCCTGATAGGATATAATACAAGGTGGGAGACCTCCAAGCCCTAGCTATCACCAGCTTTGCCCCTGATAGGATATAATACAAGGTGGGGGACCTCCAAGCCCCGGCTATCACCAGCTTTGCCCCTGATAGGATATAATACAAGGTGGGGGACCTCCAAGCCCCAGCTTTCACCAGCTTTGCCCCTGATAGGATATAATACAAGGTGGGGGACCTCCAAGCCCCGGCTATCACCAGCTTTGCCCCTGATAGGATATAATACAAGGTGGGGGACCTCCAAGCCCCAGCTATCACCAGCTTTGCCCCTGATAGGATATAATACAAGGTGGGGGACCTCCAAGTCCCAGATATCACCAGCTTGGCCCCTGATAGGATATAATACAAGGTGGGGGACCTCCAAGCCCCAGCTATCACCAGCTTTGCCCCTGATAGGATATAATACAAGGTGGGGGACCTCCAAGCCCCAGCTATCATCAGCTTTGCTCCTGATAGGATATAATACAAGGTGGGGGATCTCCAAGCCCCAGCTATCACCAGCTTTGCCCCTGATAGGATATAATACAAGGTGGGGGACCTCCAAGCCCCAGCTATCATCAGCTTTGCTCCTGATAGGATATAATACAAGGTGGGGGACCTCCAAGCCCCAGCTATCACCAGCTTTGCCCCTGATAGGATATAATACAAGGTGGGGGACCTCCAAGCCCCGGCTATCACCAGCTTTGCCCCTGATAGGATATAATACAAGGTGGGGGACCTCCAAGCCCCAGCTATCACCAGCTTTGCCCCTGATATGATATAATACAAGGTGGGAGACCTCCAAGCTCCGGCTTTCACCAGCTTTGCCCCTGATAGGATATAATACAAGGTGGGGGACCTCCAAGCACCAGCTATCACCAGCTTTGCCCCTGATAGGATATAATACAAAGTGGGGGACCTCCAAGCCCCAGCTATCACCAGCTTTGCCCCTGATAGGATATAATACAAAGTGGGGGACCTCCAAGCCCCAGCTATCACCAGCTTTGCCCCTGATAGGATATAATACAAGGTGGGGGACCTCCAAGCCCCGGCTTTCACCAGCTTTGCCCCTGATAGGATATAATACAAGGTGGGGGACCTCCAAGCACCAGCTATCACCAGCTTTGCCCCTGATAGGATATAATACAAGGTGGGGGACCTCCAAGCCCCAGCTATCACCAGCTTTGCACCTGATAGGATATAATACAAGGTGGGGGAGCTCCATGCCCCAGCTATCACCAGCTTTGCCCCTGATAGGATATAATACAAGGTGGGGGACCTCCAAGCACCAGCTATCACCAGCTTTGCCCCTGATAGGATATAATACAAGGTGGGGGACCTCCAAGCCCCAGCTATCACCAGCTTTGCCCCTGATAGGATATAATACAAGGTGGGGGAGCTCCATGCCCCAGCTATCACCAGCTTTGCCCCTGATAGGATATAATACAAGGTGGGGGACCTCCAAGCCCCGGCTATCACCAGCTTTGCCCCTGATAGGATATAATACAAGGTGGGGCACCTCCAAGCCCCGGCTATCACCAGCTTTGCCCCTGATAGGATATAATACAAGGTGGGGGACCTCCAAGCCCCAGCTATCACCAGCTTTGCCCCTGATAGGATATAATACAAGGTGGGAGACCTCCAAGCCCTAGCTATCACCAGCTTTGCCCCTGATAGGATATAATACAAGGTGGGAGACCTCCAAGCCCTAGCTATCACCAGCTTTGCCCCTGATAGGATATAATACAAGGTGGGGCACCTCCAAGCCCCGGCTATCACCAGCTTTGCCCCTGATAGGATATAATACAAGGTGGGGGACCTCCAAGCCCCAGCTTTCACCAGCTTTGCCCCTGATAGGATATAATACAAGGTGGGGGACCTCCAAGCCCCAGCTATCACCAGCTTTGCCCCTGATAGGATATAATACAAGGTGGGGGACCTCCAAGCCCCGGCTATCACCAGCTTTGCCCCTGATAGGATATAATACAAGGTGGGGGACCTCCAAGCCCCAGCTATCACCAGCTTTGCCCCTGATAGGATATAATACAAGGTGGGGGACCTCCAAGTCCCAGCTATCACCAGCTTTGCCCCTGATAGGATATAATACAAGGTGGGGGACCTCCAAGCCCCAGCTATCACCAGCTTTGCCCCTGATAGGATATAATACAAGGTGGGGGACCTCCAAGCCCCAGCTATCATCAGCTTTGCTCCTGATAGGATATAATACAAGGTGGGGGATCTCCAAGCCCCAGCTATCACCAGCTTTGCCCCTGATAGGATATAATACAAGGTGGGGGACCTCCAAGCCCCAGCTATCATCAGCTTTGCTCCTGATAGGATATAATACAAGGTGGGGGACCTCCAAGCCCCAGCTATCACCAGCTTTGCCCCTGATAGGATATAATACAAGGTGGGGGACCTCCAAGCCCCGGCTATCACCAGCTTTGCCCCTGATAGGATATAATACAAGGTGGGGGACCTCCAAGCCCCAGCTATCACCAGCTTTGCCCCTGATATGATATAATACAAGGTGGGAGACCTCCAAGCTCCGGCTTTCACCAGCTTTGCCCCTGATAGGATATAATACAAGGTGGGGGACCTCCAAGCACCAGCTATCACCAGCTTTGCCCCTGATAGGATATAATACAAAGTGGGGGACCTCCAAGCCCCAGCTATCACCAGCTTTGCCCCTGATAGGATATAATACAAAGTGGGGGACCTCCAAGCCCCAGCTATCACCAGCTTTGCCCCTGATAGGATATAATACAAGGTGGGGGACCTCCAAGCCCCGGCTTTCACCAGCTTTGCCCCTGATAGGATATAATACAAGGTGGGGGACCTCCAAGCACCAGCTATCACCAGCTTTGCCCCTGATAGGATATAATACAAGGTGGGGGACCTCCAAGCCCCAGCTATCACCAGCTTTGCCCCTGATAGGATATAATACAAGGTGGGGGAGCTCCATGCCCCAGCTATCACCAGCTTTGCCCCTGATAGGATATAATACAAGGTGGGGGACCTCCAAGCACCAGCTATCACCAGCTTTGCCCCTGATAGGATATAATACAAGGTGGGGGACCTCCAAGCCCCAGCTATCACCAGCTTTGCCCCTGATAGGATATAATACAAGGTGGGGGACCTCCAAGCCCCGGCTATCACCAGCTTTGCCCCTGATAGGATATAATACAAGGTGGGGCACCTCCAAGCCCCGGCTATCACCAGCTTTGCCCCTGATAGGATATAATACAAGGTGGGGCACCTCCAAGCCCCGGCTATCACCAGCTTTGCCCCTGATAGGATATAATACAAGGTGGGGGACCTCCAAGCCCCAGCTATCACCAGCTTTGCCCCTGATAGGATATAATACAAGGTGGGAGACCTCCAAGCCCTAGCTATCACCAGCTTTGCCCCTGATAGGATATAATACAAGGTGGGAGACCTCCAAGCCCTAGCTATCACCAGCTTTGCCCCTGATAGGATATAATACAAGGTGGGGCACCTCCAAGCCCCGGCTATCACCAGCTTTGCCCCTGATAGGATATAATACAAGGTGGGGGACCTCCAAGCCCCAGCTTTCACCAGCTTTGCCCCTGATAGGATATAATACAAGGTGGGGAACCTCCAAGCCCCAGCTATCACCAGCTTTGCCCCTGATAGGATATAATACAAGGTGGGGGATCTCCAAGCCCCGGCTATCACCAGCTTTGCCCCTGATAGGATATAATACAAGGTGGGGGAACCTCCAAGCCCCAGCTATCACCAGCTTTGCCCCTGATAGGATATAATACAAGGTGGGATCCTCCAAGCACCAGCTATCACCAGCTTTGACCCTTATAGGATATAATACAAGGTGGGGGACCTCCAAGCCCAAGCTATCACCAGCTTTGCCCCTGATAGGATATAATACAAGGTGGGGGACCTCCAAGCCCAAGCTATCACCAGCTTTGCCCCTGATAGGATATAATACAAGGTGGGAGACCTCCAAGCCCCAGCTTTTATCTGTCTTTTAACACGTGCTATTGTAGAATTAATTCAATAAAGTATAGTTATCATTGGCGCTAGTAATGAAGACGCGGGTCTTCGTCTAAGGCGAGCGGATCCAAGGCGCTGGCCGCTACATCCCTCGCTTTCCTCTTACAGGCAGTGTGCCTGGTGCGGGTACGCGCCCTGCTAGAGGAATAGCGGGGGTTGCGGCGGTTGCTCGCACATGCGCCATTGGACTGGGAAAGCAGGTGAGTTTCTGGGCAAGCTGGGGGGGGGGGTCGCCCCTTCCCCCAGTCACATGACAGAAGGTGATTGTGTAAGAGGTGGCGGGTGCGTGTCAGCAGAATTATGCTGAAATGTTGCCAGGAAGTGTCACCAGAGCGCACAAATGTAACATTCCCTAAATACGAGTGTACAGCATGTAATAGTGTGTGAATGCAGAACACAAGTTACACAATGTTCTGTGAGTGAGTGAGGACAAATAGATACAAACAGGATTTCCTCACACTATGATGTATCCCTCCATCTTCTCTTTCTTATTTAGGGCCTTATTCATGAAGGGCTGGCGCCAGGTAGCGGCAGGTGAACGCCTGGCACAGCACGCAATTACACATTTATGAAGCCGAATCTGGTGAGCGACTGGAACAACGCCATGTAGCGTCCGCTTCATCATTATCCCAGGCTCAGTGTACAGCGCCGGCGTTCATCCTTGCAGAGCGCCACGTCTTACCTGTCGCTACCTGGCGCTCTCCCATACATTTCTATGGATGATCCTTAAATCCCTTTCCTGATCCCAACATTTTTTTTTTATTAAAATCTCAAAACTTTCTGACATGTATCTGGGCGAGAAAATGACATTTTTGAAAACTTTTTGGATTAATAATATTTTTATGCAGAATTGTCCTTACATGTCTGGTATTGAATTATTCATGTTACAATGTTATAACAATGTCATTCCATGTGATTTCGCTTTGTTACTGGTGGATTTGTGTTCAAAAACAGACTTTAATCACACAGCGTCTGGCGCTATGGGCTACAACTACATGGTTCTGAGCACTGGCGATGTGTGAAGCTTTCATTTTGATGAATGTGGTGTGAGTTAGTCGCACTGAGCTGGCGCTACCGTTTGCTCCCATACAGCGTAGTACTGCAACTCCCACATCATATTCATCAATGCCGGCCAGCGACTGAGGCGCTCTGAAACAAGGATACATGGCCGAGCACAGCGACTACTGTCGGGCGCTCTGAAATCCGCTCTACAGGTGCTTATCTGTCGCTACCTGGAGTTAATAATGAATCAGCCTGCCCGTTTATTTCTTTTCCCTTACCTTTCTTTTCTTGTATTTCATTCTATCCATTCAATTTTTCTCACTCTCTCTCTCTCTTTCTTGGCTTTCTATTTATTTACTGTCCTTCCCCATTTTATTACCATTTTCCCCCTCTTTCCTTTCTCTTCGTTTCTCCCATCCCCTCTACCTTTCCTTTCTTTCTTCGCTCTTCCTTTCTATTTCTTTCTCTTGTTTTCCTGTCTGTCCTCTTCATTTTACTCTTCCCTACCTTTCCTTTCTTTTCATCTACTTCAGAACCTTCTTTATCATTTTTCTTTTCCCTTCATTTTTTATTTCTTACCTTTCTTTCCCTTACATTCTTCCCATCTCTCCTCTACGCTCCATAAACTTTTTTTTACTTCTTCCTATCCTCTACTTCTTCATTTCTCTCTTTCCAACCTTTATTTTCCGTTCTTTTCATCTTCCTTGTCTTGTCTTTCCTTATCCTCTTTCCTTCCCCTTTTCACCCCTCTTTCGTTTTCCCCCTCCCTCTTCTTTTCCTCTCATTTTTATTTCCTTGATATTTATTCTTTTTTTTCTTTACCCGTTTCCTTACTTTCCTTTTCTTCCGCCCTATCTAACTTTCCGTTCTCTGCCTCCTTTCCTTTCTATTCATTCCTCCTTTTTTCTTTCCCTTCCCTTCTATCATGTCTCTCTTTTCCTATTCTCTACTGTTCCTTATATCTTCATAACCTTCTTTATCATTTTTCTTTTTTCTATATTTATTTTATTTCTTACCTTTCTTTTCTTTTCCTGTATTTTATTCTTTCTATTCAAATTTCCTTTTCCTTTTTTCGCTGTTCCTTTCCGTTCATTTCCTTGCACTCTTCTTTTCCTTTGCTTTCCCTTGTTCCTTTTTTTTGTTCCCCTATTCTCCTTCTTTACCCCTTCCATATAACGTCCTTTCCTTCTAACTATCCTTTCTTCATTAATTTTTATTCTTTGGATTTTTCTTATTTTTTCCCCCTTTTCTTTGATTTTCCTTTCCCTTCTTTCCCTGTTCCTTACTTTTCCTTCCCTCTTCCTTTCCTTTCCGTCCCCTTTTCCTTTTTCTTTCTTCTTCCTAATTTTTTTCTTCCCTCTTCCTTTCATTTCTGTATTTGTCCTTCCATGCTTCCTTTCCTATTTCCCTTCCGTTTTTTTCTATCTACATCTATTTTCTATACCCTTTTTACTTCTTCCTATCCTTAATCTCTTGGATTCCCTCTTCCCAACTTTTACTTTCCTTTCTTTTTATCTTCCTTCTTGTAACCTCCTTTTCTTTCCATCCCATCTTCACCCCCTTCGCTTTTTTTCATCTCCCCCTTCTTTTCGTCTCATTCTCCTGTTTCTTTCTCGCCTTTTCTGTCTTTCATTTTCTTCATTTGTGTTTCTCCTCTTTTTATAGATTCACATTATAAGCTCCCATGTTTTTTCTTTTGAGTTGTATTTTGTAATCGCAGCTTGTGATTTCCTCTGCAGCTGTCGCACTTCTCTTTTTTTATATATATGAAATGTCCCAGCAGTAGATTCCAGGCAGGCTGATTCATTAGTAGCGCCAGCTATCGGCAGATGAGTGTCTGTATAGCGACGCTAAGAGCGACCGCTAGTATACGCTGTGATCGGCTATCGGGCGCTGTAACAGAGCGCCTCAGTCGCTGTAGTAACCTGGCCGGTTATGATGTATTTTGGGCGCTCTAACACCAGTACAGCGCTGCAGGGAGCGAGAGGTAGCGCCAGCTCAGTGCGACCGACTCTCAGCGACTCACACCATACTTATCAAAAAACACACACAGCGTCGGCGCTCTGGATCTGGGCGCTATAGCATAGAGCACCAGACGCTGTGTGATTAAAGTCATTTTTTGAACACATATCCACCAGTAACAAAGCGAAAACACATGGAATGACATTGTTATAACACTTTAGTGCCAGACCTGTAATGACAATTCTGCATAAAAATATTAAAAGTCAAAAAAGTTTTCAAAAATAATTTTTCCTAGGCCAGGAGACGTCACACAATGATTTGAAAGAAAAAAAAAAATTAAAAACAGAACTGTTTAAACAGAATAAAAGGAACATCCATTGAAATGTATGGGAGAGCGACAGGTAGCGACAGGTAATACCTGGCTCTGGAAGCCAGAGCGCCGGCGCTATATGCTGAGCTGCCTGTAATGATGAATCGGACGCTACATGGCGCTGTGAGAGGTGCTCACAAGATTCACTTTCACAAATGTGGTTTTGCGTACAGCGCCCGGCGTTCAAAAGATGCTGCCTGCCGCTACGAGGCGCTACCTGGCGCTATCCCTTGATGAATAGACCCCATAGTTTCATACCTACCAACTTTTTAGGGTGGGAAAGAGGGACATTTGTTAAATTAAGCCACACCCCCTCCTTGAGGGAAGATAGGAGTTAAAACAATAGAAACACTTTGAATAGGCGAATTAATAATTTATTGATGCAGATCTGCATGTTACACCTCAAAGAGGGACAAATGAGAACAACGAGGGACAGGGGGACATGGACTCAAAAGAGGGACAGTCCCTCCAAATCAGGGACACTTGGGAGGTATGTTGCATTGTCAGTCAGGAGTGGCATTCATGTTGTGTTGGAGGAAATGGCGCTGTGTCCCCTCCACGCTCACACTGTGTATTTGTACGTTTTTATAGCTCTGACGTGTTCTGTTGCGTTGTACACAGAGCACATGGCTGTATCAGCATATCAGGGCTGTTGTGTTGTAACACAGGCTGATTGGAGAAAGCAGCGCGGAGTCACTCAGTGGCCGTCATACCTGCTCGCTCTCCTGTAACAATGCCGCCATTGTGCGCCACTGTGGCCTCACAGAGATAAGGACGATTGTGCAAACTGCGTTTACACAACGGGAAGAACATAACGTGGTTATTGGTTAATATTCTATAAATGGTAACAGTGTGTACTGTGACTTCCATTCTGTTTAAAGCTGAACAAAATTTTAACTATCCTGAGTTTTGACGTGTACTTGGGGTCCCGAGTTGGGATGGCCTGCCGCGTGAAGCCCCCCAGAACAACCCACAGAAGAGCAAGAGCTTATGCTCTATTTGGGTATAAGGGAGGATACAGAAGGAGAAGAGCTTACAATCTATTAGGGTATAAGGAAAGATACAGAAGGAGAAGAGCGTACAATCTATTAGGGTATAAGGGAGGATACAGAAGGAGAAGAGCTTGCACTCTATTAGGGTATAAGGGAGGATACAGAAGAAGAGCTTACAATCTATTAGGGTATAAGGGAGGATACAGAAGAAGAGCTTACAATCTATTAGGGTATAAGGGAGGATACAGGAGGAGAAGAGCTTACAATTTATTGGGATATAATGGAGGATACAGAAGAAGAAGAGCTTACAATCTATTAGGGTATAAGGGAGGATACAGAAGCAGAAGAGCTTACAATCTATTAGGTTATAAGGGAGGCTACAGAAGGAGAAGAGCTTGCAATCAATTAGGGTATAAGGGAGAATACAGAAGGAGAAGAGCTTACAATCTATTAGGGTATAAGGGAGGATACAGAAGGAGAAGAGCTTACAATCTATTAGGGTATAAGGGAGAATACAGAAGGAGAAGAGCTTACAATCTATTAGGGTATAAGGGAGGATACAGAAGGAGAAGAGCTTACAATCTATTAGGGTATAAGGGAGGATACAGAAGGAGAAGAGCTTACAATCTATTAGGGTATAAGGGAGGCTACAGAAGGAGAAGAGCTTACAATCTATTAGGGTATAAGGGAGGATACAGAAGGAGAAGAGCTTACAATCTATTAGGGTATTAGGGAGGATACAGAAGGAGAAGAGCTTACAATCTATTAGGATATAAGGGAGGATACAGAAGGAGAAGAGCTTACAATCTATTAGGGTATAAGAGAGGATACAGAAGGAGAAGAGCTTACAATCTATTAGGGTATAAGGGAGGATACAGAAGGAGAAGAGCTTACAATCCATTAGGGTAATTAGGTGGGTGTGGTCACACACTGTGAGAGCCAGAGCACACAACTGCTCCTAATTACCTGAGGCCTGTGAAGCCTGGGGTTTTCCTGGGAGTGCCTCCCCAGGCAGCATGGATGATTCCGGGGGTGAGTCGCGCCGGTACCCCCGAAGGAATATTAAACCTCCGGATCCTGGGACTGCTTCCACTAGCGGCGCTAGTAACACCACGGTGCCCCAGCCCGGTGAGAGTTTGTCAGCTTTTCGCAGCCGTGTGTGCAGTAATTTGTGCAGTGTGGCGAAGGAGGAGGAGAAGCTGTGTAAGATGAAAATCTCATTAAAGAAAAAGAGAATGGACACCAGCAAGGTTCGGGGACTGGATCGGCGGGCAAGTAAAGCAGACTTAGCTGAGCGTGAATCAGCATGTTGGCAGCAGGAAAAGCTTGTTTCGTCCCTTAAAGCAAGCAGTGGGGCCTTTAAAGAAAAATATAAAAACGAGGAGCGATTTAAGTCCATGCAGCGCTCAGGCCCCACTGTGAAGGAGGAAGAGGCCGACCATGTGGATGAGACCCCGATGGTGGAGGATTCTCCAGCTGTACCTCCACCCAAAGTTGCAGCAGTAGCAGAGCCGGGAGCCCCGGAACCAGCATTGGAAGACTTTCTTGCTGAGGCAACACATCAGGAGTGCGTGACATCGCTGGGCATCCAGGAAGCCCCTACTGGAGCAGATCTTCCAGAGGACAGCCGCCAGCCTGAGGAGCCCATGCCAGCTAAGGACAACGTCCATCTGTCCAGCCAGCCTGCGGAGTGCGCCATAGGCGCTGTGTCAGGGGGTATAGAAGACTGTGGCGCTCCTTGCTCTGAAAAGGGTGAGGTGGCGCCAGCCGTAAGTACCATCCTGGCACCCATCCGGGTTCCTGGGTGCGCCGAACTTGGTGGGCCTGGGGCCATGGGTGACTCACCCGCAGGTTTGGGTCTTGCTGGCAGGGCTTCTATTGTTTCTGCTTCAGCTGCTTTGGGTGCTGTTACTGATGTTGTTGCTCCTGTTACTGCTGCTGTGTCTGGGGTTGAGTCCACAGGGGTTAATTCTATTGTTGGACTTTCTGCTGTGACTGATGCTGTGACTGCTGCTGATGTTGTGACTGTCCCCTCACCTGCACCTCAGGTGGACAATAAGAAGACTGTGCCACCTAATGCTGGGGCCCCTGCTGTCCGCCCTGCCCTGTATTTTATCCAGCGAGGTGGCACAGGGAGTAGGGCCAATAATGCTGTTGGTGCTGCAGTGCAGTCCCCTGTGTCCTATGCCCAGGTTGCCAGGCGTGGTGGAGAAGCTGCTGGTGAAAGGGCATCTGTGCCCAGTGAGGCCAACGCCCCTGCCAGCGGATTCAATAGGCGCAACCTGGTCCAGCTTAGGTGGGAGGGGGAGGGGCCAGTTATCACCCGGCGGGCGGTGGTGGATCTCATCCTTGGCATGGGATTCGCAGCCGCAGACATTTTTGCCCTGATCAGTCCAGTGGGGAGCGCAGAACATGACTTGAGTTTCGTCAGACCAGAAGGGATGGATTTATTTTGGGAGCGGTACGAGCTGCTGAAGCAAGACCCTGCCTGGAAGGGGTTAACTCCCATCCAGGTCTCCAGACAGCAGCTCGTGAAAAATGTTACCATACTGGTTAGAAATGAGTCCATTCCCCCTTCTGATTTGACTGTCTGGCTGAAGCGTTATGGTGATGTTCTCACTCCCCTGAAGAAGATCCTAGACGATCGGGATATCTGGACTGGGGGCTGGTCAGTGACCCTGAGGCTCCGCAGGAATGGCAACCAGGTCACCCACTTGCCATCTTCTGCCTATATTGGCCGTGACCGGCTGACCATCTTTTATCCTGGTCAGCCCAAGGTTTGCCATAAATGTGGGGCCAAGGGTCACTTCAGCTCCTCCTGCTCGCTTCTTAGGTGCTCGTTGTGCCAGGGCTTGGGACACTTGGCTAAGGACTGCAATACAATCCGATGTAATCTATGTAACCAGCTCGGCCACCCTTATAGTCAGTGTCCTGAGGCCTGGCACAACCTGGACAGGGAAGTGGTGCAGGAAATGCTGCGGCTGGATAGGGAGGAACATTCCCATGCTGTCCCGTCTACAGTCCCTCCCCCCACTCAGCTGGGGGTTCCTGAGGCCCCTGCGCCCGCTCCTGTACCATCTGCAGGGGCCCCTGAGGTGAATCCACAGTCTGCCCCCAAGTCAGCAACCACCAATGTAAGATCTAGTAATTTAATAGCTGAGGCGGCCCGGGGGGCTGGCACTGCAAGTACCAAGGGGGTCCCAGTAATTGTGGCCCCTGCTGTAAAACCTCGCAGGCTGGGGGCTAGGTGATCCTGATCCTGCACCCCCTTCTGAGCAGGGTGGGAGTTCAGATCCCAAGACAGCGTGGTCTGGACTCTCCCCCGAGGATCAGGATTACCTTGCTCTCAGGTTTGCTACCAAAAAGAAAAGAAAAAAGGACAATGGAGTGCCAGAACCGGGGAAGAGCCATGGGGTGCAGCTCTTCAACCGGTTTGAGGTACTTTCTGAGGACTCAATAGAGATTTCTTCTTTTGATTCTGAGGCCTCAGATATGGAGGAGGAAACACCAGTCTCCTCCAGTAAGCGTGAGGGATCTGATAGTGAGGCCGGAGGGAAGGCTAAGAGACATTCTCCCGAATGACTCTGATGGCAGTTCCCCCTCCGATAAAGGTGGCAACCATTAATGTTGCCAGCATTAAATCTGTAAGCGCTCGTTTTATGGCCTTATTTTTTCTCAGCCAGTTTGATGCTGACATTTTGTTTTTGCAGGAGACCAGATTGGCCAGTCTGGCCGACCTTCACGCTGTGAAGCGGGAGTGGAGGCACGGACCCTCTTTTTGGTCTCTTGCGGCCGAGCCTTACAGCGGAGTGGCGGTGCTTTTTAAAACCGACATGGTAACTTGCCGGCGAGTAATTGAGGTGGAGATCGGGAGGTGCATGGTCTTGGACGTCATTGTAAGGGGGCAGGACCTGCGCCTAATAAATATCTATGGACCCCAAACTAAGTGGGACAGGAAATGCCTCCTTACAAAGATCAAGCCGTTCCTTTTTACGGCCCGGCCAGTAGTCTTTGGAGGTGATTTTAACACCGTGACTAGGCCCATGGACAGGAGAGGCTTCAAAGGCAAGCTGGGCTGCGATAGTCTCTTTTTGAATAGCATGGTTAGAGAGGCAGGTCTGGAAGATGTGCACATTAAGCACTCCCCAGACCTCACGGGCTTCACTTTTCAGCGAGGTAGCAGTCAGAGTAGAATAGACAGGTTTTTTTTGAAGGAGGGCTCGGCTTCTCAGCCTCCGCGGCTGCAGGCGGTCGAGTTCTCCGATCACCTTTTGCTATCGATGGTCTTGAATGCCTCTGATACACCCCCTAGAGGAAGGGGCATCTGGAGGATGAATTCGGCTCTCCTTGAGGAGGAGGGGGTAAAACAATCTTTTGAGGATTTTTTTCAGGCACAGGTTTCCATTAAGGATTTTTGCAGCACCAGGTCTGAGTGGTGGGAGCTGACCAAAATGAGAATTGCTGGGCTTTTCAGGGGCCTAGGAAAAAGAAAACAGCTTAATAAATACATTGCCTACCAGCGCTTGCGGAGGAAACTTGACATCCTTGTCTCGAATGGTGGAGATCAAGGGGCAATCTCTGAAGTCAAGCTTCTCCTCAGGAAGTGTCAGTATGACCGGCATGCTTCTCTGGTTCTGGAAAGGGATTATGGGAAATACCACTCTCCCGATCCCTATCAGAATTGCAGACAGGCTGCAGCTCTCAAGACTGTCCTTGGTCTGAAGGATAGCACAGGTTCCCTGGTAAGATCTAAATCTGGGATCCTGGAGATCATTAGGTCCTTTTATGCTGACCTCCTGGGCAGAAAGGTTCTTGACCGGGCAAGGATGGAATGTTTCCTGGACTCTACACCAGGATTGGAAAATGGTGACATTTCTATCACTGGCTTGACAGAACCGGTCACGGCTGATGAGGTGGTAAGTGCAATTGATCACCTTGCCATCAAAAAGTCGCCCGGGTCAGATGGTCTGACAGCTGAATTTTATAAATGTTTTAAGACCATCCTGGCACCACATTTGGTGGAGGTTTTTAATTGCTGTCTGGCAGAGGGTTCCCTCCCTCCCTCCATGAGGCGCTCGGCCGTGATCCTTCTGTCAAAAGGTAAGGACTCTTCGATGATTGAGAACTGGCGCCCCATCAGCCTTCTCAATGTCGATAGAAAGATACTGGCAAAGATTTTGTTCTGGCGCTTGTCGTCAGTGGCGGAGCAACTGCTTTCTTGTCACCAGCATTGCTCCATCCAAGGTAGAAGCACCTTCTCAGCGGTTTTAGCTGTCCGGGAAGCCTTGGAGCGGTGCAGGGCTGCAGGCTGGGGAAAGTACTTGTTGGCGTTGGATCAGGCAAAGGCTTTTGATAGGGTCAATCATGAGTACCTATGGCTGCTTCTTGGTAAGTACGGCCTGCCGGGGCGGTTCATTAATTGGCTACAAACCCTTTATGAAGGGGCTGAGAGCTTCCCTCTTGTTAATGGTTGGGTTGGAAGGCCTTTCGAAGTTGGCTCTGGTGTGCGACAGGGATGCCCTCTGAGTCCCCTACTGTATGTGTTTGCGATTGATCCCTTTATAAGGAGGGTCGAGAGCAGCATGTTATGTGGGGTTCCTCTGGGTATGCCTGGTGAGCCTCCTTTGAAGGTCATTGCCTATGCTGATGATGTATCTGTGATTGTCTCTGGGACAAATGAGGCGGAGGAGGTGGCCTCTCTTATAGCACAGTATACAGAAGCGTCGGGCTCCAAGGTCAATCACGAGAAGAGTGAAGTTTTCTGGATGGGTGAGGGTGAGGGCTTCGAACTTCCGGACGCCTTCCCAGTGCCCCAGCAGGAAATTAAGATCCTTGGCATAAATTTCGGTCCTGGCGATTATGGCCAAAAAAACTGGGAGCGCAGGCTGGAAATTGCCAATGCCAAGGTTGCAGTCTGGAAGAGCTGGAAAATGTCTCTCAGGGAAAGGGTTGACCTTATCAAGACCTACCTGATCCCCATCTTTTTATACGTCAGCTTCGTCTGTGTTTTGCCAGTGTCTCTCTACACCAGGGTCTACAGCGTGTTCTTCCAGATGTTATGGGGAAACCGCATGAACCTGGTGAAAAGAAATGTCACCTACCTATCTAGGCGGGAGGGTGGCCTAGGGATGGTCAACCCAGTTGTGTTTTTCTCTCTCTTGTTTCTGAAACATAATTTTGGAAGCATGTTGGCAGAGAGCCCGCCTGGCTGGGTGGGTATTTTCCAGTCCTGGTTTAAGCCCTTCCTGCGAGACTGGGAGAATGGTGGCCGGATGAAAAGCCCTCGAGTTCCTCAGGCTCAGCTCCCGGCCTATGTTGCCCCGTGCTTGAAAATATTTCGGCAATGGCAATTGACAGCAGAGGACATGAGATCTACTCCGAGGAAGCTTCTTGTGAGTCGGGTCCTGGGTCTGGCTTTTCATGAGCCATTGTCCCTCAGGGATTGCCCAGGCTCCATCATGAGGGAGGGTTTGAGGCTTATTAATTCCTCAAGAATTCCTTTGAAATACCGGGATATAGCCTGGCTCTCCTTCCAAGGAAAACTCTACCTTAGGGGGATCCGGAAGAGTCGCAGCCTGCCAGAGATAATTTGTCTCCGTGAGGAGTGTCAGGATGAGGTGGAGACTATGGACCACTTCCTGCTCCGGTGTCCCTTTAATGTAGAGGTGTGTAAACAGGTGGGGTTGGCCCTCGGTGCCCCCTTCTTCTCCCAGCTTTCCTATGCTGAGTGGGTGTATGGAGCATTCAAGAACAGAGGGGATTTTTGTTTGGACACTTTATATCTAGTTAGTCTAGTGATCCGCTATTTCACATGGAATGCACGGTGCCAGCTCTGCATTAGGAAGAAAGTCCTCCCTGTCCCGGTGGTGGTGCATGACATCCTGCATGAGGTGGGCAAGATCCGGGTGCTTGAGAGGGACAGGTGGGAATGGGGGGCCTGGATGAAGGCGTGGAGGAACATCAGGCCTCCTTGATCCCCATGACTTCCCTCTGGGTGAGCTTTCCTATCTCTTATCACCCATAGATTTTTATAACAATGACAGATTTTTGAAGAACGGCTGCATGCACAGGTGACGGGGTCTCTTAGTCTTCCTGCTGAGTTGTGTAGAGTGTAGTGTTTAGGTTGTAGACAGGATTGTATATAGAATAATGGATATTATATATTATATGCCGAATTGTTAGGCCTGTTTCTTTTTGTTTAGTTATTATTTATTTTATTTTTATTTATTTATTATTGTAACTTTGTATATATTGTATATATTGTATATGATTGCTTGATTTTACTCAATAAAAAAAGTTACAATCTATTAGGGTATAAGGGAGGATACAGGAGGAGAAGAGCTTACAATTTATTGGGATATAATGGAGGATACAGAAGAGGAAGAGCTTACAATCTATTAGGGTATATGGGAGGATACAGGAGGAGAAGAGCTTACAATCTATTAGGGTATAAGAGAGGATACAGAAGGAGAAGAGCTTACAATCTATTAGGGTATAAGGGAGGATACAGAAGGAGAAGAGCTTACAATCTATTAGGGTATAAGGGAGGATACAGGAGGAGAAGAGCTTACAATCTATTAGGGTATAAGGGAGGATACAGGAGGAGAAGAGCTTACAATCTATTAGGGTATAAGGGAGGATACAGGAGGAGAAGAGCTTACACTCTATTAGGGTATAAGGGGGGATACAGAAGGAGAAGAGCTTACAATCTATTAGAGTATAAGGGAGGATACAGAAGGAGAAGAGCTTACAATCTATTAGGGTATAAGAGAGGATACAGAAGGAGAAGAGCTTACAATCTATTAGGGTATAAGGGGGGATATAGGAGGAGAAGAGCTTACAATTTATTGGGATATAATGGAGGATACAGAAGAGGAAGAGCTTACAATCTATTAGGGTAATCAGGAGGGTGTGGTCACCTCCTGGTGTGTGTGCTTCCTCTGATTACCTGCAGCTGGAGAGCTGTGAGCTGTGAGCTGTGTGCTGTGAGCTGAGAAGCCTGAGGCCTTGCTGGGAGGATTATCCCAGGCAAGATGGAGGATTCTGGGGGTGAATCTCGCCGATACCCCCGGAGGACTATTAAACCTCCGGATCCCGGGACTGCTTCCACCAGCGGCGCTGGTAACACCACGGTGCCCCAGCCCGGTGAGAGTTTGTCAGCCTTTCGCAGCCGTGTATGCAGTAATTTGTGCAATGTGGCGAAGGAGGAGGAGAAGCTGTGCAAGATGAAAATCGCATTAAAGAAAAAGAAAATGGACACCAGCAAGGTTCGGGGACTGGATCGGCGGTCAAGCAAAGCAGACTTAGCTGAGCTTGAATCAGCATGTCGGCAGCAGGAAAAGTTGGTTGCGTCCCTTAAAGCAAGCAGTGGGGCCTTTAAAGAAAAATATAAAAATGAGGAGCGATTTAAGTCCATGCAGCGCTCAGGCCCCACTGTGAAGGAGGAAGAGGCCGACCATGTGGACGAGACCCAGATGGTGGAGGATTCTCCAGCTGTGCCTCCACCCAAAGTTGCAGCAGTAGCAGAGCCGGGAGCCCCGGAACCAGCATTGGAAGACTTTCCTGCTGAGGCAACACATCAGGAGTGCGTGACATCGCTGGGCATCCAGGAAGCCCCTACTGGAGCAGATCTTGCAGAGGACAGCCGCCAGCTTGAGGAGCCCATGCCAGCTAAGGACGACATCCATCTGTCCAGCCAGCCTGCGGAGTGCGCCATAGGCGCTGTGTCAGGGGGTATAGAAGACTGTGGCGCTCCTTGCCCTGAAAAGGGTGAGGTGGCGCCAGACGTAAGTACCATCCTGGCACCCATCCGGGTTCCTGGGTGCGCCGAACTTGGTGGGCCTGGGGCCATGGGTGACTCACCCGCAGGTTTGGGTCTTGCTGGCAGGGCTTCTATTGATTCTGCTTCAGCTGGTTTAGGTGCTGTTATTGATGTTGTTGCTCCTGTTGCTGCTGTGTCTGGGGTTGAGTCCACAGGGGTTAAATCTATTGCTGGACTTTCTGCTGTGACTGATGCTGTGACTGTCCCCTCACCTGCACCTCAGGTGGACTATAAGAAGACTGTGCCACCTAATGCTGGGGCCCCTGCTGTCCGCCCTGCCCTGTATTTCATCCAGCGAGGTGGCACAGGGAGTGGGGCCAATAATGCTGTTGGTGCTGCAGTGCAGCCCCCTGTGTCCTATGCCCAGGTTGCCAGGCGCAGAGGAGAAGCTGCTGGTGAGAGGATGTCTGTGCCCAGTGAGGTCAACGCCCCTGCCAGTGGCTTCAATAGGCGCAACCTGGTCCAGCTTAGGTGGGAGGGGGAGGGGCCAGTTATCACCCGGCGGGCGGTGGTGGATCTCATCCTGGGTATGGGATTTACAGCCGCAGACATTTTTGCCCTGATCAGTCCAGTGGGGAGCGCAGAACATGACTTGAGCTTCGTTAGACCAGAGGGGATGGACTTGTTTTGGGAGCGGTACGAGCTGCAAAAGCAACGTCCTGCCTGGAAGGGGTTAACTCCCATCCAGGTCTCCAGGCAGCAGCTCATTAAAAACATCACCATCCTAGTAAGAAATGAGTCCATTCCCCCCTCAGATTTGACCGTCTGGCTAAGGCGTTATGGTGATGTTCTCACTCCCCTGAAAAAAATTTTGGACGATCGCGACATCTGGACCGGGGGCTGGTCAGTGACCCTGAGGCTCCGCAGGAATGGCAACCAGGTCACCCACTTGCCATCATCTGCCTATATTGGCCGTGACCGGCTGACCATCTTTTATCCTGGTCAGCCCAAGGTTTGCCATAAATGTGGGGCCAAGGGTCACTTCAGCTCCTCCTGCTCGCTTCTTAGGTGCTCGTTGTGCCAGGGCTTGGGACACTTGGCTAAGGACTGCAATACGATCCGCTGTAATCTATGTAACCAGCTCGGCCACCCTTATAGTCAGTGTCCTGAGGCCTGGCACAACCTAGACAGGGAAGTGGTGCAGGAAATGCTGCGGCTGGATAGGGAGGAACATTCCCATGCTGCCCCGTCTGCGGTCCCTCCCCCCACTCAGCTGGGGGTTCCTGAGGCCCCTGTGCCTGTGCCATCTGCAGGTGGCCCTAAGGTGAATCCCCAGTCTGCCCCCAAGTCAGCAACCACTAATGTAAGACCAAGCAATATAATAGCTGAGGCGGCCCGGGGGGCTGGCACTGCAAGTACCAAGGGGGTTTCAGTAATTGTGCCCCCTGCTGTAGGATCTCGCAGGCTCGGGCTAGGTGATCCTGATCCTGCACCCCCTTCTGAGCAGGGTGGGAGTTCAGATCCCAAGACAGCGTGGTCTGGACTCTCCCCTGGGGATCAGGATTACCTGTCTTACAGGCTAGCTACAAAGAAAAAAAGGAAAAAGGGTAATGCAGTGCCGGAGCCGGGGGAGAGCAGTGGGGTGCAGCTCTCCAACAGGTTTGAGGCACTTTCTGAGGACTCATCTATTGAAATATCTTCTTTTGGTTCCGAGGCTTCAGATATGGAGGAGGAAGCACCAGTCTCCTCCAGTAAGCGTTTAGGGTCAGATAGTGAGGCCGGAGGGAAGGCTAAGAGACGTTCTCCCGAATGACTCTGATGGCAGTTCCCCCTCCGATAAAGGTGGCAACCATTAATGTTGCCAGCATTAAATCAGTAAGCGCTCGTTTTATGGCCTTATTTTTTCTCAGCCAGTTTGATGCTGACATTTTATTTTTGCAGGAGACCAGATTGGCCAGTCTGGCCGACATTCACGCTGTGAAGCGGGAGTGGAGGCACGGACCCTCTTTTTGGTCTCTTGCGGCCGAGCCTTACAGCGGAGTGGCGGTGCTTTTTAAAACTGACATGGTAACTTGTCGGCGAGTCATTGAGGTGGAGATCGGGAGGTGCATGGTATTGGACGTCATTGTAAGGGGGCAGGACCTGCGCCTAATAAATATCTAGGGACCCCAAACTAAGTGGGACAGGAAATGCCTCTTTACAAAGATCAAGCCGTTCCTTTTTACAGCCCGGCCAGTAGTCTTTGGAGGTGATTTTAACACCGTGACTAGGCCCATGGACAGGAGAGGCTTCAAAGGCAAGCTGGGCTGCGATAGTCTCTTTTTGAATAGTATGGTTAGAGAGGCAGGTCTGGAAGATGTGCACATTAAGCACTCCCCGGACCTCACGGGCTTCACTTTTCAGCGAGGTAGCAGTCAGAGTAGGATAGACAGGTTTTTTTTGAAGGAGGGCTCGGCTTCTCAGCCTCCCCGACTGCAGGCGGTCGAGTTCTCCGATCACCTTTTACTATCGATGGTCTTGAATGCTTCTGACACACCCCCTAGAGGAAGGGGCATCTGGAGGATGAATTCGGCTCTCCTTGAGGAGGAGTGGGTAAGACAATCCTTTGAGGAATTCTTTCAGGCACAGGTTTCCATTAAGGATTTTTGCAGCAGCAGGTCTGAGTGGTGGGAGCTGACCAAAATGAGAATTGCTGGGCTTTTCAGGGGCCTAGGAAAAAGAAAACAGCTTGATAAATACATTGCCTACCAGCGCTTGCGGAGGAAGCTTGACATCCTTGTCTCGAATGGTGGAGATCAAGGGGCAATCTCTGAAGTCAAGCTTCTCCTCAGGAAGTGTCAGTATGACCGGCATGCTTCTCTGGTTCTGGAAAGGGATTATGGGAAATACCACTCGCCCGATCCCTATCAGAATTGCAGACAGGCTGCAGCTCTCAAGACTGTCCTTGGTCTAAAGGATAGTACAGGATCCCTAGTAAGATCTAAATCTGGGATCCTGGAGATCATTAGGTCCTTTTATGCTGACCTCCTGGGCAGAAAGGTTCTTGACCGGGCAAGGATGGAAAGTTTCCTGGACTCTACTCCAGGATTGGAAAATGGTGACATTTCTATCACTGGCTTGACAGAACCGGTCACTGCCGATGAGGTGGTAAGTGCAATTGATCACCTTGCCATCAAAAAGTCGCCCGGGTCAGATGGTCTGACAGCTGAATTTTATAAATGTTTTAAGACCATCCTGGCACCACATTTGGTGGAGGTTTTTAATTGCTGTCTGGCAGAGGGTTCCCTCCCTCCCTCCATGAGGCGCTCGGCCGTGATCCTTCTGTCAAAAGGTAAGGACTCTTCGATGATTGAGAACTGGCGCCCCATCAGCCTTCTCAATGTCGATAGAAAGATACTGGCAAAGGTTTTGTTCTGGCGCTTGTCGTCAGTGGTGGAGCAACTGCTTTCTTGTCACCAGCATTGCTCCATCCAAGGTAGAAGCACCTTCTCAGCGGTTTTAGCTGTCCGGGAAGCCTTGGAGCGGTGCAGGGCTGCAGGCTGGGGAAAGTACTTGTTGGCGTTGGATCAGGCAAAGGCTTTTGATAGGGTCAATCATGAGTACCTATGGCTGCTTCTTGGTAAGTACGGCCTGCCGGGGCGGTTCATTAATTGGCTACAAACCCTGTATGAAGGGGCTGAGAGCTTCCCTCTTGTTAATGGTTGGGTTGGAAGGCCTTTCGAAGTTGGCTCTGGTGTGCGACAGGGATGCCCCCTGAGTCCCCTACTGTATGTGTTTGCGATCGATCCCTTTATAAGGAGGGTCGAGAGCAGCATGTTATGTGGGGTTCCTCTGGGTATGCCTGGTGAGCCTCCTTTGAAGGTCATTGCCTATGCTGATGATGTATCTGTGATTGTCTCTGGGACAAATGAGGCGGAGGAGGTGGCCTCTCTTATAGCACAGTATACAGAAGCGTCGGGCTCCAAGGTCAATCACGAGAAGAGTGAAGTTTTCTGGATGGGTGAGGGTGAGGGCTTCGAACTTCCGGACGCCTTCCCAGTGCCCCAGCAGGAAATTAAGATCCTTGGCATAAATTTCGGTCCTGGCGATTATGGCCAAAAAAACTGGGAGCGCAGGCTGGAAATTGCCAATGCCAAGGTTGCAGTCTGGAAGAGCTGGAAAATGTCTCTCAGGGAAAGGGTTGACCTTATCAAGACCTACCTGATCCCCATCTTTTTATACGTCAGCTTCGTCTGTGTTTTGCCAGTGTCTCTCTACACCAGGGTCTACAGCGTGTTTTTCCAGATGTTATGGGGAAACCGCATGAACCTGGTGAAAAGAAATGTCACCTACCTATCTAGGTGGGAGGGTGGCCTAGGGATGGTCAACCCAGTAGTGTTTTTCTCTCTCTTGTTTCTGAAACATAATTTTGGAAGCATGTTGGCAGAGAGCCCGCCTGGCTGGGTGGGTATTTTCCAGTCCTGGTTTAAGCCCTTCCTGCGAGACTGGGAGAATGGTGGCCGGATGAAAAGCCCTCGAGTTCCTCAGGCTCAGCTCCCGGCCTATGTTGCCCCGTGCTTGAAAATACTTCGGCAATGGCAATTGACAGCAGAGGACATGAGATCTACTCCGAGGAAGCTTCTGGTGAGTCGGGTCCTGGGTCTGGCTTTTCATGAACCATTGTCCCTCAGGGATTGCCCAGGCTCCATCATGAGGGAGGGTTTGAGGCTTATTAACTCCTCAAGAATTCCTTTGAAATACCGGGATATAGCCTGGCTCTCCTTCCAAGGAAAACTCTACCTTAGGGGGATCCGGAAGAGTCGCAGCCTGCCAGAGATAATTTGTCTCCGGGAGCAGTGTCGGGATGAGGTGGAGACTATGGACCACTTCCTGCTCCGGTGTCCCTTTAATGTAGAGGTGTGTAAACAGGTGGGGTTGGCCCTCGGTGCCCCCTTCTTCTCCCAGCTTTCCTATGCTGAGTGGGTGTATGGAGCATTCAAGAACAGAGGGGATTTTTGTTTGGACACTTTATATCTAGTTAGTCTAGTGATCCGCTATTTCACATGGAATGCACGGTGCCAGCTCTGCATTAGGAAGAAAGTCCTCCCTGTCCCGGTGGTGGTGCATGACATCCTGCATGAGGTGGGGAAGATCCGGGTGCTGGAGAGGGACAGGTGGGAACGAGGGGCCTGGATGAAGGCGTGGAGGAACATCAGGCCTCCTTGATCCCCATGACTTCCCTCTGGGTGAGCTTTCCTATCTCTTGTCACCCATAGATTTTTATAACATTGACAGATTTTTGAAGAACGGCTGCATGCACAGGTGACGGGGTCTCTTAGTCTTCCTGCTGAGTTGTGTAGAGTGTAGTGTTTAGGTTGTAGATAAGATTGTATATAGAATAATGGATATTATATATTATATGCCGAATTGTTAGGCCAGTTTCTTTTTGTTTAGTTATTATTTATTTTATTTTATTTATTTATTATTGTAACTTTGTATATATTGTATATATTGTATATGATTGCTTGATTTTACTTAATAAAAAAAAAGTTACAATCTATTAGGGTATAAGGGAGGATACAGAAGAAGAGCTTACAATCTATTAGGGTATAAGGGAGGATACAGGAGGAGAAGAGCTTACAATTTATTGGGATATAATGGAGGATACAGAAGAAGAAGAGCTTACAATCTATTAGGGTATAAGGGAGGATACAGAAGCAGAAGAGCTTACAATCTATTAGGATATAAGGGAGGATACAGAAGGAGAAGAGCTTACACTCTATTAGGGTATAAGGGAGGATACAGAAGGAGAAGAGCTTACAATCTATTAGGGTATAAGGGAGGATACAGAAGGAGAAGAGCTTACAATCTATTAGGGTATAAGGGAGGATACAGAATATGAAGAAGAGCTTACACTCTATTAGGGTATAAGGGAGGATACAGAAGGAGAAGAGCTTACAATCTATTAGGGTATAAGGGAGGATACAGGAGGCGAAGAGCTTACAGTCTATTAGGGTATAAGAGAGGATACAGAAGGAAAAGAGCTTACAATCTATTAGGATATAAGGGAGGATACAGAAGGAGAAGAGCTTACAATCTATTAGGGTATAAGGGAGGATACAGAATATGAAGAAGAGCTTACACTCTATTAGGGTATAAGGGAGGATACAGAAGGAGAAGAGCTTACAATCTATTAGGGTATAAGGGAGGATACAGGAGGCGAAGAGCTTACAATCTATTAGGGTATAAGGGAGGATACAGGAGGAGAAGAGCTTACAATTTATTGGGATATAATGGAGGATACAGAAGAGGAAGAGTTTACAATCTATTAGGGTATAAGGGAGGATACAGGAGGAGAAGAGCTTACAATTTATTGGGATATAATGGAGGATACAGAAGAGGAAGAGCTTACAATCTATTAGGGTATAAGGGGGGATACAAAAGGAGTAAATTACACTTTATATAATATAAGGAAAAAGAGATAATTCAATAAGCAGATTGAGCTAAATGATCCTGCTCTCTATATTGGGAGATCACTTATTAGCAGCATTGGCTGCTATGAATATAGTTCAGCGAATTCGTCCCTCATATGTCTTTCATTACAGGTCCTCTTTGCTGGCCACTCCTTGGTGCAGCCTGGTAATAGGGCGCAGTGTAGCAGGGCGGATTTAGGTGCCAGCCAAGCAGCGGCTTAAATGTCTGCCTCCCTGTTACACATCTGCCATCGGCCGGCACACAATGGGCGCACTCATCCTCTGCTGTTCAGGATGTTTGACAAAGCGAATTGGCAGCAATGGCGGGTAGCAGGTAAGTGAGCTCAGAGACTGCAGGGAACAATGCGCCCCCGAAACGCGGCCACTGACGCAATACCAACCTCATGATGAAAGATCAGGAACGCTACCATATCTTGCTGACCTTACATGCAGTCACAAACATATTGGCCTCGATTCAATAAAGGTAGAAAAAAATTCTCATGGTAGTAAAAGATTCAATTCATGAGAAAAAAAGTCTGAGAATGTCACTGTTACTGAATCACCAGATAAAAAGACAATGAAAGTCAATGGCACTTTTTTACTCCTAAGAAAAGCAGAGAACTGTTTCCTCCTTTCTACACTGTAGTAAAAGCTGCCATTGACTTTCATTGTCTTTTTATCTAGTGATTCAGTAACAGGGACATTCTCAGGCTTTTTTCTCATGAATTTAATTTTTTGCTACCATTAGAGTTTTTTTCTACCTTTATTGAATCGAGGCCATTGTGTTTAAAGCAGAACAAAACACTTTTCTCTTCCCCTTCATGGTGTGCGGTGCTCCTCAGTAAAGCCGGCCGAGCGCGGTGTGGGGCCCCCGGAAAAGGTGAGTGAATGCTGAGTGATCGGGCGCGGGGGTGGGCGGGGCTAACACAGCAGGGTAACCCGATTCAGGAAGCCTCAAGGATGATCGGCCGTCCCTGGAGTATTTACTGGGTGAGCCTAAAGAAATCTAGTCTAAAAGCCCGGGGAGTAACCATCACATATATATGAGGTGACTAGTGCACTGCCCTAAATACGGCGGGCGCCCTGTTCAACCTGAAGAACAACAAGAGAAAACAACACATACAAGACAGGTGGTTGTTCTACAGGGCTGGCACTTATAAATCACCACTCATTACTGCCAAACAAAACAGCGATTTAATTCACACATATGTGTGAGTATATGGCACATGACAGGTATTCTACACGAATTCTGAGTAAAAAGTATACATTAAAACAGCAATTGACACACACACATATAAAGGGGCCCCTGCCAGGAATGTCCTGGATACCACGCCTCACCCAATCACTCTGCATACATACATGCTGGCCAGCATTTTCCTAACGGGGAACAAGTCCACCAATAAAATTAGGGGCCAAGCAGCAGCGATTTATCAGGGAATCGTCATATGTCCTCAGTGTAGTCCTCAAAATTGCTTGTAGGTAACACTAACATAGACACTTTAGCATATCCACAGTATTTATGGTAAATATGGCAGCCAAGGCAACGATGTTTGCCCGCAGGCACTCACGTGTCCCGATTACAGGGGTATAATGGCCTCCCCATGAGTCCCGGGTTGCACATACAGGGTTATATGTGGTGGCGGTATCAGGCCGCGGAGAGTCAAAATTTGGGGGCCGGTTCACCGCACAAGCGCACCGCGCTATAGATGTACATCACAGCGGCCGCCGCCACAACCGCGCGTCGCAAGCCAATCTCCAGGTGGGCTCCCCGCAGTAACATCAGACCACCTCCTAGTACGGTGAGCTGCCAGGCCAAGCACGTGGCTTCAGCGCGATGACGTCAGAGCAGGATGGTACAAACTTGCAGGGAGAGGCGTGGTCGGGGGCCGACACCGACGTACGTTTCACTCCCCAATGGGAGTTTCCTCAGGCCCCCGACCACGCCTTTTGCACGCAATTTTGAGGACTACACTGAGGACATATGACGATTCCCTGATAAATCGCTGCTGCTTGGCCCCTAATTTTATTGGTGGACTTGTTCCCCGTTAGGAAAATGCTGGCCAGCATGTATGTATGCAGAGTGATTGGGTGAGGCGTGGTATCCAGGACATTCCTGGCAGGGGCCCCTTTATATGTGTGTGTGTGTCATTGAGCAATTGCTGTTTTAATGTGTACTTTTTACTCAGAATTTGTGTAGAATACCTGTCATGTGCCATATACTCACACATATGTGTGAATTAAATCGCTGTTTTGTTTGGCAGTAATGAGTGGTGATTTATAAGTGCCAGCCCTGTAGAACAACCACCTGTCTTTTATGTGTTGTTTTCTCTTATTTACTGGGTGACCTGGGTTTTTTACACATCAGAGCATCCCAAATCTGGATGCCCTTGGGGAGTGGGGGGGGAATCAGGCCGCCCTGGAGTCTTATAGATTTTGGTCCACTCTAAAGAAATCAGAGCTCAGTTATTTATTTATTTATTTTTTACGTTTTTATTTTGCAATTTTAAGAAACTTAACACGACAAACAAGCAATACAACATTGGCGCGCTGGGCACCTACAACTCTATACAACCTACCACCGATACACACACTCACACACCATTCATACCGAGACATACAGGCTGATACATTACTAGCGCCAGGTAGCGACAGATGAGCGTCTGTAGCAGGCATTTCAGAGCGCCGGCTAGTAGTCGCTGTGCTCGGCCGTGGGTCGCTAGTTCTTAGCGACTCATTCGCTGTGCAGCAATGATGAATACATTGTGGGAAGTCGCTATATGACCAGTACAGCGCTGTATGGGAGCGCATGTTATCGACTGGTCAGTGCGACCGACTCACACCATATTCATTAAAAAAACATCCTCACAAAACTCTGGCGCTGAAAAATGCTTCTCTGAAGCCCAGAGTGCAGGAGGCTGTGTGTTTAAAGTTTGTTTCTGAACATGTATCCACCAGTAACGAAGCGAAAACATATGAAATTACATTGTAATAACATTGTAACATGGAATAACAATAAATAAATACTGCGCTAACCAAGGTGCATAAAGCTCAACGTGCAGTCAAAAGTCCCTCCTCTTTTGTAACAACAATAAAAAATGATCAATGCACAGAGCTAATGAGTATAAATGTCCACACTGTATATCTTCATGTGTTAGATGCTCCACCACCTTAAAGATGAGTCACCAATACAAAGCTACCGCTCTTACCAGATCCCAGGAATAATGCACTTTATAATGGACTTTAAGTCTTCACTTAATCGGTCCTCTATAAAGATGGTAGTAAGCCTCGTTCAAGATCCAGAATTAATCCGCCTTAAAATGGACCTTTTATCATCATCAATAATTCAATCCTCTCTGGTAATGATAGTAAACTTCGCTCCAAAGATGCGATCACATAAAATTCATGTAATAAAAATATAGACACAATAGTGCAATACGTCCCAATAGGTAAAAAAGACACTATTTATTAAAATGCACTCACATAGATACAAAAACTTTAAGCATTCAATCCATAAAATGGCCAGTAGTTCTCACCGCCAGGACCACTCCACGGTTAAAACCATATTCAAAGATCCGGTTCCAAAACAATAACTCCAAGCGATCCAACGCGTTTCGTCGTATACACGACTTCTGCCGGAATGCTTGGATAGTAACTCAAGCGGTCTTTTAAACCGGTAAATCAAGGACGTTCAATCACGTGGTTAGAACGTATGACGTCATATACAAAGGCCGTGCTGCGTTACCATAGTAATAGCACGCGTCACCGCCGCAGTCCAGATCAAAAGGAACAAAGAGCTAGACTCACCCATCCAGGGGCTTGATCAATCTCCTCGTCCTCCGCCTGTCCAGCGTGCACACACTGGCACCTCTGCAGCTCATACTAAAACACGCCGGAGAAGTTCCTCTCACTCTCTCCGTCTTCCGGTTGGCCCGCGCATGCGCACTGGCCATCTTCACCTCAGATCCTAACAGGCTCCCTACCGCGCCTGCGCGTTACCGCGTTTATGATGCTCACCATGGCAACATCTCAAAACGTCCAATAGCCGGCGCATGCGTAGTGACATATCCCTCGACCGCTGGCAGCGCCTGCGCACTGCCGTATTTGAAGTGCCCAATGTAGCAACCTCTCAGACGCATCCACTGGCCAGCGCATGCGTAATAACACATCTCGCAGACGCTGACAGTAAGGATGCGAGGAGTTTCAATAGCGGTGGGATACCCTCACATACGCGCCACATACTAACTAGGTATGCGCGTGCCCGTAGGTCGAACGGGCTGACAGAGCCCTGGCCCACCAATGAATAAAAAACAAAGAACAAAATGTTAAGACAAATGTTCGTATAAACCCTGGAAAACAATTTTTAAGGAGCTAATTAAAAAGGTGTCACAGTCCTGGCAGATGAGAGCTACCTCACAAACAATGTGATCATTAAAACAGAGCAAGTAATATGCGGTGAAACAATAACAGCTTTGTGTATTAAGAATTATCAATAAAGCAATTGAGGTCGAACTCAATATTCAAACCTCTAGGGACCATGGTATCCAACTGAAAAATCCATTTACTCTCACATTGAGACAGAATCCTGGTCAGGTTAGAACCTCTCCAGTGCCGCTCAACTTTTTCTAACCCCACAAAAAACATAAATTTGGGGTCAGAAGCATGTTTAATCTTGAAATGGGCAGATAAACTGTGACCATCATATCCTCTTTTAATATTATAGATATGTTCACGGACTCTAGTTTTAAGCTCACGGGTGGTCCTGCCTACATAGGCCAGGCCACAAGTGCACCACAAAACGTAAACCACACCTTTAGAGCTACAAGTAATAAATTTCTTAATCCCATAAGATCTCCCCGTACGTGTATCCTTATAGTCCCTAATAATTCTTTCAGATCCCATAGTGATTTTGCATCCACAGCATCTCCCGCATTTATAAAATCCCGTGGGTGGGGTCTCAACTATAGTGATGGGTTTAGGAGGGTCCACAAAACTACGTACAAGTTTATCCCTCAACGTAGGTGCCCTTCTGAAGACACATACTGGTTTATCTGGCAATGCCGGGCCCAACACCGGGTCCTCCTTTAAAATATGCCAGTGCTTCCCCAGTACTTTCTTTACCTTGAGATGTTGGGCGTTAAACCCAGAGATGAAGGCATACTCCATATTCCCACCATTCCTTTTGGTCTCTTTTGATTTGTTTAATAGGGCATCGCGATCCATAGACCGGACCGATGCCAGTTGTGTTTCTATCATAGTGGTATCATACCCTTTATCCACAAACCTTTTAGAAAGAGATGCCGCCTGTTCATCAAACACTTTTACCTCACTACAATTACGCCTTAGGCGCATGAACTGTCCCCTGGGAATAGCCCGCAACCAATTCGGATGGTGGCAGCTATCCCAGGGGACATATCCATTTCTATCCGTAGCTTTGAAAAAAGTGGACGTCCGTAGATGCGACCCTTCTATCCTAATGGTCAAATCTAGAAAATTGACTTCATGCGGTCCAATCTCCGGAGTGAACTCCAGGTTAAAACCATTAGAATTCACTAATGTAAAAAATTCTTCAAGGGCCAATCTAGGCCCCTCCCACACAATTAACACATCGTCAATATAACGCCTCCATATTCTTAAGTAAGGCCAGGATCCATCAAAAATTTGCTGGGACTCCCATAGTCCAACAAATAGATTGGCCATACTGGGTGCAAATTTAGCGCCCATGGCGACACCCTTGGTTTGGAGGTAGAACTTCCCTCCAAACCAAAAGTAATTATGGTTTAAAGCAAACGTAAGGCAGTCTACTATAAATTCAATTTGTTTAATCGGGAGCCCAGATGAGCAGTTAAGATAATGGCGGACCGCTGAGATACCTAAAGTATGAGGAATAACGGTATACAAGGACGTAACGTCCGCTGTCGCCAATATTGTGTTATCCAGAGTTTCTACCGTATTGCACAATTCCAAAACCTGCCCGGAATCTCTCAGGTAGGCTGGCAGGGCAGTCACCAATGGTTGAAGAAAGGTATCCACATATTCCCCTAATCTGCAAGTAAGGGAATCAACCCCACTTACAATGGGGCGTCCCGGGGGCTTATCCAAACGCTTATGGACCTTAGGGAGATAGTAGATGGTAGGGGTGCGAGGTGTTTGGATGTTCAAATAATTGAACTCTTTCAAATTGATAATGCCCTCCTCTTGGCCACGTTTCAAGAGGGAAACTAATCCCACTCTGAACTCATTAATGGGGTCTTTCTCTAACAACTTATAGGTCTCCCCATCGCCCAGGAGTCTTTGCATCTCCAATACATAATCCACCTTATTAAGCACCACTAGCCCGCCCCCCTTATCGGCGGGCTTTATCACTATCTCATGTCTCTGCTCTAGATCCTTAATGTTTTTCAACATAGGCGTAGGACCCCTGCCACTTTTAGTCTTAATATTCCTAAGGTCCTTAGAGACCAATTTCTTAAAGACCTCTACCTGTGCATTGGCAGGAACTAGGGGGTTAAATACTGACTTGTTCCTCAGTGAAGTGTGTTGAACAGGGTCAGTTCCATCAATCTCAATATTTACCTCATTGGCACTGGGGACAGAACTCTGAGGCTCTTTACCTAAAAAGAACTTCTTAAGTGTTAATTTCCTAATAAATTTCTGGAAATCTATATGGGTAGCAAACCTATCCAGTTCTTTAGGTGGAGCATACTTTAGCCCCCGGTCCAGCACTTTCAACTCTTCCTTAGTAAGCTGAACCGAACTAAGATTGAATATACCTTGGCCTAGAATGGCCTCGGCCTTCTTATGTTTATTTCCTCCTCGTCTCCCTCTCTGTCCCTTTCTTTTCTTTTTTGTGCCTGTCGTGCTCGTCCATTCTCCATTCCTCCCCTGTCTCTGAATGGGGGTGTTCTTGGTCTCTGGGATCTCTGTGGATCCTCCCGAAAAGGGGCGGAGGAAATGTTTCTTACCGAAGGGGTAGGTTCTCTCCCCTTTCGCATATAAAAATTATCCCACTGCTTATAAGCTCCTCTTTCTCTATCCCTCCAAGAGAGAGTGCGTTTCCGCCAGCTAATTCCAGCAGGGCCAACCCTCCTCTGACTTGTGTTTTTTGTTCTACTAGGATGATCCAAGGGACTATTAAAAGAATCTGTAATACCCCTTCCCTCTCTAGATGTCAAACTCATATCTAGTCTGGGCGGGAGGGGCCTCCTATCAACAATTGGGATATTATCTATAATTGCATCATCAGTGGGTACCCCGTTCATAAACTGCCACTTAAATACTCTGTCTGAGGTGTAATCCTTCATATCACGTTGTAGTTTCTTTATTTTACGGTTCTTAATCACTCCTTCCTCTTTTACTAACTTAGTTTTAAGCTCAGAAGATTTAGTCAAAAATACATCAGATTGGCTAAAGGGGTCCAATCGTAGTTTGAGTTCTTCTTTAACAATTGATAAGCCTCTTAGCTGAATTTTCTTTTTCTCTATCAATTTATCCACCAGCAAGAGGCCACATTGATTAAAAAATTCAAACCATTCTCGTTTGGCCTCAGGTGTCTCATCCCCATCATAAATATGAAGGGTCCACCTTAATTGCTGAGGGACCATTTTTTTACTCCCATATTGCTCAAGAGTTGCAATATCCCATTTCAATCGCAGCTCTTTATTGAGTAATTTATACAAGTTCTTAAATTCATAGTCTATGTCAGGTTCAACCATGGGTTCCTGTCCATTGCTGGTCAGATCTCCAAAGTCTACCCCTCTCTGGGAGTTAAAACTAAAGATATCCATCACAGATAAATCAACAGTCAGCAGCAAGTATAAATGAAGGAAATAGCTTAAAATAGAATAACAATAAATAAATACTGCGCTAACCAAGGTGCATAAAGCTCAACGTGCAGTCAAAAGTCCCTCCTCTTTTGTAACAACAATAAAAAATGATCAATGCACAGAGCTAATGAGTATAAATGTCCACACTGTATATCTTCATGTGTTAGATGCTCCACCACCTTAAAGATGAGTCACCAATACAAAGCTACCGCTCTTACCAGATCCCAGGAATAATGCACTTTATAATGGACTTTAAGTCTTCACTTAATCGGTCCTCTATAAAGATGGTAGTAAGCCTCGTTCAAGATCCAGAATTAATCCGCCTTAAAATGGACCTTTTATCATCATCAATAATTCAATCCTCTCTGGTAATGATAGTAAACTTCGCTCCAAAGATGCGATCACATAAAATTCGGTTAAACCATATTCAAAGATCCGGTTCCAAAACAATAACTCCAAGCGATCCAACGCGTTTCGTCGTATACACGACTTCTGCCGGAATGCTTGGATAGTAACTCAAGCGGTCTTTTAAACCGGTAAATCAAGGACGTTCAATCACGTGGTTAGAACGTATGACGTCATATACAAAGGCCGTGCTGCGTTACCATAGTAATAGCACACGTCACCGCCGCAGTCCAGATCAAAAGGAACAAAGAGCTAGACTCACCCATCCAGGGGCTTGATCAATCTCCTCGTCCTCCGCCTGTCCAGCGTGCACACGCTGGCACCTCTGCAGCTCATACTAAAACACGCCGGAGAAGTTCCTCTCACTCTCTCCGTCTTCCGGTTGGCCCGCGCATGCGCACTGGCCATCTTCACCTCAGATCCTAACAGGCTCCCTACCGCGCCTGCGCGTTACCGCGTTTATGATGCTCACCATGGCAACATCTCAAAACGTCCAATAGCCGGCGCATGCGTAGTGACATATCCCTCGACCGCTGGCAGCGCCTGCGCACTGCCGTATTTGAAGTGCCCAATGTAGCAACCTCTCAGACGCATCCACTGGCCAGCGCATGCGTAATAACACATCTCGCAGACGCTGACAGTAAGGATGCGAGGAGTTTCAATAGCGGTGGGATACCCTCACATACGCGCCACATACTAACTAGGTATGCGCGTGCCCGTAGGTCGAACGGGCTGACAGAGCCCTGGCCCACCAATGAATAAAAAACAAAGAACAAAATGTTAAGACAAATGTTCGTATAAACCCTGGAAAACAATTTTTAAGGAGCTAATTAAAAAGGTGTCACAGTCCTGGCAGATGAGAGCTACCTCACAAACAATGTGATCATTAAAACAGAGCAAGTAATATGCGGTGAAACAATAACAGCTTTGTGAATTAAGAATTATCAATAAAGCAATTGAGGTCGAACTCAATATTCAAACCTCTAGGGACCATGGTATCCAACTGAAAAATCCATGTTATTGTTTCACCGCATATTACTTGCTCTGTTTTAATGATCACATTGTTTGTGAGGTAGCTCTCATCTGCCAGGACTGTGACACCTTTTTAATTAGCTCCTTAAAAATTGTTTTCCAGGGTTTATACGAACATTTGTCTTAACATTTTGTTCTTTGTTTTTTATTCATTGGTGGGCCAGGGCTCTGTCAGCCCGTTCGACCTACGGGCACGCGCATACCTAGTTAGTATGTGGCGCGTATGTGAGGGTATCCCACCGCTATTGAAACTCCTCGCATCCTTACTGTCAGCGTCTGCGAGATGTGTTATTACGCATGCGCTGGCCAGTGGATGCGTCTGAGAGGTTGCTACATTGGGCACTTCAAATACGGCAGTGCGCAGGCGCTGCCAGCGGTCGAGGGATATGTCACTACGCATGCGCCGGCTATTGGACGTTTTGAGATGTTGCCATGGTGAGCATCATAAACGCGGTAACGCGCAGGCGCGGTAGGGAGCCTGTTAGGATCTGAGGTGAAGATGGCCAGTGCGCATGCGCGGGCCAACCGGAAGACGGAGAGAGTGAGAGGAACTTCTCCGGCGTGTTTTAGTATGAGCTGCAGAGGTGCCAGTGTGTGCACGCTGGACAGGCGGAGGACGAGGAGATTGATCAAGCCCCTGGATGGGTGAGTCTAGCTCTTTGTTCCTTTTGATCTGGACTGCGGCGGTGACGCGTGCTATTACTATGGTAACGCAGCACGGCCTTTGTATATGACGTCATACGTTCTAACCACGTGATTGAACGTCCTTGATTTACCGGTTTAAAAGACCGCTTGAGTTACTATCCAAGCATTCCGGCAGAAGTCGTGTATACGACGAAACGCGTTGGATCGCTTGGAGTTATTGTTTTGGAACCGGATCTTTGAATATGGTTTTAACCGTGGAGTGGTCCTGGCGGTGAGAACTACTGGCCATTTTATGGATTGAATGCTTAAAGTTTTTGTATCTATGTGAGTGCATTTTAATAAATAGTGTCTTTTTTACCTATTGGGACGTATTGCACTATTGTGTCTATATTTTTATTACATGAATTTTATGTGATCGCATCTTTGGAGCGAAGTTTACTATCATTACCAGAGAGGATTGAATTATTGATGATGATAAAAGGTCCATTTTAAGGCGGATTAATTCTGGATCTTGAACGAGGCTTACTACCATCTTTATAGAGGACCGATTAAGTGAAGACTTAAAGTCCATTATAAAGTGCATTATTCCTGGGATCTGGTAAGAGCGGTAGCTTTGTATTGGTGACTCATCTTTAAGGTGGTGGAGCATCTAACACATGAAGATATACAGTGTGGACATTTATACTCATTAGCTCTGTGCATTGATCATTTAACATTGTAACATGAACACTTTAATGGCAGACCTGTAATGTCATTTCTGCAGAAATATATAAAACATGAAATTTTTTTGAAAAAACTGCATTTCCAATGCCATAAGAGGTAACAAAATTATTTGATATTTTTAAAAAAAAATAGAAAAAAAACAAAAACCCAGTTAAAAGAAAAGAAAAGTATCGACCATTGAAATCTATGGGAGAGCGACAGGTAGCGGGAGGTAAGACGTGGCGCTCTGCAAGGCTGAACGCCGGCGCTGTTTGCTGAGGCTGTGATAATGATGAATCGGACGCTACATGGCGTTATCCCAGTCGCTAAACAGATTCTGCTTGATAAATGTGTAATTGCTGCCGTGTCCGGCGTTCGTTCACCTGCCGCTACCTGTCGCTATCTGTCATTTACAAGGCACTACCTGGCACTATACCTTCATAAATAAGGGCCTCAGTATTAGTGTGAGCAGTAGCTGACCGAGGCTAAAGATCCGTCCACATGCTGCCAGTACTGGATCAGATACTATGATCCAATATGAGATCCAGAAAGGGAGGAGCAAAGGCCAACTCCCTCTCAGAGGCCGATTCATTAATAGTGGCAGGTAGCGACAGTTGAGCGACTGTAGCGGTATTTTCAGAGCGCCCGCTAGTAGTCGCTGTGCTTGGCCGTTGTTCGGTGGTTGATAGCAACTCAGTCGGTGTGCAGTAATGTTGAATATTGGGTGAGGAGTCACTATTTGACAGGTTCCGCGCTGTATGGGAGCGCATGATAGAAACTGGCCCTCGCGACCGGCTCCCACCATATTCATTAAAAAATCACGCTCAAAAAATTCTCGCGCTGTGAAATGCATGTTTAAACCCCAGAGCGCTGGCGGCGATGGGTTAAAAGTAGTTTTTTTACCCCCAAACAACCATATTTTTGAAAACCAAAAAAAAAAAGTTTTTTAAATAATTTTGTAATATGAATACATTAATATTAGTGATGAGCGAGTAGTATTCGACCGAGCCGGTACTCGATCGAATACTACGCTGTTCGTCATACTCGATTTCGATCGAGTACAGCGGCGATGGCGCACTCACAATTCGTTTCCCCTCCCACCTTCCCTGGCGCGTTTTTTACACCAATCACCATGCAGGGGGGGTGGGACAGGTCCTGGGAGGACGCTGGCATCGCGAAAACGGCGTCTACACGCATTGGCTGGAAAAACCATGTGACCTCGAATATACAAAACTCAGCACTTCCTCTTCGTCAGCATTAGCAGCTTGAACTTAGTGAGGGACAGACGCTCACAGCAGGGAAAGACAGGCTGTCGCTGGCAGGGCCCCAGAAGCTCGGAATATCGCTTTTACCACCATCTATACCAGCTACCAGAAGACAAGACAGTCCTTAATAGCCCTTATTAGGGCTGCTACGCTGAACAGTATATAGCTCATTTTCTATTTAGTCAGGCAGGGCCCCAGAAGCTCAGAATATACCTTTTACCACCATATATACCAGCTACCAGAAGACAAGACAGTCCTTAATAGCCCTTATTAGGGCTGCTACGCTGAACAGTATATAGCTCATTTTCTATTTAGTCAGGCAGGGCCCCAGAAGCTCAGAATATACCTTTTACCACCATATATACCAGCTACCAGAAGACAAGACAGTCCTTAATAGCCCTTATTAGGGCTGCTACGCTGAACAGTATATAGCTCATTTTCTATTTAGTCAGGCAGGGCCCCAGAAGCTCAGAATATACCTTTTACCACCATATATACCAGCTACCAGAAGACAAGACAGTCCTTAATAGCCCTTATTAGGGCTGCTACGCTGAACAGTATATAGCTCATTTTCTATTTAGTCAGGCAGGGCCCCAGAAGCTCAGAATATACCTTTTACCACCATATATACCAGCTACCAGAAGACAAGACAGTCCTTAATCCCTTATTAGTGCTGCTATGTTGAACAGTATATAGCTCATTTTCTATTTAGTCAGGCAGGGCCCCAGAAGCTCAGAATATACCTTTTACCACCATATATACCAGCTACCAGAAGACAAGACAGTCCTTAATCCCTTATTAGTGCTGCTATGTTGAACAGTATATAGCTCATTTTCTATTTAGTCAGGCAGGGCCCCAGAAGCTCAGAATATACCTTTTACCACCATATATACCAGCTACCAGAAGACAAGACAGTCCTTAATCCCTTATTAGTGCTGCTATGTTGAACAGTATATATCTCATATCCTATGTAGTCAGGCAGGGCCCCAGAAGCTCAGAATATCGCATTTACCACCATATATACCAGCTACCAGAAGACAAGAGAGTCATTGAGAGCCCTTATTAGGGCTGCTATGTTTTAAAAATTGTGTGGAGGCCCAAGACCTGAGACCTTTTAAAAATTGTGTGGAGGCCCAAGAGCTGAGACCTTTTAAAAATTGTGTGGAGGCCCAAGAGCTGAGACCTTTTAAAAATTGTGTGGAGGCCCACGAGCTGAGACCTCTTAAAAATTGTGTGGAGGCCCAAGAGCTGAGACCTTTTAAAAATTGTGTGGAGGCCCAAGAGCTGAGACCTCTCAAACATTGTGTGGAGGCCCAAGAGCTGAGACCTTTTAAAAATTGTGTGGAGGCCCAAGAGCTGAGACCTTTTAAAAGCTTTTAATAAGCTTCCCTTACTGCTGGGGTGACACAATGTAACAAACCTCCTCCTTTAAGCTTCCCTTACTGCTGGGGTAACACACTGTAACAAACCTCCTCCTGTAAGCTTCCCTTACTGCTGGGGTGACACACTGTAACAAACCTCCTCCTGTAAGCTTCCCTGACTGCTGGGGTGACAAACTGTAACAAACCTCCTCCTGTAAGCTTCCCTTACTGCTGGGGTGACACACTGTAACAAACCTCCTCCTGTAAGCTTCCCTTACTGCTGGGGTGACACACTGTAACAAACCTCCTCCTTTAAGCTTCCCTTACTGCTGGGGTGACACAATGACACAAGAGGACATGTCTGACCACATCTCACACACACACACACACACACAATGACAATTAGGGGTGGGGTATATTTATTTTCCCCCTTGCCTATGCCATCTGTGGTTGTCATTAGGCAACGTGATTTTAAGGGGTGCAGAATTTTGTTCTTCTTTTTTGTACAGTTTGGCTTGGGGTCCATGGCAATGTAGAGGAAAGAAGGTTTCCTTGTCTTGTCTCACTTTACGTAGAAGTAATATTGTGTTTGGAGTGTATTGTTGAGAGGCTGTGATAGTGGCGTAATAGTGCGACTTGGGCGCGTTATATGCACCCAGACATGCTTCCCCTGCTGTCCCAGTTGCATTCCAGCAGTGTTGGCATCATTTTCTGATGTTTCAGGGTGGACTTGGTGACCTCCAAGTGGTCGAATTGAGATTTCCAAGTGTCGAGCATTTTTTTCCCATAGACTATAATGGGATTCGATATTCGGTCGAGTAGTCGAGTAACGCGGTCTATTCGAATCGAAATTCGAAATTTCGAATATTTCACTACTCGCTCATCTCTAATTAATATCAGACCTGTAATATCAATTCTGTACAATTTTTTTTAATTTTTTTTTTCCCTTAAAAAAATCTAATCTAAAATGGCAGAAGTGGTCACAGAATTTTTCACATTTAAAAAAAAAAAAAATTCATAACAATTAATTATGAATATTTAAAGATTGTTCCATTGAAATGCATTGGAGAGCGGCAGGTAGCGAGAGGTCATACCCGTCATTACCGGCCGCTCACCAGTCGCTACCCGTCGCTATTCCTTCATAAATAAGGGCCTCAGTCATCAGCCGACCCAGTCTCCATACATTGCACCCATGGCTCCCAGACCCTATCGAAAAAACAAGAGCTCAGTTATTTCATCACCTCTGCTCTTTTTACAGGGTAATTCCACATTCAATGGCATTTTTAAAGTTTCCATTATTGTGTGGCCAAATGATGTTCTTAATGTGCTGAGCTTATCTGTTATTTTTTTAATTTTCTATTTGTTTGCCACTTTGTGTTTTAAATAGGGAAAATAGGATTTATATTAATATTTGCTGCACATTAATCTCCAATATTAGAGAATAATATTACAAATATCGCAAATATTAACAATCATATCAGCCCAGCGGCCACTAATTTGATGGAAAAACCAATGGTCGCTGAGGCTGTCCTCACACATCCAGTGAAATGTCCCAAGGAACACTTAATACCTTATAGTAATACCTTAATATTTAAGGTACTTAATAGCTTAAATACTTTGCACCTACAATCTATTGTGTGAGAAATTATCCACCACACACACAGTAAGATGTAAAAAATAAAACGGGTTTAATTTACCAGCACAGTAAATAACCTTCACTAACCCAATATGTTCATGAAGTTTCTCCAGAAAAACCTTAGATATCACAGGCAGTTGTTACATAAATGAGTTATAAGTTATACAGTAGTTACAGTTAGTGGATAGAGAATGATAATGCAGAGACAGCCAGAGATACTTAGCACATTATAGTTGCTTAATGGTGGTAAGGGGCCCATTCATTGAACACTAGGGGGAGTGGCCAGCCTCGTGGGGGTGTCTGCCATGATCTGCCCACATCCGGCCTCTATGAAATACATATTTTGTAAAGGGTATAACTCCCACAATATGCTTGTTATTGTCAAGATCAGATTACCTGTGCTGCGTTCCAGCGGTGTCCCCACCGTCTCCTCAATCGGGCGCCGGCCGCGCCGGGTGGCTGCTCGCTCCTCGGCGAGCGCGCCCCCCTCCTCCTCTGCTGCTGTGTGTCTCCGGCACTATCGCACGTTCCCTCTATGCCCTTCGGCGGCGCTGCTCTCAGCGCGGCCGCCGGAGGAGGAGTTAACCTCGGGCTCAGCGTGAAGGGGAACGCCCCTTTCAGTTTAAGGGCCTCTGAGCCCAGCAGGGGCAGGAACGCCCCCTGCAGTTAAAGGGCCAATGAGCCCAAGACATTGTGAGGGCTATACGCCCCTTTTCATGTGTGGGCCAATGAGCCCGAAGGAGACTTGTGGGCTATTCGCCCTGCTGAACCTATCAGCCAGTGAATCGTAATCGCACCAATCACGCACACCTTCCTGTTTTCCCATCCTGGTTTTGCCCTATATAAGCATCATTGTTACAATGTTCAGTGCCTGTGATAGCGCCTTGAACCTAGCTTTGGCGTGTGTTATTCTGTGATTGATCTTTGTTGCCGACCACTGCCTGAACCGACCATTCTCTGTCTGATCTCTGTTGCCGACCCCTGCCTGAATCGACCACTCTCTGTCTGATCCTTGTTGCCGACCTCTGCCTTGTACCCTGACCTCGAGCTGCCTTATCCCTCTGTACCGCTGCTATCTCTGAACACCCGTTGCCGACCTCTAGCCTGTCTGGACTTCCGCTACTCGCTCTAGCTATTAGACTCGCTCTATACCGCTCCCAGCTACTGGTTCTTCAGACCTCCAAACAGTAAGCTCTCATCCTTTGAGCCATTGAAGTCCTGGGGGCAACTGATCCCGGGCAAGCGTATACTGCGTCCCGGCAAGCGGGGGCTCCTACAGGTGAAGCTGGCTGCGGAGATTGGGGGTTGAGGGCTTACCTGGAGGGCTGGAGTTACCTGAGCGTGTCAGAGTATCCTGAGCGTGACAGTTATCATATTTTAACCAAGAAATATAAATATCATACGGGGAGGCCGATTCATTAATAGCGCCAGGTAGCGCCAGATGAGCGACTGTAGCGTGATTTTTTCAGCGCCAGCCAGTATTCGCTGTGCTTAGCCGGCGTTAGCTTGATGACAGCGACTCAGTCGGTGTGCGGTAATGTTGAATACGGGCTGGGGGGTCGCTGTTTCACAGGTTCAGCGTTGTATGTGAGCGCCTGACAACGAATGGCCAGAGCGAACGGCTAGCTTCATATTCATTAACAAATCACGCTCCGAATGTGCTGTCGCTGTCCATTCCTTGTTTAAACCCCAGAGCGCTGGCGGCGATGGGTATTAACTAGTTTTTAACCCCTAAACAACCATATTTTTTGAATGTAACATTATACATGTTTTTAGAATTATTTTGTAATATGAATACATTAATCTCAGACCTGTTAGATCAATTCTGCACACATTTTTTTGTTTTAATTTTTTTTACTTAAAAAAAAAACCGAACAATACAGAAGTGGTCTCAGAATTTTTAACATTAAAAAAAAAAAAAAATAATAATACCAATTAATTATGATTAATTAAAGATTGCTCCATTGAAATGCATTGGACAACGCCAGGGAGCGACAGGTCATACCTGGCGCTGTGAAGGAATTTGCAGCAGCGCTGTTCGTTCCAGGCGGCTTCATGATGAATCCCGCGCTAGCCGTCGCTCTCGCCGGCGCTAGCCTCATTTAGCTTGATAAATGCGTCATTGTGACCGCCGCCGGGCGTACTTGAGTCGGTAGCCGCCGATAGCTGGCGGTACCTGGCGCTCGTCAGACACTACCTGGCGCTAGCCCGTGATAAATAAGGCCCTTAGCTATGTACACCAAAGTGGTGATTTCTTCACTCTAGCTTGCTAAACATGTGATTGCATAAGGCATGGGTGACTGGTTTAACCCATTCTGCTGAAATTCTTCAGACTTGTGTGTTCAGTAGCAAAATGGCTAATGGCTGGGTTCTCAGCTGGAGAGGCCATTAGGCTGCTTAGATTTAGCCAAAGCTGCTAAAGAGTTTACTTGTTACATTGGAAGAATTGTGGGACTTGTTTTTACCATGAAAGGCCATGAAAACCGCTCTCCCACTGTAGCAAAACAGAGTCCCGGGAATATGAGAATCATGGAAGCAGCGTGCTGATCACAGGTCTGGGGGCAAAATCCTAACACACAAATAATAAAATTATTAAAATAATAAATATAATAATAATAATAATAAATAGGGAAACAGCAAGGCAGATCACCAAAAACATGACAAAAAGTGGAATTTATCTTTAAAAACTCATTATCAACTGGCATAGTGCCAAGCGATTGGCGCAAGGCAAATGTGGTGCCCATTTTTAAAAAGGGACTTCTCTGGCTAATTACAGACTTATATATGTATATGTGTAAGCTTAATATCCATTGTGAGAAAACTGCTTGAGGGGCTTTTAAAGTGCAACCAAACTCACCAGCAGCCGGCTATTTTTTTTTCTGGGGCATCCCAAATCGAGAGACACCTTGCTGTGTGAAACCCACTATTTTTCACACAGCGGGGCCCCTATTCAAAGTGTTTATATTAATGTAACTATTACAATGTATCTCCTATGAATCAATCAATGAGGGGGCGTGGCCTAATTTAACAATTGTCCCTCTTTCCCACCCTGAAAAGTTGGGAGGTATATTTGTCACTGTAATCTTTTTCTGATCCCTGTGGGATCCATGGAGTTAGGACCTGCTGTGGTCAGACAATTACAGCTGCAGCAGCAGTTGTTTACTTGATTTGATTATGCAAATCAAGCTGCACTGCTGACAAGGGGGTCAGGGCCAGAGTCTGGGTCTGGGACAAGCCAGTCATTAAAGGTCATTTTCTATTTTCTACATTTTAGTGTTAAACCGGACCCTCACCCTGAATAAGAGCCTATCTTATATGTTTCCCACACCCTGTACATACAGATTGCTCACATTAATCTGGACCTTCACCCAGAATAAGAGCCTATCTTATATGTTTCCCACACCCTGTACATACAGATTGCCTACATTAAGCTGGACCCTCACCCTGAATAAGAGCACATCTTGTATGTTTCCCACACCCTGTACATACAGATTGCCCACGTTAATCTAGACCCTCACCCTGAATAAGAGCCTATCTTATATGTTTCCCACACCCTGTACATACAGATTGCCTACATTAATCCGGACCCTCACCCTGAATAAGAGCATATCTTGTATGTTTCCCACACCCTGTACATACAGATTGCCCACATTATGCTGGACCCTCACCCTGAATAAGAGCATATCTTGTATGTTTCCCACACCCTGTACATACAGATTGCCCACATTATGCTGGACCCTCACCCTGAATAAGAGCCTATCTTATATGTTTCCCACACCCTGTACATACAGATTGCCCACATTATGCTGGACCCTCACCCTGAATGAGAGCATATCTTGTATGTTTCCCACACCCTGTACATACAGATTGCCCACATTATGCTGGACCCTCACCCTGAATAAGAGCATATCTTGTATGTTTCCCACACCCTGTACATACAGATTGCCCACATTAATCTGGACCCTCACCCTGAATAAGAGCCTATCTTATATGTTTCCCACACCCTGTACATACAGATTGCCCACATTATGCTGGACCCTCACCCTGAATAAGAGCCTATCTTGTATGTTTTCCACACCCTGTACATACAGATTGTCCACATTAAAAATCATCCTACCTGCACCTATTGCATTTTTTGATCCTTTAAACATCCAAGATGGCGGCCCGTGGAGTCTCAGGCTGCCTGCAGACAGGGAGTGTCCTCTGACTATGCCGCTCTGCATTCTGGGATTGTTGTCCTTTTCCTGACCCCAGTTCTGCTCTGTCTGTGCAAAGCACAGCTATAACCCCGCCCCTGTACTTCTTCCCCCCCCTCTCCTCGGTATATGATGCTTCTGAGGCAAGGTGGCGGCGCCTGTATCCTAGAGTCCTGGACAGAGTTGAAGACCAGTGGGGGAAACAATAATAAGTATAAGACTAAAAACGTAGAATACATTTATTTTAGATGCTGTGGAATAGTTTTTAAGGGTTTGGGCTTTTTCTTGAATGATGCTGACGGTCCAGTTTAACTGTATTTTATTATTCATAATACTGCCAGTCCAACATATACTAACAATGTTTCTTTGGTGTTTAGGTACGTCATGGTCCATCATGTGGCGGTAATATTCAGCGCACTAGTGCTTGCCCTTAGCCATGGAAAAAGATGCAAACAAGTTGCCATAAATGTCTTCCTGACTGATTGCAATTTCACTCAAATCCCCTATTTAGCCAATTATACCAGATATGCCGACTTAAGTTATAACTATATCCAGGAACTCAATTCCACATCATTCCCACTGCTGAAAGAATTACTGCTCCTGAAACTTAATGGGCAGCAAACACAAAAGCTAACATTACGCAGGAACAGCTTCATTAATGTACCAAACCTCATTGAATTAGATTTGTCTTACATCCCCGTGTTGGTTCTGGATCAGGAAACGTTTTCTGGCCTGTCAACACTACAGAATCTTCTATTAATACAAAACAATTTAAATGGCTCCATTTTGGAAAATGACTACTTTAAAGACTTGTTTTATTTGGAGTTATTGGATCTTTCCGACAATCGCATAACTTACCTCAAGCCACACCCCTTGTTTTATTATTTGCATAATTTTCATATGCTTGTCTTGAGACATAACAAAATATCCAGAATCTGTGCGGGTGATCTTCACAGCTTCCAGCAGAAGACTTTTTCCCTCGTTGATCTATCGCATAATAAATTTTATCTGGATGAAAACTCTTGGGGCCAGTGTGGGAATCCCTTTCAGAATATTAACTTTGTACGTCTGGCTCTTTCTTCTAATGGAATGAGCGTGAAAAATGTGAAATCAATGTGTAATGCCTTAAATGGGACCAAAATCCAGTTGTTGCAGCTTAGTTCTCATCAGATGGGACCTGGTTTTGGCTTTCAGAACAACAAAGATCCCGATAACACAACCTTTGCTGGTTTGGTGAACAGTAACCTTCAAAATCTCAACATATCGTATGGTTATATATTTACTTTAAAGTCTTACGTGTTTGGGAATCTGACCAGTTTGATAAACCTCGATCTCTCGAAAAACAAGATAAATCTCATTGAGCAGAATGCTTTTCAAGGCCTGCACCACCTTGATGTTCTTGATCTATCTAAGAACTTACTGGGTGAATTATACGATTATAGCTTTGAAGGCCTTCCAAGTATTACAAGCATTAACTTAAATGACAATCATATTGGAATAATCCAGGGAGGCGCCTTTAAAAACCTTAAACATTTACAATTTATATCCCTCGAAGGTAATGCTCTAAATTCCATTGTATTTGTTAACGATATGCCAATCATTCAGTTCATGAATTTCAAGGAGAACAAGCTGAAAAAAATTGAAAGCAGTAAAGTTGACTCAAATATAATTGACTTATCGGAGAATCAGTTAGAGGATCTTGGAATATTGTACAAGCTCCTACAGAACATTAATCTCAATGGTGTCTCTTTAAAGCTAAACCGCCTGTCGGTCTGTTGGCCTTTTTTCCTAATTCCGAAGAAAAATTCTCTCCATGTTCTAAATCTGTCCAACAATATGGTTCAGCTGATTTGGGAAAACGGGCGATGCCTTGACATTTTTCACAATCTTTCAGCGCTTCAGTACTTAGATCTGTCAAATAACCATCTTAACTTTCTTCCTGATGGAATTTTTCGAGGACTGATCTCATTGCAACAACTCAACTTGACGTCTAATGTTTTACGACATCTCCAACCTGGTGTTCTCCCGAGTAATCTGGAGATATTAGACGTTTCGAAAAACCAGCTGATTTCACCCAACCCTGAGGTATTTTATCATTTGAAAAACCTTCACATAGGGTTTAACCCATTTTTCTGTGGTTGTCCCCTTGTGGATTTTTTGATATGGTTGAATGAGACCAACATAACAAGTGAAGGATCTCAAAATGAGCTTTTATGCTCGTACCCTGACAGTTTCTTTGGCCAGTCACTTTATAATCTTAATTACGAAAACTGTGATGAGGAAGAGGTTGTAAGGCGTCTTTCATTGTCTCTGTTTGTGTTTACGCTTTTTATTGTTATTACATTGATGACCTCTGTGATTACTTACAACTTTTTCCGAGGTGTTTTTTTTAGTCTATACAAGAGGCTGATCGTATCTCTACTGGAAGAGAAAGTACAAGAGCCCAAAATGTACAAATATGATGCGTATTTGTGTTACAATCAAAAGGATTTTCAGTGGGTCGAAAATGTTTTCCTCAAAAACCTTGACTCTGAATATTGTGAAAGGAACCCGTTTAGCGTGTGTTTCGAGGAAAGGAACTTTATCCCTGGAGAGGATCATATTGTCAACATTCGTGATGCCATCTGGAACAGTAAGAAAACCATTTGTATTGTCACCAATCAGTTTTTGAAGGATGGGTGGTGCGTAGAAGCCTTTAATTACGCTCAGAGTCGATATTTCACAGATCTGAAGGACGTTCTCATCATGGTTGTGGTTGGCTCAATCTCGGAGTACCAATTAAAGAAGTACAAACCGATTCGGGCTTACATCCAAAGGTGTCAGTACTTGAAATGGCCAGAGAACTACCAAGATGTAGACTGGTTCCTAAGCAGACTTTCCTACAAGATAATGAAGGAGGAAAAGCCCGTGAACAAAGAGGTGACAGTGACAACAGTAGCTGCCACAATAGAGTTACAACAAGTAACACCAGATACCTGAGCTGCTCATCCAAACTGATGTACACCTAGACATGGGGTCGAAAGACTGACATACATACAAAGGTATCAGTATTTAAATTGGACAAAGAACTACCTTGATCAGTTGATATTTGATGGATATGAAAACACCAAGTATTAGGCTATATATATTATTGATATTTGAAAGGGCCAGAGGGGAGTACCAACATGTAGGCTGGTTTCTAAGAAGACTTCCTAACAAGATGTTGAAAAAGAATGAGGCTTCTAAGGTAGACTTACGTCAATGAGTTGGCCAAGCTGCTTAGACCAAAGGACAACCTTTGGTAATAGTTGGGATGCTCTTGGAGTCCCCACTAAAGAAGTACAAAGGTGCAAAGGTGTCAGTATTCAAGATTTATGGAGAATGATCATAATATAGACTATTCTTAACAAAGCCAAGCTCTACAAAACATGTAGCATAAGGTTTCCATAGACTTAAAAGCAGCGGCAGACTGGCCATAGGGAGACCTGGGCAAATGCCCGGTGGGCCACACTGTTTTGGAGCATTCTGGGTCATACTTCCCAACTGTCCCTGATTTGGAGAGACTGTCCCTCTTTTGAGTCCATGTCCCCTGTTTCTTGTTCTCATTTGTCCCTCTTTGAGGTGTAACATGCAGATCTGCTTCAATAAATGATTCATTCGCCAATTCAAAGGGTTTATATAATTGTAACCTTTACAATCTCAAATATACCCCTAAATGAGGGGGCTTGGTTTAATTTAAAAATGGTCCCTCTTTCCCAGCCTGAAAAGTTTGAAGGTATGGTCTGGGCTGCTACCTTTACTAACACTCCCATCCAATCCCAGCCCCCTATTCCCTTCCCCACTCTATCCCCTCGCCAAAGCAACCCCAGCCCATGTCCTCACCCTAATGATATAGTCTCAGTCTTGGAGCCAAGCAACCCCAGCCCATGTCCTCACCCTAATGATATAGCCTCAGCCTTGGAGCCAAGCAACCCCAGCCCATGTCCTCCCCCTAATGATATAGCCTCAGCCTTGGAGCCAAGCAACCCCCCAGCCCATGTCCTCCCCCTAATGATATAGCCTCAGCCTTGGAGCCGAGCAACCCCCAGCCCATGTCCTCCCCCTAATGATATAGCCTCAGCCTTGGAGCCGAGCAACCCCCAGCCCATGTCCTCCCCCTAATGATATAGTCTCAGTCTTGGAGCCAAGCAACCCCAGGCCAGGTCCTCCCCCTAATGATATAGCCTCAGTCTTGGAGCCAAGCAACCCCCAGCCCATGTTCTCCCCCTAATGATACAGCCTCAGTCTTGGACTCAATCAACCCCCAGCCCATGTCCTCCCCCTAATGATATAGCTTTAGTCTTGGAGCCAAGCAACCCCCAGCCCATGTCCTCCCCCTAAGGATATAGCCTCAGCCTTGGAGCCAAGCAACCCACAGCCCATGTCCTCCCCCTAATGATATGGCCTCAGTCTTGGAGCCAAGCAACCCCCAGCCCATGCCTCCCCCTAATGATATAGCCTCAGTCTTGGAGCCAAGCAACCCCCAGCCCATGTCCTCCCCTAATGATATGGCCTCAGTCTTGGAGCCAAGCAACCCCCAGCCCATGCCTCCCCCTAATGATATAGCCTCAGTCTTGGACTCAATCAACCCCCAGCCCATGTCCTCCCCCTAATGATATAGCCTCAGTCTTGGAGCCAAGCAACCCACAGCCCATGTCCTCCCCCTAATGATATAGCCTCAGTCTTGGAGCCAAGCAACCCCCAGCCCATGTCCTCCCCTAATTATATAGCCTCAGTCTTGGAGCCAAGCAACCCCCAGCCCATGCCTCCCCCTAATGATATAGCCTCAGTCTTGGACTCAATCAACCCCCAGCCCATGTCCTCCCCCTAATGATATAGCCTCAGTCTTGGAGCCAAGCAACCCACAGCCCATGTCCTCCCCCTAATGATATAGCCTCAGTCTTGGAGCCAAGCAACCCCCAGCCCATGTCCTCCCCCTAATGATATAGCCTCAGTCTTGGAGCCAAGCAACCCCCAGCCCATGTCCTCCCCCTAATGATATAGCTTTAGTCTTGGAGCCAAGCAACCCCAGGCCATGTCCTCCCCCTAATGATATAGCCTCAGTCTTGGAGCCAAGCAACCCCAGCCCATGTCCTCCCCCTAATGATATAGCCTCAGTCTTGGAGCCAAGCAACCCCCAGCCCATGTCCTCCCCCTAATGATATAGCCTCAGCCTTGGAGCCAAGCAACCCCCAGCCCATGTCCTCCCCCTAATGATATAGTCTCAGTCTTGGAGCCAAGCAACCCCAGGCCATGTCCTCCCCCTAATGATATAGCCTCAGTCTTGGAGCCAAGCAACCCCCAGCCCATGTCCTCCTCCTAATGATATAGCCTCAGTCTTGGAGCCAAGCAACCCCAGCCCATGTCCTCCCCCTAATGATATAGCCTCAGTCTTGGAACACACTGGATGACTGGCCAGGAAGCAGCAGAGATGCCACTGGCTGATCATGGACCGACCCGGTGCTGGTAAAATACTGGGCTGATTTTTGGCCCCAGTCCGCCACTGCCTAAAAGCCTACCCAAATGTGTGTCTGAAATACAACATGGTGGTCTTTGCACTGTGGCTGGTACACAGGCAAATATCCAGATTTTATTGAAGAGCTCTAATTCCAGGAATTCTGACCCAGACCTGCACAAGGGCTTTCAGCTAAAATGATCCTATACCCAGAAAGGAAGTTTATGTTGTTGCCTATTGTTCTATCCCCAGCCCAGTGCCCCAAAACAGCTGGTGTTTTTTTTTTTTTACTAAAGCCATTGCCCAATATTCATAAAAACTCGAACTGGATGCAGTCAGAGGAAGCCGTATGGCTCCCTGGCTGAGCAGCAGATGATACATTCAGTTACACACAGCTCAATGTTGAGGGTCCGTCTTATGTGTTAGATAAGCTGGGGCAGGACTGTGCGCACGGCAGCGTGCGCTCCCCATTCTAGTAGATGAGAACCATCTCATTAGATGGGGGCCTGCGCCTGCAACACTGGAGCCTGGACAAGTGAGTTTTTTTCTGGTTTCCTGGGGAGTTTCACACAGCAGGGATTCCTGCTTTGTGTTGCCATGAGGGCACGGAACAGGACCTGGGATAGTCAAATTACCGGCTTTTGTTCTGCTTTAAATATTTGGGGTTAGTTTTGGCAGTTATGGCATCCTGTCATGTCTTCATAGGGAGGAAGCTGGTTCTGTTTTGGATGGATTTTAGTTGTAATGAACAATAATGGCTTTGGCAGTTTACCTTAAAGTGGACCAAAACCCAGTGCGATCGGCCCAAGAATATATAAGATTCCCGGGCTGATGGATTCCCTCCCCCCGGAGCATTAAAAATCAGGATGCCCCATTCAGTGAAAACCCCCCAGGTCTCCCCATACACTAACTTTGCTTCCCGGTTCAACAGCACATGTGCGAGCCATGCACGCATACCCGCTATCCCTCGAGCAGGGCGGCATGCTCCCTGTTAGAGGAAAGCGGGGGATGCGGCTGCCAGCGCGCTCTGAGCCGCTAGCCTTAGCCGGCGTGACGTCAGTGGCTCTGAGCGCGCTGATTAGATGAGCAGGCGCGGATACGCCGCAGGACCGGGGAGAGGTGAGTTGCGCTCGGTGATCTGGGGGGTTTCACACAGCGGGGCATCCCCGATCAGGATGCCCTGGGGGAAAGGACCAAAACCCAGGATAGTCAAAATCCTGGGTTTTGGGCCATTTTAAAGAGGAACAAACCTAACTATTTCACTTTCTTGGGTTTTCTTCCTCTCTGGCTCGCTGTGTGTATCCCCACAAATCGCCCAAAAACTCACCTCTTCTTGGTTACCATGTGGGTCACTCAGCCAATCAGCAGAGCTCATTCCATTCAGATTTCCTTTGTCACAATGATGTCAGTGCAGCAAGGAGATCTAAATGGAGCGAACGCTGCCGGACGCATTCCTACTCATCTCTAGCTGTTGGTATATCATTCAGAAAGGTCTTGGCTTGGGTGTGTGCCCCCGATAGAGGTATGCTGGGAGATGGTGGCGACGCAGCGAGGGCTCCAGGAAGAGGTAAGTAAATTGGGCGATCTGGGGGGGGGGTTGACACAGTGGTGCATCCCAATTCTTATAGACTCTATTCCGGTTGGTTGCTCTTCCGGGTGGACCAAAACCATGTCCACCTGGCCCTAGCGTCTGAAAAACTTCAGGGCTGGGAAATAGCCCTTTCCAACGGCATCCCAATTTGGAATGCCCAACTGTCAAACCCCCCAGAATCACTGCAAATGTTTTCTCGTTCCTCGCATCCACTCCGCATACACAAGCTACCCCCACCACTTTATCCAAAGGGAAACCCCTACCAGGCATAAGTGGATGGCCAGAGGGTGAGCACACAGCCAGCAGGAGATGTCCCAGAATAGATTGCATTTATATGCATTACAATTTATTTGGGATTTGTGGCTATCCAAGGGGTGTCACATGCAGGGGCATCCCAAATCAAGGTGCCCTTGTGAAGCAGAGCAAAACCCAGCAGGGTGAAAAATTAAGAGTTCTGGTCCACTTTAATAGACTCATCTACTGTATATGCTGTACATATATTGGTCATGTTGATTTTAATAAATTGGCTTAAGTATTTTGCCATGGGATAAAGTCATTTCCAATTATTATTGTTTGACATCCCTGTCCAGCCAAACTTACCCCTCCCTCCCGCACCTGCTTCAACAATATCCAGCTTTTCAACTCTTACCCAATCCTAAGATTAGGCCCCGGCATCCATGCGCACCCACTCCATTGCAGTGAATGAAGTGAGCAGTACATGTCACAAGTGGATGGGTGGAATCCCGAGCACATGCACATTGTGGTTCTTGATAAGATGATTCTTATGAAGCCCCTGGGTGACAGGCTTCCTCTAGTCCCCTCCCATCGCTCCCCCACTCGCTCCCCTCCCACCCGCTCCCCATGTATGTTACAATGTTATTGCTGGACACGCAGACAACTGGAACACATACAGCCACTTTGTCTCTGGCCCATGCGGCTAAATCTATGCCCCAGATGCCTTTACCTGTATATATATGGCCAACAATACTGATACTGAGATTCTAGATATATCCCAGAAGATAATCCCCTAGAATGAGCCGCACTAAATTATAAAATCAAAAATTTTATTTTATAAAGATCTACTCCATGATTGAGCTAGCAATGCATTAAGCCAAAGGTATAAACAAATGTAACATCACCAGTAAAATCCAAGTCCAGGGTCCCCCACAGCAGCCGCCACTAGACCTTTATAAAATAAAATATTTGATTTTATAATTGAGTGCAGCTCAATCCAGGGGATTATCTTCTGGGATATATCTAGAATCCCAGTATCAGTATTGTTGTTCAAGTGGTTTTATCCCATGAGCCTGCACCTTCATTTCACCTTTCATCTATGATTAAGGGCGGTTTTCAGCCCGAAACGCGTTAGAGGCTGCTAGGACTGCTTTGATGTTTTTACCGCTGGTTTTCTTCTTGGATATTTTTAAAGGACAGCAATAAAAGCTATATTTTAGGAGTGCGGACCCTTCTTCTCTCTTTCCACCTTCATTTAATACACTTGGCTGTGCATATCCAGTTAGTTTTGCTGTATATATATATATATATATATATATATATATATATATATATATGGCAGACAAACCTCATGTACAGATTTATAATGCTTTCTATTTTGATCTTTTGACCATGAATGTTTCAATCCTAGCAGGCTAAAGTGGAGCAAAACCCCAAGTGGACGGCCAAATCGGGATGCCCTACTTTGTGAAATCCTCCCTCGGGGCACCGCAAAACTCACCTCCTCCCTGGCTTCCTCACCAGTGTAAATATTGGTGGCCGCATCCCCAGCATCTTTGGCCTGTGTGGGCGCTCCAGCCCCCTGCCATTCAGACTGCCATAAACAGAGCCGTTTGCCTTGCATCAGATATGCTCTGATTGGACAAGAGCCCGAGCATACGTCTGGTTTGGAAAATGTGTTTTTTTGGGGGTGATCTTGGAGATTTTACACAACTGGGTATCCCAAATTGTGATGCCCCCAGGGCAGTTCCACTTTAAAGAGCAACTTTCTTGGGTCTTGTTCCTCTCTAGTCTGTGTTCGCCCATAAACCCAGAAATCCCAATATTCTTACCTCGCTGGCAATTGCGGGGCTCTCCTCCAATCAGTGCAGATTCATAAGTGCAGACCTCCCAAGTGTCCCTGATTTGGAGAGACTGTCCCTCTTTTGAGCCCCCCTGTCCCTGGTTGTTCTCCTTTGTAACATGCAGATTTACATTGATAAATGATTCATTTTCCTATTCCAAGTGTTTCTATTGTTGTAACTGTTACATTCTATCTCCTATCCATCCCTCAATGAGGGGACGTGGCTTATTTTAACAATTGTCCCTCTTTCCTACCCTAACAAGATGGGAGGTATGATAAGCGGCATAGATCGGCAAGGGATGCTGTGGATGCCACCATGGCCCGTGCATGAGACATGGGATCACCAGAAATCTCTGCTTTACTGCAATCCCGGGGGATTTCACATTAGAAGAAGTGTTGGGAAGGAAGTGTAATGTGTTGAGCAATAACTATGACAATTCCTGCAGCATTATTATTGTTCCACGCTTCTGTATTGAGAGATTTGTATGTATTTTTTTGTATGATATTTTTGATATACTAGTTTATTATTTTACAGATCTTTACTGTATTTATTGTCTGAGATTATTGTCTTTATTATAAAAATAAAAAACATTACGTAACAGTTGTGCTGACTTTTGTTGATTCATATCTGTTCAATCAGTTTTATTTTGTTAAAATAAACCCTAAAATCCAGAAGCTTATCTGTATATATCTTATCTAATAGCAGGTGGTCCACTTTGGCCAACTAATGTATTTATGCTGTAAAAAAAAATGAACGAAATCCCCTTTAAAGTTTGTTCCACTTTCAATATGTGAACCCCTGTAACTGCACTTTATGGAATCACAGTGCAGGTAGCCTGTGGATATCAACATGGGGAGATGGTGTAAACCACATGTGGGGGAGTTGAGGTGCATGCGCTTGGGGATGCCCAAAGTAGGCTGAGGGGTTTCCCAGGAACGGGGCAAAGTACTCACTGTGCAGTAGTCACTGGTGGTCCCACTTGCTGGAGAAGGAAATGCAGACACAGACCAGGTGCAGTTCCAACTGAGGGATGTCCCTCCCTTTATTCAGGCACAGACAGACGGTTCATCCTGGCATCACAAACAACCTCAGGCTACACTTCAAGTCTCCCTTAGGTCCCTGACTCCAAGTATTCATGGGTGGGTGGCAGGATCTCCACGTGCACTGGCTGCTGGCTGGTCTGATACCCCACTATGGGCCACCAGCTCCTCCTGGTCGCTCCCCTACATCAGGCTTCTCTCACCAGGGCCCACTTCCTACGCCCGGACATCTAGGTTCCATTAGCTCATGTCTTTCAGCTCACTCGGACTAGAACACTCTAGAACTCCTATTCCTCTAGCCCCCCCCCCCCCACTCTGTTCCTTTTTTCCCCTCCGGGGAGTGGGCTGTTCTCCAGTTAACCTCTGTGTGCAAGAAGGCCTCTCACTTAAAGTGGACCAAAACCCCATCTTATAGATTCCCGGGGCGATCGGTTCCCAACCCCCAGGGGCATCCAAAATCTGGATGCCCCGCTGTGTGAAACCTCCCAGGTCGCCCCATACACTTACCTTGTTTCCCTGTTAAATGGCACATGCGCGAGCCACAGCAGCATCCCCGCTATCCCTCTAGCAGGCTGCGGCACGCCTGGAATGGGTACGCTCCCTGTTAGAGGGTAGTAGGGGATGCGCCCGTCAGCGCGCTCGGAGCTGCTGGCCTTAGATGCAGGATTAGATGACGTGACGTCAGCGGCTCTGAGCGCGCTGATTTGACGAGCGGCCGCACATGTGCCGTAGGACCGGAAAGAGGTCGCCAATCTGGGGGTTTCAGGCAGTGGGGCAACACCGATCGGGGTGCTCCGGGGTTAAGGACCAAAAGCGATACCTTAGCAGACACACTCACACAGCAACAAGCAGCAGCGGTGAAATAATCAGTTTATTTTAGTTTAGGGAAAACAAAAGATTTAATGCTTTTATCCACTTCAAGGTCACATGTACAGTTTACAATTCACAGGCCAGATAGACTTGCGTCTCTTTTAGGCAGAGGACACAGGCACACTTGCTGTATATGGACGTTTCTGTATAAGGGCTAAACAGTCTTGTATCTCTCAATTAGCAGTAGGACACCCCCTTTTTCCAATGTTCAGGGTGAAAGCCGTTAGGGGGTATCCCTTGGATGTGGAGTTACCCAGCGCCAACGGAGGGGCCGTAGGGATGCCAGGGGGGAAGACACAGGGGACCTCTCCACTTTAGCGCACAGGCCCGTGCTGTTCCCCAAAGTGAGGGCTTCTCCCTCACTCAACAGTCGTTGTCTCAGACAGGGGCGGCAACACCTTACCAGAGTCTAAGTACTGCTTCACAGCCTCACTGTCCCATGGGATCCTCTCACTCTGAAGCGGCACCTCGCCTGTCACATTCACGCCAGGACCCCCCTGGGCTTCTTCCCACAAGGGTCCTCTTCTCTCAGCATAGATTTCCGCTCTCTGCTCCTTAGCGCACCACAGCCACGTCTTCCTGCAGAACCCAGACCTCTCCGTAATAGCCACACCAGCCGTCTTACACAGCGTTTTAGGCTACTCCAGTCTTCCTCTTGGTAGCCACACCAGCCGTCTTACACAGGGTTTTGGGCTACACCAGCCTCCCCCTTGGTAGCCACAACAGCCATCTTACAATGGGTTTTGGGCTACTCCAGTGTCCCCCTTGGTAGCCGCACCAGCGTCTTACACGGTTTGGGCTATGGACGATCTTCCTTTATGCTCCTCTAGTTTTCCTTATGTAACCTCTGTTCTCTTACAATGTTGCCTTCGGTTTCCCTCCAATAACCTCCCAACTAATCCCAGAAGTTTCATGTTGTTCCCCAAATGTATCTTCTGCCAATGCATCTCCTGACTCATTCTAAAGGGCCATTCTACCGCAGCATTCTAAGAGTCTGAATTTAATCCTATTCTCCATTTGTGGTCTTATACTACCATCTAGTATCTAAAATTGAAACTGCAACTGTCTTACTCACTTCTAGTATATTGATCTGCAGACCACCCTAAAAAGAATCCTGCTTTAAGCAACCCCAGCAATGTGTGTTGGCTTGATGTGACATGGTTTTCTACTTTCCTACACCCCCCCAATCTATAAAAAAAAGTTACCCTTCCACCACGGGCTCTCATTCCGTCAGTGCTGCACGGTGTACAAATGAATACACAGCATTAAGCATTGTTTGTAAGAGAGCCCATCATAGGGATGTGTAAGCGGGCTCATCCGCAGTCTCCCTGCAGTCTGCAGTGAATCTGAATTGCAGGGGGTTCACACTACGGAGTATCTGGATTAAGGAATTGGGTTACTCTCCCAGGTCTTGATCCTTTCTGGTGGGCATCCTTATTTGGGATACCCTGATGTGTGTTTTCTCGTGGCAAAGGTTGGTACAATAACACCAGTCTTGGTCAGCGCAAGCACCATAGGTTCATAGTTGTTAAGACCAAGGTTTGTGCAGGCAGTGTAGGTTCAGACAAGATAAGACAACTCAAGGTCCATGCGGGTAACGCAGGCTGAGGTTGAGCAGGCAGCACAGGTGTGTAAACAATAAGACCAGTTAGGTTCATAGTTGTTAGGACAGACCAAGGTCAGTACAGGTGGGGCAGGTTCATAGAAGATAAGACAAGCCGAGGTCAGTACAGGCGGGGCAGGTTCATAGAAGATAAGACAAGCCGAGGTCAGTACAGGCGGGGCAGGTTCATAGAAGATAAGACAAGCTGAGGTCAGTAAAGGCGGGGCAGGTTCATAGAAGATAACACAAGCCGAGGTCAGTACAGGCGGGGCAGATTCATAGAAGATAAGAAAAGCTGAGGTCAGTACAGGCGGGGCAGGTTCATAAAAGATAAGACAAGCCGAGGTCAGTACAGGCCGGGCAGATTCGTAAAAGATAAGACAAGCCGAGGTCAGTACAGGAGGGGCAGGTTCATAAAAGAGAAGACAAGCCGAGGCCAGTACAGGTGGGGCAGGTTCATAAAAGATAAGACAAACCAAGGTTAGTACAGGCAGGGCAGGTTCCTAGAAGATAAGACAAGCCGAGGTCAGTACAGGTGGGGCAGGTTCATAGACGATAAGACAAGCCGAGGTCCATGCAGGAGGGGCAGGTTCATAGAAGATATGACAAGCCGAGGTCAGTGCAGGCGGGGCAGGTTCATAGAAGATAAGACAAGCCGAGGTCAGTACAGGCGGGGCAGGTTCAAAGAAGATAAGACAAGCCGATGTCAGTACAGGTGGGGCAGGTTCATAGAAGATAAGACAAGCCGAGGTCAGTACAGGTGGGGCAGGTTCATAGAAGAAAAGACAAGCCGAGGTCAGTACAGGCAGGGCAGGTTCACAGAAGATAAGACAAGCGGAGGTCAGTACAGGCGGGGCAGGTTTATAGAAGATAAGACAAGCCGAGGTCAGTACAGGTGGGGCAGGTTCATAGAAGATAAGACAAGCAGAGGTCAGTACAGGCAGGGCAGGTTCATAGAAGATAAGACAAGCGGAGGTCAGTACAGGCGGGGCAGGTTTATAGAAGATAAGACAAGCCGAGGTCAGTACAGGTGGGGCAGGTTCATAGAAGATAAGACAAGCTGAGGTCAGTACAGGTGGGGCAGGTTCATAGAAGAAAAGACAAGCCGAGGTCAGTACAGGCGGGGCAGGTTCATAGAAGATAAGACAAGCCGAGGTCAGTACAGGCGGGGCAGGTTCATAGAAGATAAGACAAGTCAAGGTCAGTACAGACGGGGCAGGTTCATAGAAGATAAGACAATCCGAGGTCAGTACAGGCGGGGCAGGTTCATTGAAGACAAGACAAGCCAAGGTCAGTACAGGCGGGACAGGTTCATAGAAGATAAGACAAGCTGAGGTCAGTACAGGCGGGGCAGGTTCATAGAAGATAAGACAAGTCAAGGTCAGTACAGGCCGGGCAGGTTCATAGAAGATAAGACAATCCGAGGTCAGTACAGGCAGGGCAGGTTCATAGAATATAAGACAAGCCGAGGTCAGTACAGGCCGGGCAGGTTCATAGAAGATAAGACAAGCCGAGGTCAGTACAGGCGGGGCAGGTTCATAGAAGATAAGACAAGTCAGGGTCAGTACAGGCGGGGCAGGTTCATAGAAGATAAGACAAGCCGAGATCAGTACAGGCCGGGCTGGTTCATAGAAGATAAGACAAGCCAAGGTCAAATCAGGTTTGTTAATGCAAGCTGAGGTTGAGCAGGCAACACATAAGCAATAAGACAAGTATTGGTCAGTGCAGGCAGCGGACAATGCTATATGTCAAGGTTCGCACAGGCAGCATGGGCAACATCCATTTCCTAGAAGGTAGAGTTAAAGAGGACCAAAATCAGCCCGGGAGTCTATGAGACTCCAGGGACAGGCATACTCGCTTCCCCCGGGGTACCCTGATTAGGGGTGCCACGCTGTGTAAAACCCCCCAGGTCACCCAAAAACTCACCTTTGTTCCTGGTCCAACAGTGCATGCGGAGGCAGCAGCCACGTTCCCGCTATCCCTTTAGCAGTGTGCGTGCCCACGCCAGGCATTTGGCCAGCTCCCTGTGAGAGAGTAGCGGGCATGTGGCTGCCAGCGTGCTCAGATCTACTCGGATTAGACAAGCTTCTGGACGGAGTGGCTCGAGCGGCCGCGCATGCGTTGTAGGACCGCTTTAAACATGACATGGATCAATGTGGAAGTTAAAATGGACCAAAACCTTTCCCCGGGGCCGCCGGGGGCACCCCAATTGGGGGTGTCCCTCTATGTGAACCCTCCCCAGATCACCGCAGCCAACTCACCTTATCCCGGTCTGACAGCGCGTCTAAGAGCAGCGGCTCTGACAGCCGCAAGCTCCGCTTCGCACTAGCAGTCGTGGGAATGGCAAGAGGTGAGTTGCTGCGGCGATATGGGGGCTTTCACACGATTGGGGTGTCCCTGGGGAAATGAACAAAACCCAGGATAGTCAAAACATTCGACTATCCTGGGTTTTGGTCCACTTTAATCTTATTGCTGAAAACAATTACCTACATTGGGTCTGGCTATAGACTCATCGCTATGGGGCCCTGTGAGACCGATGTACGCCCCTGATTGTGTTGAATATACTGACGGGAAAATAGAGCTGGACTGAAGATGGGTAACACTACAAAGGCCAATGCCCGCCTGGCCCTGCTAATAATAAGGCCCTTGTTAGCGATCCTCTATGATTCAGAAAGTGTTCCGATCTCCGGGGGTATCCGATCCCTTCCCTCCATTCAGGATGGTGCAATATTTTACTCGCTGTCCCGGGAACATATCTCACTTCTTTTCACTGAGATCAAGGTGATGTCTATTCCCGTCACGGCCATTCCGTCTTCACAGCCAGCGCCTCCTTCTCCAGGGAGCGGCACGGAACGCGCTGAGCATCTCTGATGACAACAATGGCTCCTGCTCATGAATTGCGCTGCTGTTACCGCTCAGCGTCGACGCCATCACAATACATCATTGTTCCAAGGCTGCAAAACACTTCTGTGTCACATTTGCTAAAGAAATACCCCCTTAAATCTGTGGAATGCACTTTTGTATGCAGGTTGGGCCCCGCATTAGGACCTCTGCATTAGGACCCCTAGTAAAAACTCACCTCCCAGCATCCAACACAAGACCATACCTCACAACCATCCCAGATTGCCCGGGACAGTCACGGCATGCACAGCAATCCCGCTGTCCCATTGAGGTACCCATTTGTCCTTTGACTGTTAACCACGGGAAGGTTGGGAGGTATGTGGCATGTGCTTCAGTAGGCAGTTCAGTGAGCAACACCGCGCTGCCAGCCTCCCCACTCCCCTTCCTCAGGAGGTACCCCAGTGTGCTGCTGTGCATTGGTTGCCCAGCGCCTAACTCCAACCGGCTTAGCTGCAGGAGTTGGGGGGCGGGTTATGGGTGAAGAGAGATCGTTGACCTGCCCACCGGGCCACATGGCGATTTGAGCCCCTGGCCACCCACCCAGTGATCTGCCCCCTGCCCGGTGATTTGCCCACCTGTCCAGTGATTTGCCCACCCGTCCAGTGATGTGCCCACCTCAGTCATCCGCCTGCTGCGGTTGCCAATCATTCAGGTGATGTGCTCACCCAATGAGGTTCCCACCTGGCTGCCTTATGATGTGCCACCTGCCGGATGATCACCTGACAAACGTAAGCCCCCTCAAGGGTTTGCATAGGTAACCAGGTGTGTAGGAGGTTTAACAAGGACTTATACCCTAAAAGGGTCCCACGGATCACCCAAATCACAGCAGCTGGTGTGAAACTGTGTGAAACCCCTACAAACACTTACCTTTCCAGGGTCCCATGGAGAGTGCGCTCACATTTATGTGGCTGAGGCGCGTTCCAGTGCCCAACCATTCAGATAGGGATATTGCAGGGGGACTGGGGATGCGCAGAAACCCACAAATGTGGCGTGGGTCCAAAGAAAGGTGAGTGAGAAAGGGACTTTCACACAGCAGGGAATCCCAAATTGTTGTAAGTCGTCTGGCTTTTAGGGATCATTTAGACTACAGGGCTGGCCACAGAGGCGGATTTTCCTCTTTAAAGAAGACAAAATGCATTTTAGCCAGCTATGGAGTCTAAAAAAAACCCCAGCACCGGCCAACTCCCTATCCCTGGGGCATCCCACTGTGTAAAACCCTGAGGGATCACCTATATACTCACCTTGCCCGTGACCCCACAGTGCATGTCTGGCCCAGCCTAGGGAGAGCGACAGAGGATCATTTAAACCTTTGCCTGGAATGTCCCTTGAATTAATAAACATTGCATTTTATATTGTGTAACAACATAGCTGACGAGTGGGCCCTAATAATGATTCTCACTGGTGGCCCCTCCCTAAGAATGATTTCCTCTGGTGACCCCAAGAATGATTTCCTCTGCTGACTACAAGAATGATTTCCTCTGGTGGCCCCAAGAATAATTTTCTCTGGTGGCCCCAAAAATGATTTCCTCTGGTGATCCCAAGAATGATTTCCTCTGGTGGTCCCAAGAATGATTTCCTCTGGTGGCCCCAAGAATGATTTCCTCTGGTGGCCCCAAGAATGATTTCCTCTGGTGGTCCCAAGAATGATTTCCTCTGGTGGTCCCAAGAATGATTTTCTCTGGTGGTCCCAAGAATGATTTCCTCTGGTGGCCCCAAGAATGATTTCCTCTGGTAATCCCAAGAATGATTTCCTCTGGTGGACTCCAAGAATGGTTTTCTCTGGTGGTCCCAAGAATGATTTCCTCTGGTGGCCCCAAGAATGATTTCCTCTGGTGGCCCCAAGAAGGATTTCCTCTGGTGGACTCCAAGAATGGTTTTCTCTGGTGGTCCCAAGAATGATTTCCTCTGGTGGCCCCAAGAATGATTTCCTCTGGTGGCCCCAAGAATGATTTCCTCTGGTGGGCCCCAAGAATGATTTCCTCTGGTGGCCCCAAGAATGATTTCCTCTGGTGGCCCCAAGAATGATTTCCTCTGGTGGCCCCAAGAATGATTTCCTCTGGTGGCCCCAAGAATGATTTCCTCTGGTGGCCCCAAGAATGATTTCCTCTGGTGGTCTCAAGAATGATTTCCTCTTGTGGCTCCAAGAATGATTTCCTCTGGTGACCCCGGGAATGATTTCCTCTGGTGGCCCCAAGAATGATTTCCTCTGGTGGACTCCAAGAATGATTTCCTCTGGTGGACTCCAAGAATGGTTTTCTCTGGTGGTCCCAAGAATGATTTCCTCTGGTGGACCCAAGAATGATTTCCTCTGGTGGTCCCAAGAATGGTTTCCTCCGGTGGCTCCAAAAATGGTTTCCTCTGGTGGCTCCAAGAATGGTTTCCTCTGGTGACCCCGAGAATGATTTCCTCTGGTGGCTCCAAGAATGGTTTCCTCTGGTGGCTCCAAGAATGGTTTCCTCTGGTGGTCCCAAGAATGATTTCCTCTGGTGGCCCCAAGAATGATTTCCTCTGGTGGCCCCAAGAGTGATTTCCTCAGGTGAGCTCCAAGAATAGTTTCCTCTGGTGGCTCCAAGAATGATTTCCTCTGGTGGCCCCAAGAATGATTTCCTCTGGTGGCCCCAAGAATGATTTCCTCTGGTGGCTTCAAGAATGATTTCCTCTGGTGACTACAAGAATGATTTCCTCTGGTGGCCCCAAAAATGATTTCCTCTGGTGGGACCCAAGAATGATATCCTCTGGTGGACCCCAAGAATGATTTCCTCTGGTGGCCCCAAGAATGATTTCCTCTGGTGGGACCCAAGAATGATTTCCTCTGGTGGACCCCAGGAATGATTTCCTCTGGTGGACCCAAAAATGATTTCCTCTGGTGGACCCCAAGAATGATTTCCTCTGGTGGCCCCAAGAATGATTTCCTCTGGTGGCCCCAAGAATGATTTCCTCTGATGGCCCCAAGAATTATTTCCTCTGGTGACTACAAGAATGATTTCCTCTGGTGGCCACAAGAATGGTTTCCTCTGGTGGCCCCAAGAATGATTTCCTCTGGTGACTACAAGAATGATTTCCTCTGGTGGTCCCAAGAATGATTTCCTCTGGTGGCCCCAAGAATGATTTCCTCTGATGGCTCCAAGAATGATTTCCTCTGGTGACTACAAGAATGATTTCCTCTGGTGGCCCCAAGAATGATTTCCTCTGGTGGGACCCGATAATGATTTCCTCTGGTGGACCCCAAGAATGATTCCATCTGGTGGCCCCAAGAATGATTTCCTCTGGTGGTCCCAAGAATGATTTCCTCTGGTGGCTCCAAGGATGGTTTCCTTTCCTCCGGTGGCTCCAAGAATGATTTCGTCTGGTGGCCCCAAGAATGGTTTCCTCTGGTGACCCCAAGAATGATTTCCCCTGGTGGCCTCAAGAATGTTTTCCTCTGGTGGACCCCAAGAATGATTTCCTCTGGTGGCTCCAAGAATGATTTCCTCTGGTGGCCCCAAGAGTGATTTCCTCAGGTGAGCTCCAAGAATGATTTCCTCTGGTGACTACAAGAATGATTTCCTCTGGTGACTACAAGAATGATTTCCTCTGGTGGACCCCAAGAATAACTTCTTCTGGTGGCCCCAAGAGTGATTTCCTCTGGTGACCCCAAGAATGATTTCCTCTGGTGGCCCCAAGAATAATTTCCTCTGGTGGGCCCCAGGAATGATTTCCTCTGGTGACCTTCAGTCCAAACCCTGGATTTGAGTTTCAATTGGTTTATTTGCCTGCTGTTTCACTAATGGCTTATTTTAGGACTTTAGGACAAAACAAAACCCAGGATTTTGACCCCCGAGAACGCCTGCCCAACAACAAAAATAAGGCAGCAAAGAGTCGCTATTGGTCCACTCTAAATATTTCCTTTGCAATCTCACTGCCAGAAGAGGGCAGTAGAGACACACTGGAGGAAAATATTTCGCCTTCCTGGAGAAGATATAGTTTCCTACTAGGAGAAAGTTTAGTTTTATTCTTCACACTGCACTTTGTATTAAAAGAATAGGGCACTTAACAAGGCTGAGAAAAAAAGGGTTTAAAGTGGACCAAAACCCACAGCGATTGGCCCGGGAATCCAGATCGATTCCTTTCCCCCAGGGCATCCAAAATCGGGATGCCCCACTGTGTGAAATCCCCCAGGTCGCCCCATACACTTACCTTCTTTTCCGGTCCAACGGCGCATTCGCGAGTTGCGGCAGCATCCCCACTTTCCATCTAGCAGGGCGCGTGCCTGCTCCAGGCATTTATGAATGGCCGGCGTGGGCACGCTTCCTGTTAGAGGGTAGCGGGGGGATGTGTCTGTCAGCACGCTCGGAGCTTCTTGCCTTAGCCTTAGCATTAGACGCGCTGACGTGAGCAGATCTAAGCGCGCTTGTGGCACAGGACTGGGAAGAGGTGAGTTTGTTTCGGCAACCTGCAGGGTTTCAAACAGCGGGGCATCCCCGATCGGCAAGAAGGGAAGGCAGCTGCTGGACAAGTAAGTAAGGACCTGGACACTGATAAGCATGTAGCGGCTTGCATGCTTATCAAGTATATTTTTATATTTAACATGTTGTAGTTTTTTTTTTTGTGCGATTTAGGCCTGATTTCAATAAAACAAAGTGCAGAGCTGCAAAGCTGAAGAGATGGCAGGGAACCCGGACCTACATTGATGATGTTATGATCATTTATTAATCTGACTTAGAGGCTGATTCATTAATAGCAGCAGGTAGCGACAGATGAGCGTCTGTAGCAGGCATTTTCAGAGCACCCGCTAGTAGTCGCTTTGCTCAGCCGTGGGTCGCTACTTCATAGCGACTCAGTCGCTGTTCAGTAATGTTGAATACATTGTGAGGAGTCGCTATTTGACCAGTACAGCGCTGTATGGGAGCGCATGTTAGTGACTGCTCATAGCGACCGACTCACACCATATTCAGCACAAAAACAGCCTCACAAATCTCTGGCGCTGAAAAATGCTTCTCTGAAGCCCAGAGCGCAGGAGGCTGTGTGTTTAGTCTGTTTTTCAGCATCTATCCACTAGTAACAAAGCGAAAACATATGGAATTACATTGTAGCAACATTGTAACATGAACATTTTAATGGCAGAGCTGTAATGTCATTTCTGAAGAAATATATAAAAAATGAAAAAATTGTGAAAAAACTGCTATTTCAATGCCAGAAGAGGTCACAGAATTATTTGTGATTTTTGGGGGAAAAAAAAAAACCCGGTTTAAAGAGAAGAAAAGGATCGTTCATTGAAATGTTTTGGAAAGCGACAGGTAGCGAGAGGTCATACCAGGCGCTGTGCAAGGCTGAACGCTGGCGCTGTTCGCTGAGGCTGTGAAAATGATGAACCATACGCTACATGGCGCTATCCTAGTCGCTAAACAGATTCTGCTTGATAAATGTGGAATTGCGTGCCGTGTCCGGCGTTCACCAGTCGCTATCTGTCGCTACCTCTCATTAACCAGGCGCTACCTGACACTATCCTTTCTTAAATAAGGGCATAAATGTTTTCTGCCCAGCCATGAAGTAGTTATTCCTTCACTTCACTGCACAGCACTTTATAGCAAACTTTATGTCGCACATCTCTTCAGCTTTTGCAGCTCTGCACTTTTTTGCCCCTCGCTTTAGCACATCGTCACCTTCTTTGTTTTTATCATTAAATAAAAATAAATATTCATTATTTATATGCTATAATTAATTAATTTATTTGCACAAGCTCCATCATTAATTATATTTCTCTTCATGTATTGGTGGCACATTACTGATATTTATTGTATATAACAGAATTTATTCATGTATATTGTGTCCTTTTTCTGGTGGTCCCCCTCCCCAACCATTGTTGTTTGTGTATGTTTTTTAATTGTGTCCTTTTTATATTACGGTATATGTTGCACTTGTTCATTCTTAATTAATAAACAAATTTTATTGAATTTTATATGTGAGTGTGGCCCATTGTATGGGATTGTATTTTGGGATACATCTAGAATCCCAGCCCTAGACTCTCTATTAGAATTGATTACATCTAGGGATGAGCGAATCGACCCGGACGAACCCGGATTCGATCCGAATTTCATGACAAATTCGATTCGGATCGAATCCGAATTTCCCCGCGATTCGATCGAGCGAAGTTTTTTTCTAAAATCCATTCATTTCAATGACAGCCATTCTAGGATGGTCTACGTGACATGTCCAGACATGTAAGCTGGGGCAGTGTATGCTGGGACAGTCACATGCAGCCTATCAGCAGCCAGCATGCCCAGTGACGTCACAGCGCTATATAAGGCGGCGGCCATCTTGCTTTTGCGCATTTGTCTATTGCATTCGTGAGAGCCAGGACTCAGGAGGACACTGCAGACTGTATTCAGGGAGAGATAGGTAGAGAGTTAGGGGCAGCCAGTAGACAGCCAGTAGACAGGCAGGAGACAGGCAGGAAGTCAGGGAGAAGCAGGGAAAGGTAGGAAAAAAATGGATGCAGTGACAGGGATTTTTTTTGGTTTTCATGCAGCCTGAGTGTTACTGCCTGGGTCACTGGCTTTGTTAGCTGTTTCACCCTGGTTAACCACTGTTGCTTTGCATAGTACTACTGCTCCCAGGTGCTCTGCTGTTGGGGCATCCCATTCTGTAACTACACCAGCCTCTATTTCCTATAACCCTCTGCACTTATTTAAAAGTAATTTGGCCTGATAAAGACACTTTTGCTGTGCATAGTAGTACTGCTCCCAGGTGCTCTGCTGTTGGGGCATCCCATTCTGTGACTACACCAGCCTCTATTTACTATAACCCTTTGCACTTATTCTAAAAGTAATTTGGCCTGATAAAGACACTTTTGCTGTGCATAGTACTACTGCTCTCAGGTGCTCTGCTGTTGGGGCATCCCATTCTGTGACTACACCAGCCTCTATTTACTATAACCCTTTGCACTTATTCTAAAAGTAATTTGGCCTGATAAAGACACTTTTGCTGTGCATAGTACTACTGCTCCCAGGTGCTCTGCTGTTGGGGCATCCCATTCTGTGACCACACCAGCCTCTATTTACTATAACCCTTTGCACTTATTCTAAAAGTAATTTGGCCTGATAAAGACACTTTTGCTTTGCATAGTACTACTGCTCCCAGGTGCACTGCTGTTGGGGCATCCCATTCTGTGACTACACCAGCCTCTATTTACTATAACCATTTGCACTTATTCTAAAAGTAATTTTGCCTGATAAAGACACTTTTGCTTTGCATAGTACTACTGCTCCCAGGTACTCTGCTGTTGGGGCATCCCATTCTGTGACTACACCAGCCTCTATTTACTATAACCCTTTGCACTTATTCTAAAAGTAATTTGGCCTGATAAAGACACTTTTGCTGTGCATAGTACTACTGCTCCCAGGTGCTCTGCTTTTGGGGCATCCCATTCTGAGACTACACCAGCCTCTATTTACTATAACCCTTTGCACTTATTCTAAAAGTAATTTGGCCTGATAAAGACACTTTTGCTGTGCATAGTACTACTGCTCCCAGGTGCTCTGCTTTTGGGGCATCCCATTCTGAGACTACACCAGCCTCTATTTACTATAACCCTTTGCACTTATTCTAAAAGTAATTTGGCCTGATAAAGACACTTTTGCTTTGCATAGTACTACGGCTCTCAGGTGCTCTGCTGTTGGGGCATCCCATTCTGTGACTACACCAGCCTCTATTTACTATAACCCTTTGCACTTATTCTAAAAGTAATTTGGCCTGATAAAGACACTTTTGCTTTGCATAGTACTACTGCTCCCAGGTGCTCTGCTGTTGGGGCATCCCATTCTGTGACTGCACCAGCCTCTATTTACTATAACCCTTTGCACTTATTCTAAAAGTAATTTGGCCTGATAAAGACACTTTTGCTTTGCATAGTACTACTGCTCCCAGGTGCACTGCTGTTGGGGCATCCCATTCTGTGACTACACCAGCCTCTATTTACTATAACCCTTTGCACTTATTCTAAAAGTAATTTGGCCTGATAAAGACACTTTTGCTGTGCATAGTACTACTGCTCTCAGGTGCTCTGCTGTTGGGGCATCCCATTCTGTGACTACACCAGCCTCTATTTACTATAACCCTTTGCACTTATTCTAAAAGTAATTTGGCCTGATAAAGACACTTTTGCTGTGCATAGTACTACTGCTCCCAGGTGCTCTGCTGTTGGGGCATCCCATTCTGTGACTACACCAGCCTCTATTTCCTATAACCCTCTGCACTTATTCTAAAAGTAATTTGGCCTGATAAAGACACTTTTGCTTTGCATAGTACTACTGCTCCCAGGTGCACTGCTGTTGGGGCATCCCATTCTGTGACTACACCAGCCTCTATTTACTATAACCCTTTGCACTTATTCTAAAAGTAATTTGGCCTGATAAAGATACTTTTGCTTTGCATAGTACTACTGCTCCCAGGTGCTCTGCTGTTGGGGCATCCCATTCTGTGACTACACCAGCCTCTATTTACTATAACCCTTTGCACTTATTCTAAAAGTAATTTGGCCTGATAAAGACACTTTTGCTGTGCATAGTACTACTGTTCTCAGGTGCTCTGCTGTTGGGGCATCCCATTCTGTGACTACACCAGCCTCTATTTACTATAATCTTTTGCACTTATTCTAAAAGTAATTTGGCCTGATAAAGACACTTTTGCTGTGCATAGTACTACTGCTCTCAGGTGCTCTGCTGTTGGGGCATCCCATTCTGTGACTACACCAGCCTCTATTTACTATAACCCTTTGCACTTATTCTAAAAGTAATTTGGCCTGATAAAGACACTTTTGCTGTGCATAGTACTACTGCTCCCAGGTGCTCTGCTGTTGGGGCATCCCATTCTGTGACTACACCAGCCTCTATTTACTATAACCCTTTGCACTTATTCTAAAAGTAATTTGGCCTGATAAAGACACTTTTGCTTTGCATAGTACTACTGCTCCCAGGTGCTCTGCTGTTGGGGCATCCCATTCTGTAACATACCATACCCCTCTTTATTTACACTAAGCAGCTCTCTTATTTACACTAAGCAGGCCTGTTGGAGGCTGAGTGTTACTGCTCACTTTTGGTGTGCATTATATTCTGTTTCATATATACCCACCGCTGCCTGGGGGTTCTTAAAATATCACCTACTAACACGCCAGTTAGACTATGTCGGGCAGACAAGTGCCTGGAAGTGAAAAGAGGAGTGGCAGAGGCCAAGATTCCGCAGGCAGAGGTCGCAGCAGACTGGGGGCCAGTAGCAGCAGGAGTCACGCTGAGAGACCTAATCTGCCAGTATCTGCTAGCGGTCGGGTCTCCACCAGTAACGCATCTGCCGTGGTAGATTGGTTGACGCGTTCATCAACAACCACATCATCTCGACTTACGTCTGAGAGCCCCAGTCTAGGGTCGGTCGGTTCCTCAGACACAACCCTGAGTTGGCATGCCCCGAGAGCAGTCCCTGTCCTCCCACTGACTCTGTCCTACGCTGTTCCCTCCCCCAGCGACGTATCCCATGCTTTGGGTTCAGCTCCACTTTTTAGTGAGGAGGACGATCATCTGGAGGACAGCCAGCAGCTACTGGCCAGCCATGAAATGGAGGTGCCTTCTTTAGCTCCGCACAGAAATAGTGATGTGGAGAGTGATGTGGGTGTTGGGAGCTTTCCAGCTCCTGCGCCAGACACTGAAACCGATAAGATCAGGGAGCTACAGCCGCAACTCGGTGATGATGATGATGATGAAGCCGATCGCACTTGGGAGCCGGGTGATGAAGGGGCTTCATCGTCATCATCAGGAGAAGAGGGGCGCAGGTTGCCCCGGAGTCAGCAGCTGAGGCAGCAAGGTGGTAGCAGTCAGCATGGGGGCACAATTCCAAAGGCTGGAGCCGGCCGGGGCCGGGGCCGGGGTAGAGCACCTGCTGTGCGGCAGTCTACCTTATCGGGAGGTAGTGGAGCAGGGGTTCCTGTAGTTGGCAACAGCAGCAGTGAATCAGTGAGGCCAGGGGGTGGGAAAAGTAGCTACTCGGCAGTGTGGCAGTTTTTCCTGAAGCATCCGCAGGAGGGTAACATGGCCACATGCAAGATATGTAGGCAGAAGGTGAAGCGTGGCCAGGGTCCAAATGTTGGCACCACGGCCCTGCGTCAACATATGCAGCGTCACCATAAAGCGGCCTGGGAGAACCTAGGCTCCGGAGAGGTGGGCCAGACTGCTTCCTCACCGAGTGGCACGCCGCTCCCAATTTCTGCCAGCCAAGGCTCCAGCACCTCAGCCGAAGGCAGCTGTGCGTCATACCCATCCTCTGTCGCTCCTGCTCCTCCTCCAAGTCATGCATCCCGCCAGCAATCCATCAGCGAAGCCATGTCCAAGAGACAGCAGTATGCACCCACTCATCCTACGGCGCAGAAGCTGAATGTGCTCCTGTCCAAGTTGCTGGTGCTGCAGTCGCTGCCTTTTCAGGTGGTGGACTCTGCACCTTTCAGAGAACTAATGGCTTGTGCCGAGCCGTGGTGGAGAGTCATTTCTTTGCCAAGAAGGCAGTACCAGCGCTGCACACTTTTGTTGAACAGAAGGTGGCCCAGTCCTTGAGCCTGTAGGTGTGTAGCAAAGTGCATGGCAGCGCCTACGTCTGGAGCTGTAACTACGGTCAGGGACAGTACATGTCGTTTACGGCCCACTGGGTGAATGTGGTCCCTTTGCAGCAGCAACTTGGACAGGTCACGCTGCTTCGGCCTCCGTGTTCCCTGCCCGTTGGGCCTGTGACACTGTGCGACTCGGCCTCCTCATCCTCCGCCATCTCCTCACCCTCCACTGTAGGCTCAAGTTTCAGTGCCCCTCCAGTCTACCATGTGTGCAGGGCACGGAGGTGTCATGCAGTGCTTCACATGGTTTGTCTTGGCGAACAGAGTCACACAGGGGAGGAACTGCTTAAATGTATTCATCAGGAAATCCAAACATGGCTTACTCCAAGAAAACTTAAAATGGGAATCATGGTTACCGACAATGGGAAGAACATTTTGTCTGCGCTGCGCCAAGGAAGCCTGACCCATGCCCCCTGCATGGCTCACGTCTTCAATCTGGTTGTCAAGTGGTTTCTGAAGTGTTCCCCCCATCTGCAAGACATCCTAACAACTTCAAGGAAACTTTGCATGCACTTCAGCCACTCATACACCGCCAAACACACCCTTCTTGAGCTACAGCGTCAGAACGGTATCCCCCAACATAGTCTGATTTGCGATGTTTCCACCCGTTGGAATTCCACCCTTCACATGTTGGACCGATTATATGAACAGAGAAAAGCCATCACGGATTTCCTGATGATCCAAGCAGATAGGGAGACTCCCCTGTGTAACTTCAATGTCAACCAGTGGCAGCTCATACGTGACACCTGCCGTTTGCTCAGGCCCTTTGAGGAAGCCACTTTATTTGTCAGTCGGCAGGATTACGGGATGAACGACGTGATTCCACTGCTTCATGTACTACAGCACATGTTGGAAACCATGGCTGGTCAGGGCACTGGAGACATGGCGTATACATCTTACGGCCACATGAACCCCGTTGGAGCTGAACTGGAGGAGGAGGAGGAGGAGTTGCCCAGCGAAACACAGTTTAGGCTTGGCGAAATGGCTGGTTTATCTAGTCAGCGGACAGGAGAGGAGGAGCAGGAGCAGCCAGAGGAGCTAGAGGTTTTTGAGGAAGGCGAGACAGAGTACCCGGGCACACCGTGGCAGTATGCAGTGGAGATGGAGACAGGTAGTCCATCCGAGTCACTTGCGCAAATGGCAGGAAGCATGCTCATGTGCTTGCGTAGTGACCCCAGAATTGTTTCCATCTGTCGGCGGGATGACTTCTGGCTGTCCACCTTATTGGACCCTCGCTTCTGGCACAAAATGGGGGCATTTTTTAAACCCACCGAGAGGGAGGACAAACTGAACTACTACAAAGACATTCTACGTAGGCAGTTGGCCGATGCCTATCTGCGCCATGGTCCATACTCTCGCAGGTCTGACTCGAGGGGACCTCTGCGCTCACCTTCCACTGTCATGGCTGCTGGGGGGGTTGGCAGGAGCAGCAGCAGCAGCTCCATCAGCAGCAGCCTCAGTCTTCAGTCGCTAATGAGTAGCTTTCTACACCCGCATAGTGAGGCTACTCATGAGCAGCAGGACCTGAACCAGCAGGTCATGTCATACTTTGACATGACCATGCCAACACACCTTGAGGATCCACTGGACTTCTGGGCAGCCAAACTTGATTTGTGGCCGCAACTAGCAGAGTTTGCCCTGGAAAAGCTGTCCTGCCCGGCAAGTAGCGTGTCATCTGAGCGGGTGTTTAGTGCGGCGGGGGCCATAGTTACGGCGAGGAGAACTCGTCTGTCAACTAAAAATGTGGAGAGACTCACCTTTGTCAAAATGAATCAGGGATGGATCAGCCAGGATTTCCACCCACCAATGCCTGATGCATGCGACTAGATTCAGCATGGTGCCACGTTTTACACTTTCCAAATGGTGCAAAACATATTTATGTCTTTAGGCCAATTTTTGGGCTCCTGCTGATGCCAACTCCAGGGTGTGATTCATCCAATTTTTGGGCTCCTGAAGCCAACCCCAGTGTCTCTTTAAAGTAATGTTTGGGCACCTGCTGCTGCTGCTGCCAACTCCAGGGTGTGATTCATCCAATTTTGGGGCTCCTGAAGCCAACCCCAGTGTCTCTTTAAAGTAATGTTTGGGCTCCTGCTGCTGCTGCTGCCAACTCCAGGGTGTGATTCATCCAATTTTTGGGCTTCTGAAGCCAACCCCAGTGTCTCTTTAAAGTAATGTTTGGGCTCCTGCTGCTGCTGCTGCCAACCCCAGGGTGTGAATCATCCAATTTTTGGGCTCCTGAAGCCAACTCCAGTGTCTCTTTAAAGTAATGTTTGGGCTCCTGCTGCTGCTGCTGCCAACTCCAGGGTGTGATTCATCCAATTTTTGGGCTCCTGCTGCCAACCCCAGTGTCTCTTTAAAGTAATGTTTGGGCTCCTGCTGCTGCTGCTGCCAACTCCAGGGTGTGATTCATCCAATCTTTGGGCTCCTGCTGCCAACCCCAGTGTCTCTTTAAAGTAATGTTTGGGCTCCTGCTGCTGCTGCCAACTCCAGGGTGTGATTCATCCAATTTTTGGGCTCCTGAAGCCAACCCCAGTGTCTCTTTAAAGTAATGTTTGGGCTCCTGCTGCTGCTGCCAACTCCAGTGTGTGAATCATCCAATTTTTGGGCTCCTGAAGCCAACTCCAGTGTCTCTTTAAAGTAATGTTTGGGCTCCTGCTGCTGCTGCCAACTCCAGGGTGTGATTCATCCAATTTTTGGGCTCCTGAAGCCAACTCCAGTGTCTCTTTAAAGTAATATTTGGGTTCCTGCTGCTGCTGCTGCCAACTCCAGGGTGTGATTCATCCAATTTTTGGGCTCCTGAATCCAAATCCAGTGTCTCTTTAAAGTAATATTTGGGCTCCTGCTGCTGCTGCTGCCAACTCCAGGGTGTGATTCATCCAATTTTTGGGCTCCTGAAGCCAACCCCAGTGTCTCTTTAAAGTAATGTTTGGGCTCCTGCTGCTGCTGCCAACTCCAGGGTGTGATTCATCCAAATTTTGGGCTCCTGAATCCAAATCCAGTGTCTCTTTAAAGTAATATTTGGGCTCCTGCTGCTGCTGCTGCTGCCAACTCCAGGGTGTGATTCATCAAATTTTTGGGCTCCTGAAGCCAACCCCAGTGTCTCTTTAAAGTAATGTTTGGGCTCCTGCTGCTGCTGCCAACTCCAGGGTGTGATTCATCCAATCTTTGGGCTCCTGCTGCCAACTCCAGTGTCTCTTTAAAGTAATGTTTGGGCTCCTGCTGCTGCCAACTCCAGGGTGTGATTCATCCAATTTTTGGGCTCCTGAAGCCAACCCCAGTGTCTCTTTAACCCTTTAAATGCCAGCCACGTAAAATTTACGTGGTTGCCTCTCCGTCACTTAAGTGCCAGCCACGTAAATTTTACGTGCCTGGCATTCCCCAATCCCACAAAAAAAAGTTTAAAAAAAAGTCACTTACCTGACCCCTTGTTTTGTCCGGCCGGGTCTCCTCTTCAGCCAGCGGGGCTCCGATCGCCGATCGGGGCTTCTCCGGCTGCAGGGGAGGGCCCGGAATAGGGTGCCCCCCCCCGTTTCAGCAGCCGCCGGATTGCCTGTTGAAAAAAAAAAAAAAAAAAAATGACAGTTACTCACCTCCGCTCCCGCCGACTCCCGCCGCCTCTCCTCTTCATGGGGGGGGGCTCTGATTACCCCCCCCGGGTCTTCTGTCTTCTGGAGGGGGGCATAACAGCCCTCCCTCCGTCGCATCTTCCGATGGCGGCCGCCATCTTGGATTTTAGCCCCGCCCCTTCGGGGGCGGGGCTAATGACGTCACTGCCGGGTGTCATCGGGGCACCCGGCAGTTCTCCTCTCAGATGCCGGTGACGGCTGGGCGGAGAAGGAGGGAGGTAGGCGATCCTCCGATCGCCTGCCTCCCCCCTTCTCTGCCCAGCTGTCACCTGCATCAGATCGCCGCGGGACAATGCATCTGAAGATCGGAGGTGAGTAAAGGTAAAATGTTTTTTTTTTTTAAATAAACATACTATTTCAAAACCTGTGTGTGTCTTTTTATTTATACTGTTAACCCTTTGTGAACTGGTAAGGGGTCCATGTGACCCCTTATACCAGTTCACAGGGCTCAGGGGTCTGGCAAGTCACCTGCGCTAGCGGGTGGCTTGCCATTAACCCCTGGCACCCCCATTACCTGCCTCCCCAAAGGCCAGGGGGGGGCAGAAGAGCCCGGGCCCACATAGGCTATGTGGGCTCGTAGGCTGCAGGGTGGGGGGGCCACAAAAGCTGGCCCCCCCACTCTGTGCCTACAAGCCCCCATAGCTGGTCCCGGGCTGGTTACTGTGGGTAAGGGGGACCCCACGTCAATTTTTTTTTTTATTTTTAAGGGTTTTTAACCCTTAAAAATCAAAAAAAAAATGGGGTCCGCCCCCCCTGGGAGGGGGGACCCTATGTCATTTTTTTTTTTGATTAACCCTTTGTGTTCTGTCATCCAGCAGCTATAAAAGGCTTCTAGCAAGTGAGCAGAAGCCAGTGATCGCCGAGGGACAGAGTGCTCCAGGATGGATGGGAGGTGAGTACAGTGTAAAAAAAAAAAAAAAAAATTAATAAAATATTTTTTTCTCTGCTTGTGTCTGTGTCATTATTTCCTTTTAGCCCCTTGTGAACTGGTAAGGGGTCCATGACCCCTATACCAGTTCACAAGGCTGGGGGGATGGCAAGCCACCTGCGCTAGCGGGTGGCTTGCCATTAACCCCTGGCACCCCCATTACCTGCCTCCCCAAAGGCCAGGGGGGGGGGCAGAAGAGCCCGGGCCCACATGGGCTATGTGGGCTCGTAGGCTGCAGGGTGGGGGGGCCACAAAAGCTGGCCCCCCCACTCTGTGCCTACAAGCCCCCATAGCTGGTCCCGGGCTGGTTACTTTGGGTAAGGGGGACCCCACGTCAATTTTTTTTTTGATTTTTAAGGGTTTTTAACCCTTAAAAATCAAAAAAAAATGGGGTCTCCCTCCCCTGGGAGGGGGGACCCTATGTCATTTTTTTTCTCGATTTAACCCTTTGTAGTGTGGATGGTATTTGTATTTTTTTTGTGAATGTTATAAAATACTTGTTTCAGTTAGAGGGGTCTCCTGGGCAGGAACAGGGGGCTACCGATAAATATGTGGTACCGTTCTAATCGGTAGAAATGGGGCTTTCACATGCAATATGATTTTCCTTAATAAAATAAATTTTTTATTTAAAATAAAGGAGTCAATTTTTAAAAAATTTTTTTTATTTATTTATTTATTATTTTTACTTAATAATATTGTAAAAAAAAAAAAAAAATATACAAACAAGACATTTCATGTTAAAGCCTAAACTCTGCTGCAAAAAAATATATATATAATTTTCCTGAAAGTTCCAGCAAAAATGGCGCAAAACATGGCGCAAAACATGACGCAAAATGGGGAAAAATGACCTGTCAACAGAGGGTGACAAAATCTCAAGTAGGCTGGCAATTAAAAGGGTTAATAGTACCTATGCATGTTGGGTATTGTTCTGTTCGGGGGACCTTGCGCTTTCAGACTTAGCTTGTTTTTTCTGGTTTGCATATTTATATTTTAGGAAAAGGTGTTTTTTATTCAGCTTTTTTATAAATTTTTTAGGGAAACCCTGCGCAAACAAAGAATTCTTTGAGGGATTACTTCCAGAAAGATGAGCCCACTACAACAAGCTGGGTACCCTTAGAAAGCTTAACGTGTGTACTTTCAGGGAATATATGGTTTATGGGGGATATTCCAAATGTCAAGGGTTGTTTTGGTTGAAAAATCGCAAGGTGCACACTTTGTCTGCAGAGCTGAAATTTTCAAGTAAAATTACCGTTACGCACATGCTTTACTTTGGGGTGTTTGGCAACTCTTCCCTTGACAGTAGCTATGCATGTTGGGTATCGTTCTGTTCGGGGGATGTTGCGTTTTCAGATTATACTTGTTTTTTCTTGTTTGTATATAGTTTTTTTAGGAAAATGTGGCTTTGATTCTGCTTTTTTATCCTTTTTTTAGGGAAACTCTTTGCAACCAAATAATCCATTGAGGGATTACTTCCAGAAAACTATGGCCACATCAACAAGCCTGGTACGCCTAGAAAGCCTGAGGTGTGTACTTCCAGAGAATATATAGTTTGTTGGGGGTATTTCAAATGTAAAGGGTTGTTTTTCTGGAAAAACTGCAAGGTGCGCATATTGCGTAGCACAGTTGTATTTTATCTGAAAATCCCCTAAAGCGCTGTTTCAGTTTGGGGGAGTCTCCTGGGCAGGAAAGGGTGTCTACCAATACATATGTGGTACCGCTGTAACCGGGAGAAATTGGGATTTCACACGCAATAAGATTTCATTGACAAACTTACATTTTTTATTACAAAAAAAACTACAATATGTAAAAATTTTTTTTTTTTTTTTTTTTTTGCACATATTTCACCCAAAAATATTGAGAATACACCTAAAAAATGACAAACAAGACATTTCATGTTAAAGCCCAGACTCTGCTGAAAAAAACAATATATCATTTTCCTGGGAAATCCCTGGAAATCCCTTCAAAAATCACAGTTGAACATGGGGAGCGCAAAATAGTGCAAAATGGTCTGGCAACAGAGTGTGACAAAAACTCCAGGTAGGCTGGCACTTAAAGGGTTAAAGTAATGTTTTGGCTCCTGCTGCTGCCAACTCCAGGGTGTGATTCATCCAATTTTTGGGCTCCTGAAGCCAACTCCAGTGTCTCTTTAAAGTAATATTTGGGCTCCTGCTGCTGCTGCCAACTCCAGGGTGTGATTCATCCAATGTTTGGGCTCCTGAAGCCAACCCCAGTGTCTCTTTAAAGTAATGTTTGGGCTCCTGCTGCTGCTGCTGCTGCCAACTCCAGGGTGTGAATCATCCAATTTTTGGGCTCCTGAAGCCAACTCCAGTGTCTCTTTAAAGTAATGTTTGGGCTCCTGCTGCTGCTGCTGCCAGCTCCAGGGTGTGATTCATCCAATTTTTGGGCTCCTGCTGCCAACCCCAGTGTCTCTTTAAAGTAATGTTTGGGCTCCTGCTGCTGCTGCTGCTGCCAACTCCAGGGTGTGATTCATCCAATCTTTGGGCTCCTGCTGCCAACCCCAGTGTCTCTTTAAAGTAATGTTTGGGCTCCTGCTGCTGCTGCTGCCAACTCCAGGGTGTGATTCATCCAATTGTTGTGCTCCTGAAGCCAACTCCAGTGTCTCTTTAAAGTAATGTTTGGGCTCCTGCTGCTTCTGCCAACTCCAGGGTGTGATTCATCCAATTTTTGGGCTCCTGAAGCCAACTCCAGTGTCTCTTTAAAGTAATGTTTGGGCTCCTGCTGCTGCTGCCAACTCCAGGGTGTGATTCATCCAATTTTTGGGCTCCTGAAGCCAACCCCAGTGTCTCTTTAAAGTAATGTTTGGGCTCCTGCTGCTGCTGCTGCCAACTCCAGGGTGTGATTCATCCAATCTTTGGGCTCCTGCTGCCAACTCCAGTGTCTCTTTAAAGTAATGTTTGGGCTCCTGCTGCTGCCAACTCCAGGGTGTGATTCATCCAATTTTTGGGCTCCTGAAGCCAACTCCAGTGTCTCTTTAAAGTAATGTTTGGGCTCCTGCTGCTGCTGCCAACTCCAGGGTGTGATTCATCCAATTTTTGGGCTCCTGAAGCCAACCCCAGTGTCTCTTTAAAGTAATGTTTGGGCTCCTGCTGCTGCTGCTGCCAACTCCAGGGTGTGATTCATCCAATTTTGGGCTCCTGCTGCCAAATCCAGTGTCTCTTTAAAGTAATATTTGGGTTCCTGCTGCTGCTGCTTGCAACTGCAGGGTGTGATTCATTCAATCTTTGGGCTCCTGCAGCCAACTCCAGTGTCTCTTTCAAGCTATGTTTGGGCCCCTGCTGCTGCTGCTGCTTGAAACTCCAGGGTGTGTCAGTCAATTTTTGGGCTCCTGCTGCTGCCAACTCCAGTGTCTCTTTCAGCCAATGTTTGGGCTCCTGCTGCTGCCAACTCCAGTGTCTCTTTAAAGCAATGTTTGGGCTCTTGCCCCTCATAGTGATGCCACTTCAATTCTCTGCAATTGTGCCGCTCTGCGATTCTATTAGCGATGCCTCTGATCTGCATGTGATATTTATTTACAGTATTATTTAACTAACCCAGCACGCATCCTATGCGTGTTACAGCAAGGCAAAATGGTTTACAACCCTATTGAGGCTCTAGGAGGCTCAGAAATAGCCGTTTTTAATAGCGATTCATCGCGAATAAATTCGGGTCGAAACGATTTTTGTCGGAAAATTCGGCGAATCAGTCGAATCGAATTTTTCAAAAGTTCGCTCATCTCTAATTACATCCCATGAGCCTGCACCCTTATTGTGTATTTGGCAGTGCATATCCATCCAGTACCTGAGTTAAAGCAGAACAAAACCCAGGATTTTGACAATCCCTGGCCTTGTCCCATGCCCTGGGGGCATCCCGATTTGGGGTGCTTCACTGTGTGAAATCCCCCAGATTGGCAGTAATAGCTCACCTCTTCGCGGTCCAGTGGACTCTCGTCCAATCAGAACCGTGCAGTGCCTTTATCATTCTACAAAAGGCTCTGATAGTCTCCAATGGGCACGAGCGGCTGCATTCCCAGCAGTGCCATGCTCCCGCCCCAGCCTATCTGAATGGCGGGGGCAGGAGCGCGTACAAAGCCCGAAGATGCTGGGGATGTGGTCACTTGCATTCTCCATTGCAACATATGACAGTCGTTTGCTGAATGATGTAGGCACTCATTGGACGAGAACCCGCGCATGTGCCATTGGACCGGGGTAAGGTAAGCTGTGACTGCCGATCTGGGGGGGTTTCGCACAGTGGGGCATCTCAGCTCGGGATGCCCTGGGGAAAGGTCAGCAGCTGGCCCTGAAATCTTTTAGAATAAAGGGCTGGCCGTGCAGGGTTTTGTTCGGCTTTAAAGAGGAACTACACACATGAATTTGACTTTCATGTGTGTGGTTCCTCTCTGCAGCAGCATCCCGAATTGCGATGCCCCGCTGTGTGTACTGCCCCAGGTCGCCCCATTTCACTCACCTTCCTCTCCCATGGCGCAGACTGAGGGAGGCTAAGCAGCCGAGTGGCGCCGCCAGCCCCGTCCCCCACCCACCTGGCAGCCGTAGTGTGGGCCGCCCATACACTTACCTTGCGGGCACCTGGCATTTGTGAATGACTGGCGCAGGCAAGCTCCCGGTTAGAGGGTAGCGGGGGATGCAGCTGTCAGTGCTCTCAGAGCCGATTCTCACCTTAGACGCAGGCTTAGACGCGCTGTTGTGAATGGATCCGAGTGTGCTGATTGGATGAGTGGCCACACATGTGCCGTAGGACCGTGAAGAGGTGAGTTTGTTTAGTCGACCTGCAGGGTTTCACACAGTGGGGTATCCCCAATCGGTGTGCCCTGGAGGCAAGAAACAAATCCCTATTCCCCGAATTATGATGCCCCGCTGTGTGTACCCCCCCCCCAGGTCGCCCTGTTTCACTCATCTTCCTTCCACTCCCATGGAGCAGGCCGAGCAGTGCCGCCAGCCCCATCCCCCGCCCACCTGGCAGCCGTGGCGTGACCATGCCGCCCATTCAAAAAGGTCGGACGCAGGTGCACGCACGGCTAGGGGTGAGGGGGGAAGAAGCCGGAATGCATAGACGCGGTGAGGGCTCTGGGAGAAGGTAAGTGTTCCGGGGGCTTCACACAGAGGGGCATCCCAATTCAGGATGTCCCAAGGACTGGAACTCGGGAGGCCCTGGGGAGGCCCCGGCAAGGCGGGGCAGCTGTCAGGGGCCCCCACTGACAGGGCTGGCCTTTGGGGTGTGCAATGAAAAGGAGGTCACTGCCACAGCTGGTGGCCACATCTCCTTTAATAGCGCGGTTCCACACAATGGGGCATCTCGATTCCAGGGGAGGAAGTGCTGGGTTTTGTTCAGCTTTTAGGTTGCCCACCGCGGCCGACTTCCTATCCCTGGAGCATCCCAATCTGTGATACCCTACTGTGGGATCGCTGGCATACCCACTATGCAAGCAATTCCACCCCTGAGTTTTGGTCTGCTTTACAGGGGCATCTCAATCTGGGATGCCCCTGTTTGTGAAAGAACCCCCTGGTTTGGCTGTTAACTCAAACTGGCGATCCCACGGTTCAAGGAAAGTAATGAACAAAGGGGGGGGGGGGGGGACAAAACCAGGAGAATTTAGAGTTTTGGTCCAAATAGCATGATCCTTAGGGGGCATCCAGATTTGGGATATCACTCAGTGATGAGACGCAAATCTTCACCACAAAGGGGCTCACTGGGACCATGCCGCCCAAGGGCCCACATAAACCTGGAGCCGGCCCTGCCTCCGATGTTCCTCTTTAAAGGGAAAAAAAGAAAAGAAAAGTCATACCTACCATACCGCACTGCTTCCTTCCTACTCCAGTTTGGTAAAACTCGCTTGGTGCCGAGATCGAGTCCTGCAATGCTAGAAAACCATGGACCTGGGCCCCAATAATCATGACAAATGACAGCCATGTGGCTACAGACATCTCTTTATTGCCTTGTACAATGTAAAATGAAGAGCTCACACTCGCTAGAGGAATTCCTTGGTGAGATATAGGTACAAAAAAATATTATTGTGTGTAGCTGGGCATGCGCGCCCCCCCCATCTCTGGCCCATTCCCCCCTGTAATCACTTCCATCGTGTGTTGCTCCGTCTTCTTGACCTGAATTATTGCGGGTAGTGGTCACCAAAGAACCGTAACTTCATCTTAAAAAGAACTAAAAATAGGCAAAAATAAGTGTGACAGTGTCTATGTGTCCTCAGGCCTCCTCGGGGGCGTCTTCATCCATCAGCGGGATTTCTGGAAGGATAAAAATTCACAATGAAACTAATATTCACAACAACGAGGAGCGTATCAGCAAGCCACAGAGGTGCAAGCATTGAGGGGGTATTTATTGGACTGAGGGGGGTCTCTTGTAGATGGATTCGACTGGGGAGTCTCTTATAGATAGAGGGGGTATTCATTTATCTGGGGGGCTCTTATAGATGCAGGGGGTATTCATCTGGCTGGGGTGCTTTTATAGATGGAAGGGGTATTCATTTGGCTGGGAGTCTCTTATAGATGGAGGGGGTATTCATTTGGCTGGGGGTCTCTTATAGATGGAGGGGGTATTCATTTGGCTGGGGGGCTCTTATAGATGGAGGGGGTATTCATTTGGCTGGGGGGCTCTTATAGATAGAAGGGGTATTCATTTGGCTGGGGGGCTCTTATAGATAGAAGGGGTATTCATTTGGCTGGGGGGCTCTTATAGATAGAGGGGGTATTCATTTGGCTGGGGGTCTCTTATAGATAGAGGGGGTATTCATTTGGCCGGGGGGCTCTTATGGATAGAGGGGGTATTCATTTGGCTGGGGGTCTCTTATAGATAGAGGGGGTATTCATTTGCCTGGGGGCTCTTATAGATAGAGGGGGTATTCATTTGGCTGGGGTCTCTTATAGATAGAGGGGGTATTCATTTGGCTGGGGGTCTCTTATAGATAGAGGGGGTATTCATTTGGCTGGGGGTCTCTTATAGATGCAGGGGGTATTCATTTGGCTGGGGGCTCTTATAGATGCAGGGGGTATTCATTTGGCTGGGGCTCTCTTATAGATAGAGGGGGTGTTAATTTGGCTGGGGGGCTCTTATAGATAGAGGGGGTATTCATTTGGCTGGGGCTCTCTTATAGATAGAGGGGGTATTCATTTGGCTGGGGCTCTCTTATAGATAGAGGGGGTGTAAATTTGGCTGGGGGGCTCTTATAGATAGAGGGAGTATTCATTTGGCTGGGGGCTCTTATAGATAGAGAGGGGTATTCATTTGGCTGTGGGTCTCTTATAGATAGAGGGGGTGTTAATTTGGCTGGGGGGCTCTTATATATAGAGGGGTATTCATTTGGCTGGGGCTCTCTTATAGATAGAGGGGGTATTCATTTGGCTGGGGACTCTTATAGATACAGGGGGTATTCATTTGGCTGGGGGGCTCTTATAGATAGAGGGGGTATTCATTTGGCTGTGGGTCTCTTATAGATAGAGGGGGTGTTAATTTGGCTGGGGGGCTCTTATATATAGAGGGGTATTCATTTGGCTGGGGCTCTCTTATAGATAGAGGGAGTATTCATTTGGCTGGGGGCTCTTATAGATAGAGAGGGGTATTCATTTGGCTGGGGGGTCTCTTATAGATAGAGGGGGTATTCATTTGGCTGGGGCTCTCTTATAGATAGAGAGGGGTATTCATTTGGCTGGGGCTCTCTTATAGATAGAGGGGGTATTCATTTGGTTGGGGGGCTCTTATAGATAGAGAGGGGTATTCAATTGGCTGGGGGGTCTCTTATATATAGAGGGGGTATTCATTTGGCTGGGGCTCTCTTATAGATAGAGGGAGTATTCATTTGGCTGAGGGGCTCTTATAGATAGAGGGGGTATTCATTTGGCTGGGGGTCTCTTATAGATAGAGGGAGAATTCATTTGGCTGGGGGGCTCTTATAGATAGAGGGGGTATTCATTTGGCTGGGGCTCTCTTATAGATAGAGGGAGTATTCATTTGGCTGGGGGGCTCTTATAGATAGAGGGGGTATTCATTTGACTGGGGCTCTCTTATAGATAGAGGGGGTGTTCATTTGGCTGGGGGTCTCTTATAGATAGAGGGAGTATTCATTTGGCTGGGGGGCTCTTATAGATAGAGGGGGTATTCATTTGGCTGGGGGTCTCTTATAGATAGAGGGAGTATTCATTTGGCTGGGGGGCTCTTATAGATAGAGGGGGTATTCATTTGGCTGGGGGTCTCTTATAGATAGAGGGGGTATTCATTTGGCTGGGGCTCTCTTATAGATAGAGGGGGTATTCATTTTGCTGAGGGTCTCTTATAGATAGAGGGGGTATTCATCTGGCTGGGGGCTCTTATAGATAGAAGGGGTATTCATTTGGCTGGGGCTCTCTTATAGATAGAGGGGGTATTCATTTGGCTGGGGGTCTCTTATAGATAGAGGGGGTATTCATTTGGCTGGGGGCTCTTATAGATGCAGGGGGTATTCATTTGGCTGGGGGTCTCTTATAGATGCAGGGGGTATTCATTTGGCTGGGGGCTCTTATAGATGCAGGGGGTATTCATTTGGCTGGGGGTCTCCTATAGATGCAGGGGGTATTCATTTGGCTGGGGAGTCTCTTATAGATAGAGGGGGTATTCATTTGGCTGGGGGGCTCTTATAGATAGAGGGGGTATTCATTTGGCTGGGGGTCTCTTATAGATAGAGGGGGTATTCATTTGGCTGGGGGCTCTTATAGATGCAGGGGGTATTCATTTGGCTGGGGGTCTCTTATAGATAGAGGGGGTATTCATTTGGCTGGGGGTCTCATATAGATAGAGGAGGTTTTCATTTGGCTGGGGGTCTCTTATAGATAGAGGGGGTATTCATTTGGCTGGGGGTCTCTTATAGATAGAGGGGGTATTCATTTGGCTGGGGGGCTCTTATAGATAGAGGGGGTATTCATTTGGCTGGGGGTCTCTTATAGATAGAGGGGGTATTCATTTGGCTGGGGGTCTCTTATAGATAGAGGGGGTATTCATTTGGCTGGGAGTCTCTTATAGATAGAGGGGGTATTTATTTGGCTGGGGGGCTCTTATAGATAGAGGGGGTATTCATTTGGCTGGGGGTCTCTTATAGATAGAGGGGGTATTCATTTGGCTGGGGGGCTCTTATAGATAGAGGGAGTATTCATTTGGCTGGGGGGCTCTTATAGATAGAGGGGGTATTCATTTGGCTGGGGGTCTCTTATAGATAGAGGGGGTATTCATTTGGCTGGGGCTCTCTTATAGATAGAGGGGGTATTCATTTTGCTGAGGGTCTCTTATAGATAGAGGGGGTATTCATCTGGCTGGGGGCTCTTATAGATAGAAGGGGTATTCATTTGGCTGGGGCTCTCTTATAGATAGAGGGGGTATTCATTTGGCTGGGGGTCTCTTATAGATAGAGGGGGTATTCATTTGGCTGGGGGCTCTTATAGATGCAGGGGGTATTCATTTGGCTGGGGGTCTCTTATAGATGCAGGGGGTATTCATTTGGCTGGGGGCTCTTATAGATGCAGGGGGTATTCATTTGGCTGGGGGTCTCCTATAGATGCAGGGGGTATTCATTTGGCTGGGGAGTCTCTTATAGATAGAGGGGGTATTCATTTGGCTGGGGGGCTCTTATAGATAGAGGGGGTATTCATTTGGCTGGGGGTCTCTTATAGATAGAGGGGGTATTCATTTGGCTGGGGGCTCTTATAGATGCAGGGGGTATTCATTTGGCTGGGGGTCTCTTATAGATAGAGGGGGTATTCATTTGGCTGGGGGTCTCATATAGATAGAGGAGGTTTTCATTTGGCTGGGGGTCTCTTATAGATAGAGGGGGTATTCATTTGGCTGGGGGTCTCTTATAGATAGAGGGGGTATTCATTTGGCTGGGGGGCTCTTATAGATAGAGGGGGTATTCATTTGGCTGGGGGTCTCTTATAGATAGAGGGGGTATTCATTTGGCTGGGGGTCTCTTATAGATAGAGGGGGTATTCATTTGGCTGGGAGTCTCTTATAGATAGAGGGGGTATTTATTTGGCTGGGGGGCTCTTATAGATAGAGGGGGTATTCATTTGGCTGGGGGTCTCTTATAGATAGAGGGGGTATTCATTTGGCTGGGGGGCTCTTATAGATAGAGGGGGTATTCATTTGGCTGGGGGGCTCTTATAGATAGAGAGGGTATTCATTTGGATGAGGAGTCTCTTATAGATAGAGGGGGTATTCATTTGGCTGGGGGTCTCTTATAGATAGAGGGGGTATTCATTTGGCCGGGGGGCTCTTATGGATAGAGGGGTTATTCATTTGGTTGGGGGGCTCTTATAGATAGAGGGGTTATTCATTTGGTTGGGGGGCTCTTATAGATAGAGGGGGTATTCATTTGGCTGGGGGGCTCTTATAGATAGAGGGGGTATTCATTTGGCTGAGGAGGCTCTTATAGATGCAGGGGGTATTAATTTGGCTGGAGGGCTCTTATACATAGAGGGGTATTCATTTGGCTGGGGGGCTCCTATAGATAGAGGGGGTATTCATTTGGCTGGGGGGCTCTTATAGATAGAGGGGGTATTCATTTGGCTGGGGCTCTCTTATAGATAGAGGGAGTATTCATTTGGCTGGGGGTCTCTTATAGATAGAGGGGGTATTTATTTGGCTGGGGGGCTCTTATAGATAGAGGGAGTATTCATTTGGCTGGGGGTCTCTTATAGATAGAGGGGGTATTCATTTGGCTGGGGGGCTCTTATAGATAGAGGGGGTATTCATTTGGCTGGGGCTCTCTTATAGATAGAGGGGGTATTCATTTGGCTGGGGGGCTCTTATAGATAGAGGGGGTATTCATTTGGCTGAGAAGTCTCTTATAGATAGAGGGGTTATTCATTTGGCTGGGGGGGCTCTTATAGATAGAGGGGGTATTCATTTGGCTGGGGGTCTCTTATAGATAGAGGGGGTATTCATTTGGCTGGGGAGCCTCTTATAGATGCAGGGGGTATTAATTTGGCTGGAGGGCTCTTATAGATAGAGGGGGTATTCATTTGGCTGGGGGGGGGCTCTTATAGATAGAGGGGGTATTCATTTGGCTGGCGAGTCTCTTATAGATAGAGGGGGTATTCATTTGGCTGGGGAGTCTCTTATAGATGCAGGGGGTATTCATTTGGCTGGGGGTCTCTTATAGATAGAGGGGGTATTCATTTGGCTGGGGGGGCTCTTATAGATAGAGGGGGTATTCATTTGGCTGGGGGTCTCTTATAGATAGAGGGGGTATTCATTTGGCTGGGGAGTCTTTTATAGATAGAGGGGGTATTCATTTGGCTGGGGGGGGCTCTTATAGATAGAGGGGGTATTCATTTGGCTGGGGGGGGCTCTTATAGATAGAGGGGGTATTCATTTGGCTGGGGGGGGCTCTTATAGATAGAGGGGGTATTCATTTGGATGGGGGTCTCTTATAGATAGAGGGAGTATTCATTTGGCTGGGGGGGCTCTTATAGATAGAGGGGGTATTCATTTGGCTGGGGAGTCTCTTATAGATAGAGGGGGTATTCATTTGGCTGGGGCTCTCTTATAGATGCAGGGGGTATTCATTTGGCTGAGGAGTCTCTTATAGATAGAGGGGTTATTCATTTGGCTGGGGTTCTCTTATAGATAGAGGGGTTATTCATGTGGCTGGGGGCTCTTATAGATAGAGGGGTTATTCATTTGGCTGGGGGCTCTTATAGATAGAGGGGGTATTCATTTGGCTGGGGGTCTCTTATAGATAGAGGGGGTATTCATTTGGATGGGGGGCTCTTATAGATAGAGGGGGTATTCATTTGGCTGAGGAGTCTCTTATAGATGCAGGGGGTATTCATTTGGCTGGAGGGCTCTTATAGATAGAGGGGGTATTCATTTGGCTGGGGGGCTCTCTTATAGATAGAGGGGGTATTCATTTGGCTGGGGCTCTCTTATAGATAGAGGGGGTATTCATTTGGCTGGGGCTCTCTTATAGATAGAGGGGGTATTTATTTGGCTGGGGGTCTCTTATAGATAGAGGGGGTATTCATTTGGCTGGGGGGCTCTTATAGATAGAGGGGGTATTCATTTGGCTGGGGGGCTCTTATAGATAGAGGGGGTATGCATTTGGCTGGGGGGCTCTTATAGATAGAGGGGGTATTCATTTGGCTGAGGAGTCTCTTATAGATAGAGGGGGTATTCATCTGGCTGGGGGGCTCTTATAGATAGAGAGGGTATTTATCTGGCTGGGGGGCTCTTATAGATAGAGGGGGTATTCATTTGGCTGGGGGGCTCTTATATATAGAGGGGTATTCATTTGGCTGAGGAGTCTCTTATAGATAGAGGGGGTATTCATCTGGCTTGGGGGCTCTTATAGATAGAGAGGGTATTTATCTGGCTGGGGGGCTCTTATAGATAGAGGGGGTATTCATTTGGCTGGGGGTCTCTTATAGATAGAGGGTGTATTCATTTGGCTGGGCTCTCTTATAGATAGAGGGGGTATTCATTTGGCTGGGGGTCTCTTATAGATAGAGGGGGTATTCATTTAGCTGGGGGCTCTTATAGATGCAGGGGGTATTCATTTGGCTGAGGAGTCTCTTATAGATAGAGGGGGTATTCATTTGGCTGGGGGGCTCTTATAGATAGGGGGGGGGGGTATTCATTTGGCTTGGGGTTTCTTATAGATAGAGGGGGGTATTCATTTGGCTGGGGGGCTCTTATAGATAGAGGGGGGTATTCATTTGGCTTGGGGTCTCTTATGGATAGAGGGGGTATTCATTTGGCTGGAGGGCTCTTATAGATAGAGGCGGTATTCATTTGGCTGGTGGTCTCTTATAGATAGAGGGGGTATTCATTTGGCTGGGGGGCTCTTATAGATGCAGGGGGTATTCATTTGGCTGAGGAGTCTCTTATAGATAGAGGGGGGTATTCATTTGGCTGGGGGGCTCTTATAGATAGAGGGGGTATTCATTTGGCTGGGGGGCTCTTATAGATAGAGGGGGTATTCATTTGGCTTGGGGTTTCTTATAGATAGAGGGGGGTATTCATTTGGCTGGGGGGCTCTTATAGATAGAGGGGGTATTCATTTGGCTGGGGGGCTCTTATAGATAGAGGGGGTATTCATTTGGCTTGGGGTTTCTTATAGATAGAGGGGGGTATTCATTTGGCTGGGGGGCTCTTATAGATAGAGGGGGTATTCATTTGGCTGGGGGTCTCTTATAGATAGAGGGGGTATTCATCTGGCTGGGGGGCTCTTATAGATGCAGGGGGTATTCATTTGGCTGGGGGTCTCTTATAGATAGAGGGGGTATTCATTTGGCTGGGGGGCTCTTATAGATGCAGGGGGTATTCATGCGGCTGGGGGTCTCTTATAGATAGAGGGGGTATTCATCTGGCTGGGGGTCTCTTATAGATAGAGGGGGTATTCATTTGGCTGGGGGGCTCTTATAGATGCAGGGGGTATTCATTTGGCTGGGGGGCTCTTATAGATGCAGGGGGTATTCATTTGGCTGAGGAGTCTCTTATAGATAGAGGGACTAACACTAACTTCTATCTTCTCTTTGCCTATAATAACAATTTGCCTAGATCTGATATTTTTCAAAGATATACCCCGACTAGTATCCTCACCATCTGCTATGTCAATGCTGGGGCTGGTGGAGGCGGCCTCGCTGTTCATGTTCTGGGTGCCCAGCGTTCTCAGGTGCGTCATGGAAGAAGAGTGCAAGGTGTGGAGGAGGTCAGAGGAATCCAGCAAGCTGTCGAAGGTCTCTGACTCCTCACATATACTGTCCGAGTTTGGGTTGCCGGGATAAGCAGGCGGGTGGGATTCTTCTTCCGTCTGTGTCGGGCTCCTCTGGCCTGCAGAGGACTCGTAGCCCGGTGGGGTGATGTTGACGCCGCTGCTGACGGCTTCATCATAAGATGGTAACATGACCAGGACCCCGTCCACCACCACAAAGTCCGGTTCGGCAGAGCTGTCCTGAGGGCTTCTGGGAAACAAAAGAACATTGATGTGACATATCTGGTTGGATCAGGTCATCCAGCCCTGGCAATATATATAAGCCCTCAGAATAGTCCTACCCATAGTGATAATATATATATAATTATAATGCCCAGATCAGGAGATTATCAGCTTATTGGGGCACACAAGGCAGCAGTAGAGCAGGGGTCCCCGACCAGGTGGCACTCTGCAAGGCTGCTACCCCAGCGCCATACTTTACCCAAACTGAAATGCTTCCAAACGTGATGGAATCTCTTCTAGAAACATAGAAAGTTGACGGCAGAAGAAGACCATACGGTCCATCTAGTCTGCCCTCATGTATATACTGTATGTTCTCTGTATCTTATGTATATACTGTATGTTCTCTGTATCTTATGTGTATACTGTATGTTCTTTGTATCTTATGTATATACTGTATGTTCTCTATATGTTATGTATATACTGTATGTTCTCTGTATCTTATGTATATACTGTATGTTCTCTATATCTTATGTATATACTGTATGTTCTCTATATGTTATGTATATACTGTATGTTCTCTGTATCTTATGTATATACTGTATGTTCTCTGTATCTTATGTGTATACTGTATGTTCTCTGTATCTTATGTGTATACTGTATGTTCTCTGTATCTTATGTATATACTGTATGTTCTCTGTATCTTATGTATATACTGTATGTTCTCTGTATCTTATGTGTATACTGTATGTTCTCTGTATCTTATGTATATACTGTATATTCTCTGTATCTTATGTGTATACTGTATGTTCTCTGTATCTTATGTGTATACTGTATGTTCTCTGTATCTTATGTATATATTGTATGTTCTCTGTATCTTATGTATATACTGTATGTTCTCTGTATCTTATGTGTATACTGTATATTCTCTGTATCTTATGTGTATACTGTATGTTCTCTGTATCTTATGTATATACTGTATGTGACGCTACATGGCGCTGTTAGAGGCGCTCACCAGATTCACCTTCAATAATATGGTTTTTCACCAGACGCTGCCTGTCGCTACGAAGCGCTACCTGCCCTATCTCTTCTTATATAAAAACGTTTAAAGTGTTATTAATATATTTGAAAAAGACCGTTTTACAGCCTCCGAGTAATAAAACGCCCTTACAGCAGGGAGACCGGTGACAGCTTTCGCCTCTTGTTTTCTTCTTGGCGGCTTTTCCTTTACACTGTTGATAGGTTTGATTTTTTTAGCCCATAAACAACTTTATAACTGCGTTAATAAAAAGTGACATTGAAGCTGGCGGGGTGTTAGCGCAAAAGACGCGGGGACTGCAAAGGACGGAATATGGGTCACTTGGCAGCGGCTTCCTATGTTCCAGCCAAGCTCTTAATGTTTTATTTTGCTCTGCTGGAATCGGCGCTGTGCCGAGTGTTCTCGTGAAAGAAGATGAACAGCAAAATATTTATGGCCGCCATTAAACTTTGCCTATACTGTAAGTACTAAGAAACCACTAGGGCAGGGGCGGACTGGCCATAGGGACAATGCCCGGTGGGCCGCACTGCTTTGGGGCCAGTTGGGCTGCTGCTTATAACACCCACATTCAATTCCTGCCCTCCATAGTCTCCCTACCCAGCCCCACTGTACCCACAAACCAAGGAACCCCAGCCCCCAATACTATAGCCCCAGCATTAAGGTTGGGGGCCACAGCAGGGATGTCTCAGGCTGGGCCAGGGGAAAAATCCAGGGCTGATTTTTGGTCCCAGTCCGCCACTGCACTAGGGTATGAGATGGCACCAACTAGTTTACAATCATATATACGTGTGGTGCAATGCTCTGGAAATAACCCACAGTTACATATATACAAAGAAAGGAGAAAGTGCCCACTCATTCCCCCATAGTAATTCCAGAGACAGGGAGGCCGATTCATTAACAGCGGCAGGTAGCGACAGTTGAGCGACTGTAGCGGCATTTTCAGAGCGCCCGCTAGTAGTCGCTGTGCTTGGCCGTTGTTCGGTAGTTGATAGCGACTGAGTCGGTGTGCAGTAATGTTGAATATTGGGTGAGGAGTCGCTATTTGACAGGTTCCGCGCTGTATGGGAGCGCATGATAGCGACTGGTCAGAGCGACCGGCTCCCACCATATTCATTAACAAATCACGCTCAAAAAATTCTCGCGCTGTGAAATGCATGTTTAAACCCCAGAGCGCTGGCGGCAATGGGTTAAAAGTCGTTTTTTTAACCCCCAAACAACCATATTTTTGGAAACCAAAAAAATATTTTTGTAATATGAATACATTAATATCAGACCTGCAATATCAATTCTGTACTTTTTTTTATTTTTTATTTTTTTTTACCTTGAAAAAATTATTAAAAATGGCAGAAGTGGTCACAGAATTTTTCACATTTAAAAAAAAAATTAATAACAATTAATTATGAATATTTAAAGATTGTTCCATTGAAATGCATTGGAGAGCGCCAGGTAGCGAGAGGTCATACCTGTCGCTGTTCAAGGTCGGACGCTGGCGCTGTGGGCTGAGGCTGGAATAATGATGAATGAGTGGCTATATGGCGCTATCTCAGTCGCTAAGCAGGATCGGCTTGATAAATGTGTGATTGTGGTGGGGAGCCGGCGTTCTCGTGGCGGGGCCCGTCATTACCGGCCGCTCACCAGTTGCTACCTGTCGCTATCCCTTGTTAAATAAGGGCCTTATTGCACACACCCAAGAATTATGTATAAAAATATATATTTATTAAGGCCCTTATTTATCAAGGGCTAGCGCCAGGTAGTGTCTGACGAGCGCCAGGTACCGCCAGCTAACGGCAGCTACCGACTCAAGTACGCCCGGCGGCGGTCACAATGACGCATTTATCACGCTAAATGAGGCTAGCGCCAGCGAGAGCGTCAGGTAGCGCGGGATTCATCATGTAGCCGACTGCAACGAACAGCGCCGCTACTAATCCCATCACAGCGCCAGGTATGACCTGGCGCTCCCTGGCGTGGTCCAATGCATTTCAATGGAGCAATCTTTAAATATTCATAATTAATTGATTTTATGATTTTTTTTGTTTTGTTTTTTAACTGTCAAAAATTCTGTGACCACTACGGCAACGTTAGATATTTTTTTTAAGGTAAAAAAAAAATATGTGCAGAATTGATATTACAGGTCTGATATTAATGTATTCATATTCCAAAATGTTTAGAAAAACTTGTATAATTTTTACATTAAAAGAAAATGGTTGTTTGGGGGTTAAAAACTACTTTACACACATCGCCGCCAGCGCTCTGGGGTTTAAACAAGGAATTCACAGCGCGAGAAATTTTTGAGCGTGATTTGTTAATGAATCTGCAGCAAGCCGTTCGCTCTGGCTATTCGCTGTCAGGCGCACCCATACAACGCGGAACCTGTGAAACATCGACCCCGTATTCAACATTACCGCACACGGACTGAGTCGCTGACAACAAGCAAACCCCGGCCAAGCACAGCGAATACTAGCTGGCGCTGTGAAAATCACGCTACTGGCGCTCATCTGTCGCTACCTGGCGCTATTAATGAATCGGCCTCCCCGTCATTTTAACATAAAAATGTCTTTGTATATACTATACTGTAAGTAAACATGAAAATCCGACCTTTCAATTCTCGACAATAAACGGCATTTTCCTATTTATTGCCAATTTATTTTGCTGTTTTGGCGAATGTCCCCCAGGGGCATCGCGGCACATGGGCTGTGAATATAGAAAGCTGGCCCACGTGACCGCCGTCAGCCAATTGTGGGGCCACGTTTCGCCTGGGTTCAGGTAAGCATTACGGGGAGTGTCGGGGATCTATGCACAAGCTTTATTTTGATTTCCACAACTTCCACAACTGGCTGACGCCACTCATCCACAATTCCAGTTGCAATGTAAACCAGAATCATGTGACTGTCAGTGGCCAATCACGGAACAGATGTATGCGCTGGGAAAGGGGGGATTTGTCAATGTAGATGTGCTTAGTCCATGATCGACCAACACCTTTTTTTTAGAAAATAGGCATTGTATGTTATTAATAATATTGTGTCCTCCGGGCACCCCGATCGGGGATGCCCCACCGTGTAAAACCTCCCAGGCCGCCCAAACACACTCACCTCTTTCCGATCCTATGGCGCATGCGCGTCTGCTCGTCCAATCAGCACGCTTAGATCTGTTCCTGCCCCTTTGTCTAAGCCTTCGTCTAAGGTGAGTGGATCCGAGCATGCCGGTGGGCGCATCCCTCGCTACCCTTTAACAGGGAGCGTGCCCGCACCGACCATGCACAAATGCCTGGCGCGAGCATGCGCCCTACTAATGCGGTAGCGGCCACTGCTTGCGAATGCGCCATTGGCCCGGGAAAGAAGGTGAGTTTCTGGGCGGCCTGGAGGGTATTACACAGCAGGGTATCCCGATTTTGGATGCCCCGGGATAGGAAATCAAGCAGCCCTGGGCTGATCTCTGTGGGTTTTGGTTCACTTTAAAGCAGATCAAAACCTGCTCTGGCCAGCGTGGGACTCTAAACGATTCCAGGGCTGGCCACTTGGCTGCCCTTGCGGCATTCCAAATCGGGATGCCTGGCGGTGTGAAACCAAGCTGATCATCCGCAAATCTTACCTTTTCCATGGCTCCTTACGTGGTCCGATGGGAGGCACGTCGGCCAGGAAACTAGAAAGCGACCCCGGCACACGTGACTGTCAGCGGCCAATTGCGCGGCCACATTTCACCAGGGTTCCGGTAAGAATATAGGAAGTAAGGTAAGTGTAGCGGGCGACCTGGGGGGGTTTCACACAGCACAGCATCCCAATTTTGGATGCCCCGGGGGGAGGGAATCGATTGACCAGGGAATCTTATAGATTGCTGATGTCTCTGGGTTTTGGTCCATTTTAAGTCAGATCAAAACCTGCTCTGGCCAGCCTGACACTCTAAAACACTCCAGGGCTGGCTACTTGCGGCATTCCAAATTGGGATGCCCGGTGGTGTGAAACCAAGCTGATCATCTGCAAATCTTACCTTTTCCTAGGCCCTTATTTATGAAGGAATAGCGACAGGTAGCGACTGGTGAGCGGCCGGTAATGACGGGCCCCGCCACGAGAACGCCGGCTCCCCACCGCAATCACACATTTATCAAGCCAATCCTGCTTAGCGACTGAGATAGCGCCAGATAGAGACTCATTCATCATTATTCCAGCCTCAGCCCACAGCGCCAGCGTCCGACCTTGAACAGCGACAGGTATGACCTCTCGCTACCTGGCGCTCTCCAATGCATTTCAATGGAACAATCTTTAAATATTCATAATTAATTGTTATTAATGTTTTTTTTTTTTTTTAATGTGAAATATTCTGTGACCACTTCTGCCATGTTTGCTAATTTAAAAAAAAAAAAATATTATGTAAAATATTACAGGTCTGATATTATTGTATTCATATTACTAAATTCTAAAAAAATTTGTTTTTTTTTGGTTTCCAAAAATATGGTGGTTTGGGGGTTACACATCGCCGCAGCGCTATGGGGTTTAAACATGCATTTCACAGCGCTTGAATTTTTTGAGCGTGATTTTTTGATGAATATGGTGGGAGCCGGTCGCTCTGACCAGTCGCTATCATGCGCACCCATACATCGCGGAACCTGTCAAATAGCGACTCGTCACCTTGTATTCAACATTACTGCACACCGACTGAGTCGCTATCAACAACCGAACAACGGCCGACTACTAGCGGGCGCTGTGAAAATACTGCTACAGTCGCTCATCTGTCGCTACCTGCCGCTATTAATGAATCGCCCTCCATGGCTCCCGAGGCAATTACACGGCCCGACGGGAGGCACGTGGCCCGGGAAACTAGAAAGCAACCCCGGCACACGTGACTGTCAACGGCCAATTGCGCGGCCACATTTCACCAGGGTTTAGGTAGGAATTTGGGAGTGGCGGGGGTCCAAGGGGGGCGCCAACAATATGGATGCCCCCCCGGAACCTGTGACAATGCGGCCCACACCCATTATGTAGAAAAAGACGCAACCATTGGCCTATATACCATTGGTCTTTGTGGGGCATCCCTATTTGTATCCTCAGGGATCGCCAGGTATGCTCATTTTTCCGGGGATTTCTCCACTCTACCCACGCCAGCTATTCAAAAATGACCGGCATGGGTACGCAGAGGAGCGGCCAGAAAAAAACGGAATGGGGGTCAAGGCGGTTACTGGAGGCTTTCCATGGTGGAGGAACAAAACCAGGCATAGTGAAAATTCATTATGATAAATCTTATTAGTTATGAATTAATAATAACACATACAGGGATCTTCCAGCATTAGCGACACTTACCTGGGCAGGAAGTGAGTCTTGAACTTGGTTTGGAAGCTCCGAGCGATGATGACCAGCAGAAGAACCAGGAGGACAGTGCTGGCCGTAAAGGCCACAATCTTCCATGTGGTCAGCATGGTCTCCTGGGAGTTTGGCCAGGATTTGTCTGATAAAGAAAAACAATTATTCCCCATGTACTGTACACTTTCGGCATTTAAAAAAAAAGTTTTTGCATATTTTAAATTCTCTGTATAGTTGCTTTTGTATGTAAGTCAAGAAACACCCACTTAAAAATTCTCTAGGGCTTGGGGTCTCCACCTTTGCTGATTTGGGATGCCCTAAAATGTGAACCTCCTGGTTCAGGCAGAAAATTACCTTGCTGGTGATCCGAGAGCACATGGGCGGCCCGCAGCAGCATTTCTCACTGATACATGCACCCAGGCCTATCTGTATGGCTGGCGCAGGTACTCAGCGTTAATTTTCCAGGGGGATAAAAAGGTACAAAAAAGGAGCGGCCGTGGAACTATGCCACACCAACCTCCACAAAGGAAGCACCACAATCAAGTCAAAAAATGAATCACTTTTATTAAAGCAAATACAAAGCACCTAAAACCAACAAATAACACAAGAGACACTTAAAGTGGACCAACACCCAAGATTTTGACTATCCTGGGTTTTGGTCCACTTCGGCGGGGCACCCCGATTGGGGGTGTGTCCGCTGTGTGAAACCCCCCAGAACGCCCCGAAAATTTACCTCACCCCGCTCCTACGTGACTCGCTGGTCCAATCACCGGCGACGAACAAGCGAGAGGCAGCGACGGACAAGCAGAGCGCGTCCGCCGCGGCCTCCTGCGCGTCCCTCTTACAGGGAGCGCGCCTGTGCCGGCCATTCACAAATGGCCTGCGCGGGAGGCGGACGCGCATGTGCTGCTGGAACGTGGTAAAGGTAGGATTGTGGGCTTCCTGGGGTTTCACACATCCCGATTTCGGATGCCCCGCGGGGAGGGATCTGATTGGCCCGGGAATCTTATAGATTAGATTATAGTTACGGATCCCCCCTGGGTGTTGGTCCGCTTTAAAAACATGCTGCTCCTCTCCATCAAAATCATCCCATAACTATCCCTGCTGTATAATGCATAATATCAGTGTTGGACGGGGTTACCCACAAACGGCAATACTCTAGAGAGTGGGATCCTATTTTTTGTGCCGGCACAAAAGATCGTTTGATATATCAGGCTCTGAGCCAATTAAAAAATGTATCAATCCAAATAAAAAGTGGTGAGTATAACATTTTTTATTTTTTTCAAGGACAATGACTTTAAAGTGGACCAACACCCAGGATTTTCACTATCCTGGGTGTTGGTCCACTTCCGCGGGGCACCCCGCCGGCTCGGGTGCGCGCCCTGCTACAGGGACGCGCGAGAGGTGTCGGCGGTGCATGCGCCGTTGGAACAGGGAGAAGGTAAGGTTTGTGGGCGTCCGGGGGGGTTTCACACAGCGGGGCATCCCGATTTCGGATGCCCCGAGGGGAGGGATCTGATCGGCCCGGGTTTCACACAGAGGGGCATCCTGATTTCGGATGCCCCGCGGGGAGGGAGCCGATCAGCGGTGGGTGTTGGTCCACTTTAATCTTGAATATCATAAGCCAGTGGTTCTCAACCTTTTTATGCCAAGTGCCCCCTAGCGACAAGCAGTTGTAACCAAGTACCCTGAAAAGAGGTGGGGGGGCGGGGGGCGATTACTAATGTCACCAGATCACTGGCCTTGAAGCACTTTTCAAAGGAAGAATAATGTTTTACTGTTAATATAATATACCAGACCTATGAGAGCAACTCTGTTGGTGCACCCATGAATACTGTTGAGTATCTCTTGGGGTACGTGGACCGCAGGTTGAGAAATAGTGTCGTGGAGGCCGATTCATTACTAACGCCAGGTATCGGCAGATGAGCGTCTGTATAGCTGCGCTTAGAGCGACCGCTAGTAGACGCTGTAAGCGGGTATCGGGCGCTGTAACAGAGCCTCTCGGTTGCTCTAGTAACCTTGCCGGCATTGACAAATGTGATGTGTGTTGGGTGCTGTAACAACAGTACAGCGCTGCAGGAAGCGAGAGGTAGCGCCAGCTCAGTGCGTCCGACACTTGGCGCTCCACACACAGCGTCAAAGCTGGGCGCTATAGCATAGAGCACCAAACGCTGTGTGATTAAAGTCTGTTTTTGATCACATATCCACCAGTAACAAAGCGAAAACACATGGAACAACATTGTTATAACACTGTGACATTAACACTTTAGTGCCAGACCTGTAATGACAATTCTGCATAAAAATATTAAAAGTCAAAAAAGTTTCTAAAAGTGTTTGTTTGCAGCCAGGAGACGTCACACAATGATTGGAGCAAAAAAAAAAAATAATGGCAAACACGCTGTCTAAACACAAGCAAATGAACGGCCATTGAAATGTATGGGAGAGCGACACTGAGCGACAGGTAATACCTGGCTCTGGAAGCTAGAGCGCCGGCGCTATACACTGACCTGCCTGTAATAATACATGTGACGCTACATGGCGCTGTTAGAGGCGCTATACACTGACCTGCCTGTAATAATACATGTGACGCTACATGACGCTGTTAGAGGCGCTATACACTGACCTGCCTGTAATAATACATGTGACGCTACATGGCGCTGTTAGAGGTGCTATACACTGACCTGCCTGTAATAATACATGTGACGCTACATGACGCTGTTAGAGGCGCTATACACTGACCTGCCTGTAATAATACATGTGACGCTACATGACGCTGTTAGAGGCGCTATACACTGACCTGCCTGTAATAATACATGTGACGCTACATGGCGCTGTTAGAGGTGCTCCCCAGATTCTCTTTCATAAATGTGGTTTTGCGTACAGCGCCCGGCGTTCACCAGAGGCTGCCTATCGCTACAAGGCGCTACCTGGCGCTATGCCTTCATGAATAACCCCCTTAGTGTCATAAGCAACATTACAAGATGTCTCTCTATTAAAAAATAACCAAAAGTGTACAGCCAGCTGACGCTCCCACCATTTTGGATAGTGCTATTTATTTTCTTTATTATAAACGCTCCTGATTTTAGTTTACGCTTTGTACATTGTCACTTACCAGACTGGATGCAGTAGAGCGGAGCATTGGGGAACCACTCCCCGGACTGGCAGGTGAAGTACTTGTAGTCATTGGAGAGCATGTAGCCGGGGTCACAATAAAACTCAATCACAGTTCCGTGGATGTAGCGCTCACAGGGTTGCGGATGGCAGAGATAATCGCCATGAGCCACCATCGGAGGAAGAGGGCAAACTGTAACAAAAACCCAAGACATTCCCGTCATTCATGTCACAAAATCAAATATTAATTACTCAGGCCCTTATTTAAGAGGGGATAGCGTCAGGTAGTGGCTGGATAATGAGAGGTAGCGACTGGTGAACGCCGGACACGGCACGCAATTACACATTTATCAAGCAGAATCTGTTTAGCGACTGGGATAGCGCCATGTAGCGTCTAATTCATCATTTTGACAGCCTCAGTGAACAGCGCCAGCATTCAGCCTTGCACAGTGCCAAGTATGACCTCTCGCTACCTGACGCTCTCCCATACATTTCAATGGACGAACCTTTTCTTCTCTTTAAACGAGTTTTTTGTATATTTTTAAATAAATAATTCTGTGACCTCTCCTGGCATTGAATAAGCAGTTTTTTCACAATGTTTTCATTTTTTTATATATTTCCTCAGAAATGACATTACAGCTCTGCCATTAAAGTGTTCATGTTACAATGTTGTTACAATGTAATTCCATATGTTTTCGCTTTGTTACTAGTTGATAGATGCTGAAAAACAGACTTTAAACACACCGCCTCCTGCGCTCTGGGCTTCAGAGAAGCATTTTTCAGCGCCAGAGATTTGTGAGGCTGTTTTTTTGCTGAATATGGTGTGAGTCGGTCGCTATCATGCTCTCCCATACAGCGCTGTACTGGTCAAATAGCGACTCCTCACAAAGTATTCAACATTACTGAACAGCAACTGAGTCGCTATAAAGTAGCGACTCACGGCCGAGCACTGCGACTACTAGCGGGCGCTCTGAAATGCCGCTACAGACGCTCATCTGCCGCTACCTGGCGCTAATGATGAATCAGCCTGTTAATCACTAATTAATAACATTAAAGGAGCACTATCACAAAATTGTGTAGTTTTAAAACCCATATAAACAGGTTGGCTAATGAGTGAAGGGGTCACTTATACATCCGAACTAAATAAAACTTCTGCCAAGTTTGTGGTTTTCTTCTCCTGGTAGGAATAAATTCCAGGGGTGACAGGGTTTAGTGTATTAGGGGTGACAGAACCTGTCGCCCAATTTCCTCTCCCTTCCATTAATGAAAATAAAATACAAGCCTGGCTGGATATTTCCTGATGCCGGGTGTATAAGTGACCCCTCCTCCCGCCATCCAGCATATTTATATGGATTATTATTATTGGTCCATTTTTTCGCGATAGTGCTCCTTTAACTTTATTACTAGTGATGAGCCAAAGTGGGGACAATTTGTTTAAGAATCCCTCCAGCTGAATTGTCCCCAGTGCCCGGCATTCAGCACTCCCGAATGCTGGATACAATAGCACTGGGCGCCGCAATGCGTGGACTGGTATAGAGGTCCAATGGACCCCTTACTAGTTAACAAGCAATTAAAAGAGAAAAAAATATACAGTTTTAAAGTGGACCAAGCCCCACTGTGCGAAACCTCGCAGGTCGCCCTGTTCACTTACCTTCGTTCCTGGTCCCGCTATCCCTCTAGCAGGGAGCGTGCCCGTGCCAGGCATTTGTGAATGGCCAGTGCGGGGGAAAGCGGGGGATGCGGCCATCAGCTCGCTCGGAGCCGCTGGCCTTAGATGCCGTCTTAGACGGCGTGACGTCAGTGGCTCCGAGCGCGCTGATTGGACGAGCGACCGTGCATGCGCCTTATGACTGGCAAGAGGTGAAAGAGGGAAAGGACCAAAACCCAGCATAGTCAAAATCCTGGGTTTTGGTCCACTTTAATCAGATATCTCGCTGCGCTGTCTTCATGTTGGCGGGATCGGTGCAGCGCCGTCTCTTCTATCCTTTGCTCTCTTCGTGTAAATAGGTTTCTCCAATATGATGAGACACTTGTGGCCTAATGAAGTGTGCACGTCCCCGCGCCCGGGGCTGAGCTCTCTCCATGACACAGGCGGGTGACATTGCGCTAGACGTGTGACTAATAGTGTCACCTCGCACGCAGCACGCCACGCTCATTGTCTCACAATTTAATAGGAAAAGAAGCGCGGGGTTTGCGGGAGAAGTAACACTCTTAGACCCTTATTTAACAAGGGATAGCGCCAGGTAGCGAATGGTGAGCGAACGGTAATGACGCTCACCGCCACGAGAACGCAGGCTCCCCTCCGCAATCACACATTTATCAAGCTGATCCTGCTTAGCGACTGACAGAGCGCCATATAGCGACTCATTCATCATTATTCCAGCCTCACCCCACAGCGCCAGCGAGCGACCTTGAACAGCGACAGGTATGACCTCTTGCTACCTGGCGCTCTCCAATGCATTTCAATGGAGCAATCTTTAAATATTCATAATTAATTGCTATTAATTATTTTTTTATTTATTTTTTTTTTAAATGTCAAAAATTCTGTGACCACTTCTGCAATGTTAGATATTTTTTTTAAGGTAAAAAAAAAAAAAAATACATTTGTGCAGAATTGATATTACAGGTCTGATATTAATGTATTCATTTTACAAAATGTTTTGAAAAACATGTTTTTTTTTTTTGTAAAAATATGGTTGTTTGGGGGTTAAAAAACTACTTTTAACCCATCGCCGCCAGCGCTCTGGGGTTTAAACATGCATTTCACAGCGCGAGAATTTTTGGAGCGTGATTTGTTAATGAATATGCTGGGAGCCGTTCGCTATGGCCAGTCGCTATCATGCGCTCCCATACAGCGCGGAACCTGTCACAGCGACTCCTAACCCCGTATTCAACATTACCGCACACCGACTGAGTCGCTGTCAACAGCCGAACAACGGCCAAGCACAGCGAAAACTAGCGTGCGCTGTGAAAATAACACTACTGTTGCTACCTGGCGCTATTAATGAATCGGCCTCCCCATGTAGAGTCACATTCATTACGGAGAGAGATTCTCCTGCATACACGCACAGGCTGATTCATTACTAACGCCAGGTAGCGACAGATGCAAATACAATTTAGGGGGAGTTCTGGAGATCCTCCCACAGGCCCTCAGATAGTCCGCACTCAACACAACAAATTATTCAAAAAGACTATATACTAAAATCAAGTTAAAATACATAAACACAATAACAGAGAATGGGGGGTGCCTACACAGAAGGCTTTTAATATATATATTGTGGAGTACAATTTCCTTCCTAATGATATAAGTAAATAATCTACCGGTACATTAAATATATCTCAATCCTAAATGCCAGTGATAATAGAAAGCAGGTAAGGGTTGTTACAATTACCTGCAACTGGTGAACGTACAAATAGACAAAAGAGAAAAAGAGAGAAAAACTACTATGTGCAAAGTGCTTCAGGAGAAACGGGGAGGCCGATTCATCAATAGCGCCAGGTAGCGACAGATGAGCGACTGTATCGTGATTTTTTCAGCGCCAGCCAGTATTCGCTGTGCTTGGCCGGCATTAGCTTGATGACAGCGACTCAGTCGGTGTGCGGTAATGTTGAATACGGGCTGGGGGGTCGCTGGGGTCCAGCGTTGTATGTGAGCGCCTGACAACGAATGGCCAGAGCGAACGGCTAGCTTCATATTCATCAAAAAATCACGCTCCGAATGTGCTGTCGCTGTCCATTCCTTGTTTAAACCCCAGAGCGCTGGCGGCGATCTGTATTAACTAGTTTTTAACCCCTAAACAACCATATTTTTTGAATGTAACATTATACATGTTTTTAGAATCATTTTGTAATATGAATACATTAATCTCAGACCTGTTTGATCAATTCTGCACATATTTTTTTTTTTTTTTTGGACTTAAAAATAAATCCTAACATTGCAGAAGTGTTCTCCGATTTTTTGACATTAAAAAAATTAAAAAAAAAATTATTACCAATTAATCATGAATTATTATAGATTGCTCCATTGAAATGCATTGGACATCGCCAGGGAGCGACAGCTCATACCTGGCGCTGTGAGGGAATTTGCAGCGGCGCTGTTCGGTCCAGGCGGCTTCATGATGAATGCCGCGCTAGCCGTCGCTCTCGCCGGCGCTAGCCTCATTTTGCTTGATAAATGCGTCATTGTGACCGCCGCCGGGCGTACTTGAGTCGGTAGTCGCCGTTAGCTGCCGCTACCTGGCGCTCGTCGGACACTACCTGGCGCTATCGCTTGATGAATAAGGGCCAAAGTGAAAAATTTAATACTGTGCAAATAGCAATTATACTGAGAAACAAGTGAAAACACTGTGTATGAATGCTTGCTCTAAAACATTCTCTGTCATTGTGTTTATGTATTTTAACTTGTTGACTGTCATGTATTTTTGTGTTTATTATCTTTTAAGAGTCTCTTTATTACTAATAAAAATTACATTGATTTTAGTATATAGTCTTTTTGAATAATTTGTTGTGTTGAGTGCGGACTATCTGAGGGCCTGTGGGGGGATCTCCAGAACTCCCCCTAAATTGTATTTGCTTACTGTTCGGACGGGTCCAGCACCTTCATTATTTATATTGTTAGGCTGTGCGTATCTACTTTTGGTATACTCAGGTAGCGACAGATGAGCGTCTGTAGCGAGGATTTCAGAGCGACCGCTAGTAGTTGCTGTGCTCGGCCATGGATAGTTGTTTCAGAGCGCCTCATTCGCTGGTCGGCTTTGATGAATATGTTGTGTCGCTATACTACGCTGTATAGGAGCGAACGGTAGCTCCAGCTCGGTGCGACTGACTCACACCACATTCTTAAAGTGGACCAACACCCAGGATTTTGACTATTCTGGGTTTTGGTCCACTTCGGTGGGGCACCCCGATCGGGGGTGCCCGCTGTGTGAAACCCCCCAGAAAGCCCCAAAAACTCCTCGCTCCCACGTGACCGCTGCAGCCAATCCCCGCCGACGGACAAGCGGGCGGCAACGACGGACAACAGACAGCGTGCGCCGCCGCCTCCAACGCGTCACTCTTACAGGTTTGTGAATGGTCGGCGCGGGTGCGCGTCCTTCTAGAGGGACGCGCGGGAGGCGGCAACGGGCGCCGCTGGATCAAGGAGCAGGTAGGGATTTAGGGGTTTCTGGGGGGGTTTCACACAGCCCCGATTGGGGTGCCCCGCAGTCAGGGGACTGATCAGTGGAGGGTGTTGGTCCACTTTAAAAAAAAACGGCTTAAACAGCGCTGGCGCTCAAAATCATGTAGTTGTATCCCATAGCACCAGACGCTGTGTGATTAAAAGCTGTTTTTGAACATGTATCCACTAGTAACAAAGCGAAAACATATGGAATTACATTGTTATAACATTGTAACATGAACACTTTATTACCAGACATGTAAAGACAATTCTGCATAAAAATATTATTAATCCAAAAAGTTTTCAAAAATTTAATTTTCTAGCCCAGAATACATGTCAGAAAGATTTGTGAGCAAACAAAAATAAAATGGGATCAGGAAAGGGATTTAAGGATCTTCCATAGAAATGTATGGGAGAGCGCCAGGTAGCGACAGGTAAGACGTGGAGCTCTGCAAGGCTGAACGCCGGCTCTGTATGCTGAGCCTGGGATAATGATGAATCGGACGCTACATGGCGTTGTTCCAGTCGCTCACCAGATTCGGCTTCATAAATGTGTAATTACTGCCGTGTCCGGCGTTCATCTGCCGCTACCTGGCGCTGTACAGGCACTACCTGGCGCTACCTGCCACTTACAAGGCACTACCTGGTGCTATCCCTTCATGAATAAGGCCCTAACACTACACTGCCTTAAAGGGAGAGTCCAGCCCAAATAACTCTTGTGGCTTATGAAAGCAGCCATGATAGGATTACTGCCGCTGACTTCTATTAAGATCAGGAGGGAGGGAAGCATGCTTTGTCTCATACATCTCAATAGAAGATAATGGGGCGGCAGGTAGTTGTGTGACATGTATCAGTTAGTCACTGCCAACGTTAGGTAAGATCAGCGGCGTCCTGAAGCGTTAGTAGGGAGAGATACGTGGAGGCTGATTACTAACGCCAGGTATCGACAGATGAGCGTCTGTATAGCGGCGCTTAGAGCGACCGCTAGTAGACGCTGTAAGCGGGTATCGGACGCTGTAACAGAGCGCCTCAGTCGCTCTAGTAATCTGGCCGACATTGATGAATGTGATGTATGTTGGGCGCTCTAACACCAGTAAAGCGCAGCTCAGTGCGACCGACTCCACACCATACTTATCAAAAAACGACACACACACACAGCCTCGGCGCTCTAAATCTGGTCGCTATAGAATAGAGCGCCAGACGCTGTGTGATTAAAGTCTGTTTTTGAACACATATCCACCAGTAACAAAGTGAAAACACATGGAATGACATTGTTATAACACTGTGACATTAACACTTTAGTGCCAGACCTGTAATGACAATTCTGAATAAAAATATAAAAATCCCAAAAAGCTTATAAAAGTGTTTGTTTGCAGCCAGGAGACGTCACTCAATGATTGGAGCAAAAAAAAGAATGTCAAACACGGTGTTTAAACACAAGCAAATGAAATGTTTGAGAGAGCGACACAGTGCGAAAGGTAGTACCTGGCGCTCTGGAAGCTAGAGCGCCGGCGCTATACGCTGAGCCACCTGTATAATAATAATGTTACACTACATGGCGCTGTTAGAGACGCTCACCAGATTCGCTTTCATAAATGTGGTTTCCCGTTCAGCGCCCGGCGTTCACCAGACGCTGCCTGTCGCTACGAGGCGCTACCTGGCGCTATCACTTCTTAAATAACCCCAATAGAATCAGCTGGCAGAAGAAATACAGTGTATAATAGAGATACAGTTGTTACTTCATCACTTGCCACTAGATGGCAGCGTAAGACCATAAATGAGAAAGAAGTAGAATAAACTACTAATAGAGGCTGATTTATTAATAGCGGCAGGTAGCGACATTTGAGCGACTGTAGCGGTATTTTCACAGCGCCCGCTAGTAGTCGCTGTGCTTGGCCGTTGTTCTGTAGTTGATAGCGACTCAGTCGGTGTGGCTAAATGTTCAATACGGGGTTACGAGTCGCTATTTGACAGGTTCCGCGCTGTATGGGAGCGCATGATTGCGACTGGTCAGAGCGACCGGCTTCCACCATATTCATCAAAAAATCACGCTCAAAAAATTATCGCGCTGTGAAATGCATGTTTAAACCCCAGAGCGCTGGAGGCGATGTGTTAAAAGTCGTTTTTTAACCCCCAAACAACCATATTTTTGCAAACCAAAAAAAAAAAAAATTTTAATAATTTTGTAATCTGAATACATTAATATCAGACCTGTAATATCAATTCTGTACAATTTTTTTTTATTTTTTTTTCCCTTAAAAAAATTATCTAAAATGGCAGAAGTGGTCACAGAATTTTTCACATTTAAAAAAATATAAAAAAACATTAATAACAATTAATTATGAATATTTAAAGATTGTTCCATTGAAATGCATTGGAGAGCGCCAGGTAGCGAGAGGTCATACCTGTCGCTGTTCAAGGTCGGACGCTGGTGCTGTGGGCTGAGGCTGGAATAATGATGAATGAGTCGCTATATGGCGCTATGTCAGTCGCTAAGCAGGATTGGCTTGATAAATGTGTGATTGTGGTGGGGAGCCGGCGTTCTCGTAGCGGGGCCCGTCATTACTGCCGCTCACCAGTCGCTACCTGTCGCTATCCCTTCATAAATAAGGGCCATAGTTTCAGGGTCATAGTTATACTTTAGGTTGAGTCATAAAAAGAACAGTTAGAGAAAGATACAGATGGGGAGCAATAAGAAACTAATGTCATAGGCTGGAGGCAATATGGAGAGAGAATGAGAAGAAACAGTATAAGATATAACTAGAGAAGCCCCCCTTGGTCTTGCTGTGTGGATGCACTTGAGATATAGCCAGAGCAGAGTCTGACCACAGTATCCCTCGCCAGTGGAAGTACAAAACCCCACCTCCAATGGCGAAACGCGTCAAGAACTACAGCTACAAGAGACTTTTTCTTGGTCCCCCTTGGGCTCGATGGCGACTGCGGGGGGTTCACATAGCAGGGCATCCAAAATGAGGATGCCCTGGAGAGAGGGAATTTAGACCATTTTTGGTCCACTTCCAAGCAAAACAAAACCCACTATTAAAATGCCCTGAGGAGAGAACAAGGCCCTGGAATCTAAAACATTCCAGGGCCAGCTGCTGGCATTTTCCCGGGGCATGTCCCACCGTGAGTGTCTGCAATAACGCAAGCACGGGCTCTCGTCCAATCAGAGCCATTTGCCATTTACAATGTGGATTGCACACTGCCGCATCCCCTGCATCCCCAGTGGTGTGCGCACGCTCCGGCCTCAGACATTCAGACAGGCTGGAGAGGGAGTGCGCATACAATCAGGGATGCAGGGGATGCGGCAGAATGTGCTCCACATTGTAAACAATCAGAGCCCTCGGAATAATGTAGTCAAGGCAAAGGGTTCTGATTGGATGAGAGCCTACGCATGTGCTGCTGGACCGAGGAGAGGTGAGTTTTAATGGGCGTTCTGGGGGATTTCACACGGAGGAGTATCCCACTTCAGGACGCCCTGGACGCATGGAACAAAATCTGGATAAGTAAAATTCCTGGCCTGGATAAGTAAAATGCCTCCCAAGTGTCCCTGATTTGGAGGGACTGTCCCTCTTTTGAGTCCATGCCCCCCTGTCCCTCGTTATTCTTCTCTGTCCCTCTTTGAGGTGTAACATGCAGATCTGCATCAATAAATGATTCATTTGCCTATTCAAAGTGTTTCTATTGCTGTAACTGTTACAATCTATTTCCTATACATTAATCAATGAGGGACACTAAAGTACAACATTTAGACAAGCTAGATGGGCAGCACCAGCCTATCTGCCCTTACAGTATTTTATAAAGATCCAGTATATTATATATTAACAAAATAAGTTATGGTGTGCACACCACCCCCAGCACTATAACTATAGGAACCAAGAGAAAAGGAGGAAGGTCCACACTTCCCAACAAGTGCTAAGGGTTAAGTATAATAAGTGGCACCACCTTCAAAGATTGTACAAAAATATCCCAATTTATTACATAAAAATATACAAGTTAAAATACATTTAGACAATCACACTACATAAACACACAAAACACACACAAGGGGGCGCCGGAGGTCTGTTACAATACATAGATAGAACGCCAACGCGTGTCGTAGTGTCCCCTGCACTACTTCCTATCGCCCTGAGGAAGTAGTGCAGGGGACACTACGACATGCGTTGGCGTTCTATCTCTGTGGGGGTATCCCCGGTTGGTCTGTATGCACACCTTTGTCTCTTTTTTATTCTCACTGACTCGTTTTCCTGCTCTTTGATAGTTCTTTATAGATTAGATTGTTTACGTTGGTTTAGGTTTTGTTTGAATATTGAGCTACACAGGATATATTATATTGTAGTTTGCACATTACCAGCATATTTTTTTTGCATAGAATTGAATAATATATTGAGAATTTATTGAAAATGTGTTTATACCCTTGTTGGAATGGATTTATTTATTAGCACTATGTATTGTAACAGACCTCCGGCGCCCCCTTGTGTGTGTTTTGTGTGTTTATGTAGTGTGATTGTCTAAATGTATTTTAACTTGTATATTTTTATGTAATAAATTGGGATATTTTTGTACAATCTTTGAAGGTGGTGCCACTTATTATACTTAACCCTTAGCACTTGTTGGGAAGTGTGGACCTTCCTCCTTTTCTATTGGTTCTTAATCAATGAGGGGGCGTGGCCTAATTTGACCAATGTCCCTCTTTGCCACCCTGAAAAGTTGGTAGGTATGCGTTAACACAAGCCATGTCAAACTTTGGGACCCAGCTGACACGTTATAATAAAAGGTCATTAATGACATAGCAAAAAAACGTCAGAAACTGAAACAAAAAGAATGAGAGCTCTGCTCCTAAGAGCTTACAATCGGACAGGCTGATTCATTAACAGCGCCAGGTACCGACAGATGGGCGTCTGTAGCGAGGCTTTGAGAGCGACCGCTAGTAGTCGCTGTGCTCGGCCATGGTTCGCTATTTTAGAGCGTCTCAGTCGCTGGCCGGCATTGATGAATATATTGTGTGAGTCGCTCTAACACCAGTACAGCAATGTATGGGAGCGAATGGTAGCGCCAGCTCAGTGCGATCGACCATATTCATAAAAAAAACAGCCTCACACAGCGCCAGTGCTCAAAATCGGGTAGTTGTAGCCCAGAGCGCCAGACGCGGTGTGATTAAAGTCTGTTTTTGAAGACATATCCACTAGTAACAAAGCGAAAACTTATGGAATGACATTGTTGTAGCATTGTGACATTAACACTTTAATGCCAGACATGTAATGACAATTCTGCATAAAAATATTATAAATCAAAAAAGGTTTTCAAAAATGACTTTAAATAGGCCAGGAGAGGGGACACAATTATTTAATAATTATAAAAAAAAGAAAAAAAAAACCCTGTTTAAAGTGAAGAGAAGTATTGTCCATAGAAATGTATTGGAGAGCGACAGGTAGCGACAGGTAATACGTGGTGCTGTGCAAGCCTGAACCCCGGTGCTCTACGCTGAGCCTTGGGTAATGATGAAGGGCATTATTCATGAAGGTATAGCGCCAGGTAGCGTCAGGCAGCGCCAGGTAGTGCCTGTGCAGCGCCAGGTAGCGGCAGATGAACGCCGGACACGGCAGCAATTACACATTTATGAAGCCGAATCTGGTGAGCGACTAGAACAACGCCATGTAGCGCACGATTCATCATTATCCCAGGCTCAGCGTACAGCACCGGCGTTCAGCCTTGCAGAGCGCCACGTCTTACCTGTCGCTACCTGGCGCTCTCCCATACATTTCTATGGACGATCCTTAAATCCCTTTCCTGATCCCAATTTTTTTTTTTTACCTTCTGACATGTATCCTGGGTAAGAAAATGCCATTTTGCCAACTTTTTGGATTAATAATATTTTTATGCAGAATTGTCCTTACATGTCTGGTATTGAATTGTTCATGTTACAATGTAATAACAATGTCATTCCATATGTTTTCGCTTTGTTACTAGTGGATACATGTTCAAAACCAGACTTTAAGCACACACCGTCTGGCGCTATGGGCTACAATTACATGATTTTGAGCGCCAGCGTTGTTTGTGGCTGTTTTTTTGATGAATGTAGTGTGAGTCAGTCGCACTGAGCTGTCGGTACGGTTTGCTCACATACAGTGTAGTATAGCAACTCACACATGATATTCATCAATTCCGGCCAGCGAATGAGGCGCTCTGAAACAATGATCCATGGCCGAGCACAGCGACTACTAGCGGGCGCTCTGAAATCCGCTCTACAGACGCTCATCTGTCGCTACCTGGCGTTAGTAATGAATCAGCCTGCCCGTGCTGCTATACAGACGCTCATCTGTCGCTACCTGGCGTTAGTAATGAATCAGCCTGCCCGTGCTGCTATACAGATGCTCATCTGTCGCTACCTGGCGTTAGTAATGAATCAGCCTGAAATCGTATGCTACATGGCGTTGTTCCAGCCGCTCACCAGATTCGCTTTCATAAATGTGTAATTGCTGCCGTGTCCGGCGTTCACCTGTCGCTACCTGGCGCTTACAAGGCGCTACCTGTCTCTATCCCTTCATGAATAAAGCCCTAAGTTGTGTCTTCCATAAGGAGACAGTGGTGATTGCAGATCCTAAGCACTGAAGTCACACAGCGTGTAGCACAGGGGCCGGGGACATGGCTGTGCTCAGCGGGCAGAACGGGAGCGTGTGACTGGCGCTGTGCCCGGACAGCATGGGCATCCTCGGTGTCAAGCTTCTCCCAGCATCTGTCTATGCACTATATATATAAGGGGACAAGGAAAATAGGTCCGGGGGTCCATTCTGCGGATGAAGCTGCTCTACAAAGAGGCCCTGTCCTGTGCCGAGTGCCACACTGCCAGTGCCAGATGGATCAATGCCCAGAAGGGAGCAAACAGGCAGAAAGTGAGCATGAGAGGCGTGAGACTGTACGCAATGCTGATTCACTACTAACGCCAGGTATTGCCAGATGAGCATCTGTATAGCGGCGCTTAGAGCGACCACTAGTAGACGCTGTAAACGGGTATCGGGCGCTGTAACAGAGCGCCTTGGTTGCTGTAGTAACCTGGCCACCATTGATGAATGTGATGTATGTTGGGTGCTCTAACAACAGTATAACCCTGCAGAGAGCGATAGGTAGTGCTAGCTCAGTGCGTCCGGCACTCGGCGCTCAACACCATATTCAAGAAAAAGCTACACACAGCGCTGGCGCTCTAAAGCTGGGCGCTGTAGCATAGAGCACCAGACACTGTGTGATCAAAGTCTGAACACAAATACACCTGTAACAAAGCGAAAACACATGGAATGACATTATACACATGAACCAGCTCACCCTTTGACAGCCAAATCCTCCAGCACGGATTAAGGAAACTCCTGAATTGCTCCCAATATAGTAGAAAGAAAAGTTTATCCAGCTGGTTGGTAAAGGGGCACCAGGATACAGCAGGAGTTCCAGCCAGACACTTGGTGATAGAAATTTAGATATTTCTCAATATTTGGGGATTGTTTTGGGGTTAGTTTTTGGATTGTTTTGGGTGTGCATTTTTTAGGTGTTAGTTGTTAATATTTGATATTAGGCACTTAAAAAACACATGTACTGTTTTATCAACACTTCATAGGTTTGGTATTTTGTTGCTAATTAGGGGTTGTTGACCCCCTTTATTGACTTTGTATTATTTGTTTATATATTTTTATATATTTATATTATTACATGCACAATGGCACTTTCTCCTTCTGGCTTGGTAATCTCCTGCTGAGTGATTATGGTTTTAATTATGTGATGTATGAGCTCTAAATTTTAATTAATGATGTAAATACAAACAAACAAAACAAAAGAGGCAGCACCAGTCTGTTGGCCTAAAGTATATATCAATAGATTATGGTGTGCACAACCACCCAAGCACAATACTTTATCAATACAAAGACACACAAATAGGGAGAGGACCACACTCTCCACTAAGGCCCTTATTCATCAAGCGATAGCGCCAGGTAGTGTCTGACGAGCGCCAGGTAGCGGCAGCTAACGGCGACTACCGACTCAAGTACGCCCGGCGGCGGTCACAATGACGCATTTATCAAGCAAAATGAGGCTAGCGCCGGCGAGAGCGACGGCTAGCGCGGCATTCATCATGAAGCCGCCTGGACCGAACAGCGCCGCTGCAAATTCCCTCACAGCGCCAGGTATGAGCTGTCGCTCCCTGGCGATGTCCAATGCATTTCAATGGAGCAATCTATAATTATTCATAATTAATTGGTATTAATTTTTTTTTTTTTTTTTTTTTTTAATGTCAAAAAAACGGAGAACACTTCTGCAATGTTAGGATTTATCTTTAAGTCAAAAAAAAAAAAAAAAAAAATATGTGCAGAATTGATCTAACAGGTCTGAGATTAATGTATTCATATTACAAAATGATTCTAAAAACATGTATAATGTTACATGCAAAAAATATGGTTGTTTAGGGGTTAAAAACTAGTTAATACACATCGCCGCCAGCGCTCTGGGGTTTAAACAAGGAATGGACAGCGACAGCACATTCAGAGCGTGATTTGTTGATGAATATGAAGCTAGCCGTTCGTTCTGGCCATTCGTTGTCAGGCGCTCACATACAACGCTGGACCTGTGAAACAGCGACCCCCCAGCCCGTATTCAACATTACCGCACACCGACTGAGTCGCTGTCATCAAGCTAATGCCGGCCAAGCACAGCGAATACTGGCTGGCGCTGAAAAAATCACGCTACAGTCGCTCATCTGTCGCTACCTGGCGCTATTAATGAATCGGCCTCTAAGTGCTATGGAATAAGTGGCACCACCCTACAAAATATATAAAAGTATCAATTTATTACATAGTAACTACAGGTTAAAACCACATGTAAACAGACACATCACATACACAAACATAACACCATCAGAGGGCGCCAGAGGTCTCATATATTATACATGATACTAGTGAATAAATTCATTCCAAAAAATATTCATTCCAAAAAGTATATTAAACATTTATATTAAATTAGTCTCTCTATACCATCAATCATGTGCAAATTTGTGCAAAACTATGTGCAAAATACAAGCAAATATAGCTAGATAATTTTCAATAATGAACCTATCATAAAGTGAATAGAAGCCTAACCGGGTACAAGACAGCGCACCAGGATGGACCGGAGAGAAAGAGAACAATCTGTATGATTGATGGTATAGAGAGACTAATTTAATATAAATGTTTAATATACTTTTTGGAATGAATATTTTTTGGAATGAATTTATTCACTAGTATCATGTATAATATATGAGACCTCTGGCGCCCTCTGATGGTGTTATGTTTGTGTATGTGATGTGTCTGTTTACATGTGGTTTTAACCTGTAGTTACTATGTAATAAATTGATACTTTTATATATTTTGTAGGTTGGTGCCACTTATTCCATAGCACTTAGTGGAGAGTGTGGTCCTCTCCCTATTTGTGTGTCTTTGTAATGATGTATATACATTTACAATTTAAGATTTCATATTATTGTTACATGCCTCGCTTTTTGAACATATAGATTGGTGGTGCAATGTATTGGTGTCCTTCTCTTGTGGTACTGGGCCCCATATTATATTTGCTTGCAAATTTACATTGCCTTCTTTTGGGACACCATATATGTGCACACCGATCTTTTGAAATTCATTTTCATTATTTGTAGGGTGGTGCAGGGACAATTGAATTGTTGGTTTCCAGCTGGTAGATAAAACGTAACGTTTACTGTATAAACGTTCACTGTTCAGGTGAAGCCCCCCCATGCAGGGGAGAAACTAGTTCACCACCACCGGATTCATATTTCAAAAGAATCTTTTAGTTAGAAAGCAAATAAGTAAAGTAACCCAGCTAATCTTATATCAAAGTGCTATAGTGCATGAAACTCCTATAAGTATTCTATTAATACCATCAACCTATATCCTAACCTATAATGAGATAACCTATAAAACAACTATGAACCCACTTGTGCAATAATTTGAGGACCAGCTGGGAGCGACAAAGAACAAATGTGATCCAAATAATAGAAAATACCTTTAAAGTGAACACGACTACCAGCCCACTGCCCCAGCGTCTACGCGTTGTCCTGAGGAAGTGACGCTGGTGACGTCACGCAATGCGTAGACGCTGGGGCAGTGGGCTGGTAGTCGTGTTCACTTTAAAGGTATTTTCTATTATTTGGATCACATTTGTTCTTTGTCGCTCCCAGCTGGTCCTCAAATTATTGCACAAGTGGGTTCATAGTTGTTTTATAGGTTATCTCATTATAGGTTAGGATATAGGTTGATGGTATTAATAGAATACTTATAGGAGTTTCATGCACTATAGCACTTTGATATAAGATTAGCTGGGTTACTTTACTTATTTGCTTTCTAACTAAAATTATCAGGTACCAGCCCCTTGCCCCCTGCTAGAAGATTCTGCCCTTCCCTACATGTACTGTTTTTTGTGTCTATGTTTTTTAAAGAGTCCTTCATGTATGCAATCATGTTTATATAGTTACTAATAAACATTTATATATTTTTGTACACATTTGGTCTTGGTGCCACATTTGTAAGGGGGAGTTTTGAAGGAGTGGGACCTTCAATTTGTTTCATATTTGGTTTTTAATACCCCTGTGTGCACACTACCTTATCTACTTTTACAAGTATCAGGTCAGTGCAGTCTCGTTTCTCCCTTTTTTTAGTATCAAAAGAATCTTTATTCACTGTAAGAGTGTAAGACAATACAAAACGATTATGTTGAACTATGAGATTTATGACTATATGTCTATTGAAACAACCAGCTGTAATGTGTATGCTGACTATTTCTACTGTTAAAACCCTTAGCCAGTGACCAATACCATGTTCTGTACATATATTGGAATCTGTATGATATGCAGGTGTTTCTTGGAATAATTGACCTAAAGCCAATGGTGGGCCAAGGTCATGTTCACATGCAATTAATACATGTTTTTAAGGATAACTGATGTACCAATAAAAGAAATTGTTTTTACATATGTTGGAGTAATATTTGAATCCATGTGGCTTGGTCACACTTGAAGTTCTCCGTCAATCCCTGGGTTGGTTCATACCCAGATACTGTGAGGCCGATTCATTAATAGCGCCAGGTAGCGACAGATGAGCGCCAGTAGCGTGATTTTCACAGCGCCAGCTAGTATTCGCTGTGCTTGGCCGGGGTTTGCTTGTTGACAGCGACTCAGTCGGTGTGCGGTAATGTTGAATACGGGGTTAGGGGTCGCTGTTTCACAGGTTCCGCGTTGTATGGGTGCGCCTGACAGCGAATGGCCAGAGCGAACGGCTTGCTGCAGATTCATTAAAAAATCACGCTCAAAAATTTCTCGCGCTGTGAATTCCTTGTTTAAACCCCAGAGCGCTGGCGGCGATGTGTGTAAAGTAGTTTTTAACCCCCAAACAACCATTTTTTTTATATGTAAAAATTATACAAGTTTTTCTAAACATTTTGTAATATGAATTCATGAATATCAGACCTGTAATATCAATTCTGCACATTTTTTTTTTTTTTTACTTTAAAAAAAAAACTAACATTGCAGAAGTGGTCACAGAATTTTTGACATTAAAAAAAAAAAAAAACAAAAAAAACAGTAATAGCAATTAATTAGGATTATTTAAAGATTGCTCCATTGAAATGCATTGGACCACGCCAGGGAGCGCCAGGTCATACCTGGCGCTGTGATGGGATTAGCAGCGGCGCTGTTCGTTGCAGTCGGCTACATGATGAATCCCGCACTAGCTGACGCTCTCGCCGGCGCTAGCCTCATTTAGTGTGATAAATGCATCATTGTGACCGCCGCCAGGCGTACTTGATTCGGTAGCCGCCGATAGCTGGCGGTACCTGGCGCTCGTCAGACACTACCTGGCGCTAGCCCTTGATAAATAAGGGCCTTTGTGTTTTCATGTTTACTGAATAAATCCTTAAAATAGCATAGCAATAGAATCCAAACAAGTGGTACAATCTACAGCAGTGACCCCGGAATCACCAAAACCCGTGACGCGTTTCAAGCTCCTCTGAGCCCTTGGTATGATTTATACAGTAAACGTTACGTTTTATCTACCAGCTGGATACACTTTTCTTTCTACATGGAATGACATTGTTGTAACACTGTGACAGTAACACTTTAGTGCCGGACCTGTAATGACAATTCTGCATAAAAATATAAAAAGTTTTCAAAAATGACTCTTTCTAGGCCAGGAGACGTCACACAATGATTGGAGAGAAAAAAAAATAAAAACAAAAAAACCCTGTTTAAACCGGACCTTCATCATGATTTATTGAAAAGCCCAAACCCTTATAAAACGATTCCCCAGCATCTAAAATTAATATATTTTAAGTTTTTAGTCGCTTACTTATTATTCTTTCCCCCACCAGGCTGCAACTCTGTTCAGGACTCTAGGATACGGGCGCCGCCATCTTGCCCCAGAAGCATCACACTTACCGAGGAGAGGAGAGTGGGATTAATTACAGGAGGGGGGCGGGTTATAGCTGTGCTTTGCTTAGACAGAGCAGATCTGGGGTCAGGAAAGGGACAGCAATCCCAGAATGCAGAGCATCACAGTCAGAAAGCACTTCCTGTTTGCAGGCTGCCTGATGCTCCATAAGCCGCCATCTTGGATGTTTAAGGCTCATAACATGCAGTAGATGCAGGTAGGATGATTTTTAATGTGAGCAATCTGTATGTACAGGGTGTGGGAAACATATAAGATAGGCTCTTATTCAGGGTGAAGGTCCGGATTAATGTGAGCAATCTGTATGTACAGGGTGTGGGAAACATATAAGATAGGCTCTTATTCAGGGTGAGGGTCCGGATTAATGTGGGCAATCTGTATGTACAGGGTGTGGGAAACATATAAGATAGGCTCTTATTCAGGGTGAGGGTCCGGATTAATGTGGGCAATCTGTATGTACAAGGTGTGGGAAATCTGTAAGTACAGGGTTTGGGAAACATATAAGATAGGCTTTTATTCAGGGTGAAGGTCTGGATTAATGTGGGCAATCTGTATGTACAGGGGGAAACATATAAGATAGGCTCTTATTCAGGGTGAAGGTCCGGATTAATATGGGCAATCTGTATGTACAAGGTGTGGGAAACATATAATATCTGCTCTTATTCAGACTGAAGGTCCGGATTAATGTGGGCAATCTGTAAGTACAGGGTTTGGGAAACATATAAGATAGGCTCTTATTCAGGGTGAAGGTCCGGATTAATGTGGGCAATCTGTATGTACAGGGGGGGAAACATATAAGATAGGCTCTTATTCAGGGTGAAGGTCCGGATTAATGTGAGCAATCTGTATGTACAGAGAGGGAAACATATAAGATAGGCTCTTATTCAGAGTGAAGGTCTGGATTAATGTGAGCAATCTGTATGTACAGGGTGTGGGAAACATATAAGATAGGCTCTTATTCAGGGTGAGGGTCCGGATTAATATGAGCAATCTGTATGTTCAGGGTGTGGGAAACATATAAGATAGGCTCTTATTCAGGGTGAAGGTCCAGATTAATGTGAGCAATCTGTATGTACAGGGTGTGGGAAACATATAAGATAGGCTCTTATTCAGGGTGAAGGTCCGCTTCCACTTTAAATAATAAAATGCAGCAAGCTGCAGCCTCAGCGCTTTACGGTGGGAGATGGGGGACAGGAATCTGCTGGGCTCTGTTACTCGGAGGCCTCGTCTGCTTCACAGGAATGAGCTCCATTAAAAGCAGCAAAAGAGCCATTAGCTGGGGCTGTAAATCTTTAGGGGGCGCCGCAATGACACAGCGGGACAGACTGCCAAGCTGCGCAAATAGAAACACTTGGCGGGATTGTGAAGGAAACATTACGCTGCGGAGGATTGATCGCGCTCATAAGCGCAATGCCAGGCTGTTACTATACCTAACGTCTGATCACAACTCGTCCTGCCATTCCTATTTGTATGCAAATGAGGAGTATTGGGGGCGGGATTAGGGAAATTCAAAGGAGTAACACACTGCCGAGTATTTATATCCAGAATGGCTAAGCGAAAGGATTCTGATATACAGGCTGATTCATCATTAGCGCCAGGTAGCGACAGATGAGCGCCTGTAGCAGGCATTTCAGAGCGCCCGCTAGTAGTCACTGTGCTCAGCCGTGGGCCGCTAGTTCTTAGCGACACAGTCGCTGTGCAGCAATGATGAATACATTGTGATGAGTCGCTATTTGACCAGTACAGCGCTGTATGGGAGCGCATGTTAGCGACTGCTCATAGCGACCGCAAAAAAACAGCCTAACAAAACTCTGGCGCTGAAAAATGCGTTTCTGAAGCCCAGAGCGCAGGAGGCGGTGTGATTAAAGTCTGTTTTCCAGCATCTATCCACTAGTAACAAAGCGAAAACATATGGAATTACATTATAACAACATTGTAACATGAACACTTTAATGGCAGAGCTGTAATGTCATTTCTGAGGAAATATATAAAACATGAACATTTTTTGAAAAAACAGCATTTTCAATGCCAGGAGAGGTCACAGAATTATTTGAGATTTAAAAAACAAAATAAAAAAAAACAAAAACCCAGTTAAAAGAGAAGAAAAGGATCGTCCATTGAAATGTATGGGAGAGCGACAGGTAGCGAGAGGTCGTACCTGGCGCTGTGCAAGGCTGAATGCCGGCGCTGTACGCTGAGGCTGGGATAATGATGAATCGGACGCTACATGGCGTTGTTCCAGTCACTCAACAGATTCTGCTTGATAAATGTGTAATTGCGTGCCGTGTCCGGCGTTCACCTGCCGCTACTTCTCATTAACAAGGCGCTACCTGACGCTATCCCTTCATAAATAAGGCCCATCATTTCCAATGCACAGCTGCTGGGGCGTGTAAAAAAGGGCCTTATTCATGAAGCTCTAGCGCCAGGTAGCGGCAGGTGAACGCCGGACACGGCAGCAATTACACATTTATGAAGCCGAATCTGGTGAGCGACTAGAACAACACCATGTAGCGTCCGATTCATCATTTTCCCAGGCTCAGCGTACAGCGCCGGCTTTCATCCTTGCAGAGCGCCACGTCTTACCTGTCGCTACCTGGCGCTCTCCCATACATTTCTATGGACGATCCTTAAATCCCTTTCCTCATCCCAACTTTTTTTTTTCCCTAAAAAAAAAAAAAAACACAAAACCTGGGCAAGAAAATGACATTTTTGAAAACTTTTTGGATTAATAATATTTTTATGCAGAATTGTCATTACGTCTGGTATTAAAGTGTCACAGTGTTATAATAATGTCATTTCATATGTTTTCGCTTTGTTACTAGTGGATACATGTTTAAAAACAGACTTTATTCACACAGCTTCTGGCGCTATGGGCTACAATTACATGATTTTGAGCGCCGGAGATGTTTGATGTTTTTTTGATGAATGTGGTGTGAGTCAGTCACACAGAGCTGGCGTTATGGTTCGCTCACATACAGGCCCTTATTTATCAAGCGATAGCACCAGGTAGTGTCTGACGAGCGCCAGGTACCGCCAGCTAACGGCGGCTACCGACTCAAGTACGCCCGGCGGCAGTCACAATGACGCATTTATCAAGCTAAATGAGGCTAGCGCCGGCGAGAGCGTCAGCTAGCGTGGGATTCATCATGTAGCCGACTGCAACGAACAGCGCCGCTGCTAATCCCATCACAGCGCCAGGTATGACCTGTCGCTCCCTGGCGATGTCCAATGCATTTCAATGGAGCAATCTTTAACTAATCATAATTAATCCCTATTAATGTTTATTTTTTTTTTTTTTATGTCAAAAATTCTGTGACCACTTCTGCAATGTTAGGATTTTTTTTTAAGGTAAAAAAAAAAAAAAATTGTGCAGAATTGATATTACAGGTCTGATATTAATGTATTCATATTACAAAATGTTTATAAAAACTTGTATAATTTTACAATCAAAAAATATGGTTGTTAAAAACTATTTTACACCCATCGCCGCCAGCGCTCTGGGGTTTAAACAAGGAATTCACAGCGTGAAAAAATTCGGAGCGTGATTTGTTAATGAATCTGCAGCAAGCCGTTCGCTCTGGCCATTCGTTGTCAGGCGCACCCATACAACGCTGAACCTGTGAAACAGCGACCCCTAACCCCGTATTCAACATTACCGCACACCGACTGAGTCGCTGTCAACAAGCAAACCCCGGCCAAGCACAGCGAATACTAGCTGGCGCTGGGAAAATCACGCTACTGGCGCTCATCTGTCGCTACCTGGCGCTATTAATGAATCGGTCTCACAGCGTAGTACAGCGACTCACATATCATGTTCATCAATGCTGGACAGTGTCTGAGGCGCTCTGAAACAATGATCCATGGCCGAGCACAGCGACTCTAGAAATCCGCTACCCGGCGTTAGTAATGAATCAGCCCGCCCGTTTAGTAAGTTTCATAGATATTTGTATTAAAGCGACACTACAAGCCATCCCTTCCTCATTCACTTGTATGGCAGCCAGTCATGTGATCACCAGCATGGCGCATCTAGACTTGGCCACTCCTCCTTGCAATAGCTCCAAATCTATCAGACTGCATCTTCTGTGTCACTGCACAGATTTTCTGTTGGATTCAGGTGTGGGCTCTAGTGGGCGTTTCCAAAACATTACTCTTCTTCTGGTGAAGCCATTGTTTTGTTGATGTGGAGATTTGGGGCTTTGGGTCATTGTCATGCTGAAAGGTTGAAATACATCTTCATCTTTTTAGCAGAGCTTTGTTCCAGAATAGACTGTTCATAACCTTCTCCACTAAAGCCCTGGTTCCAGCTGTAGAATAACAGCCCCCCCCATGCAATGTCACTGTGAGTATGGAGACCTTTTGGAATTATGGCCAAAAAGTTTACTCTTATTTATGAAGGAATAGCGACAGGTAGCGACTGGTGAGCGACCGGTAATGACGGGCCCCGCCACGAGAACGCCGGCTCCCCACCACAATCACACATTTATCAAGCCAATCCTGCTTAGCGACTGAGATAGCGCCATATAGCCACTCATTCATCATTATTCCAGCCTCAGCCCACAGCACCAGCGAGCGACCTTGAACAGCGACAGGTATGACCTCTCGCTACCTGGCGCTCTCCAATGCATTTCAATGGAACAATCTTTAAATATTAATAATTAGTTGCTATTAATTTTTATTTTTTTTTTTAAATGTGAAAAATTCTGTGACCACTTCTGCCATTTTAGATAATTTTTTTAAGGGAAAAAAAAAATTGTACAGAATTGATATTACAGGTCTGATATTAATGTATTCTCAATACTTTTTGGTGAAATATGCGCAAAAAAAATAAAAAAAATCTATTTTTTGCAATTTGTAGTTTTTTTTGTAATAAAAAATGTAAGTTTGTCAATAAAATGTTATTGCGTGCATAGCCTCAATTTCTCCCGGGCACAGTGGTACCACATATATATAGGTAGACACCCTTTCCTGCCCAGGAGACTCCCCCAAACTGAAACAACGCTTTAGGAGATTTTCAGATAAAATACAACTGCGCTATGCGCACCTTGCAGTTTTTCCAGAAAAACAACCCTTTACATTTGAAATACCCCCCACAAACTATATATTCTCTGGAAGTACACGCTACAAGACTTCTAGGCGTACCAGGCTTGTTTATGTGGGCTTAGTTTTCTGGAAGTAATCCCTCAATGTATTCTTTGGTTGCACAAAGTTTCCCTAAAAAAGAATAAAATGGAAGAATCAAACCACATTTTCCTAAAAATAAACTATATGCAAACAAGAAATAACAAGTAAAATCTCAAAAAGCAACATGCCCCGAACAGAACGATGCCCAACATGCATAGGTACTGTCAAGGGAAGAGTTGGCAAACACCACAAAGTAAAGCGTGCGCGTAACAGTAATTTTACTTGAAAATTTCAGCTCTGCAGACGTGCGCACCTTGCGATTTTTCAACCAAAACAACCCTTTACATTTGGAATATCCCCAATAAATCAATTTTAAAAACCCTTAAAACTCCCCCAAAAAATCATATAGGGTCCCCCTTACCCATCATAACCAGCCATGGACCAGCTATGGGGGCTTGTAGAACAGGGTGCAAGGGGGCCAGCTTTGGTGGTCCCCCCACCCTGCAGGCTACAAGCCCACATAGCCATGGCCCGGGCTCTTCTGCCCCCCTCCCCGGGCTTTGGGGAGGCAGGTAACTGGGGTGCCGGGGGTTAATGGCAAGTCACCGCTAGCCTCAGGTGACTTGCCAGCCCCCAGTCTTTTGAACTGGTATAGGGATCTCATGGATCCCTTACCAGTTCACAAGGGGTTAAGTGTAAAAAAAAACACAGAAACAAGCAGAAAAAATATTTTATTTATTTATTTTTTAAATACTTTTTAATACTTACCTCCCATCCATCATTGTGTCCCACTCTGATCAATCTGGCTTCTGCTCTCCTGCTGCAGCTGGAAGCCTTTTTTTAGCTGCTGGGCGACAGGACATAAGGGCTTAATTTAAAAAAAAAAATGACATAGGGTCCCCCCTCCCTTAAAAATCCAAAATAAAAATGAAATGGGGTCCCCCTTACCCAGCATTACCAGCCCGGGACCAGCTATGGGGGCTTGTAGGAACAGAGTGGGGGGGGCAGCTTTTGTGGCCCCCCACCCTGCAGCCTACAAGCCCACATAGCCTATGTGGGCCCGGGCTCTTCTGCCCCCCCCTGGGCTTTGGGGAGGCAGGTTATAGGGGTTACCGCAGGTGACTTGCCAGCCCCCAGCCTTGTGAACTGGTATAAGGGGTCTCATGGACCCCTTAACAGTTCACAAGGGGTTAAATGTAAAAATAAACACACTGACACCTAAGAAAAAAAATGTCATTTATTTATTTTTTTTTTACTTTACTCACCTCCGATCCTGTGTCCCCCGGCGATCTCCGAAGACAGCTGTCAGTCTGCTCGGGTGTTTGGAGGAGAGAGCCTGGGGAGGGGGGGGGGGGGCGATCACAGCCCTCTCCCCCTCCCCACCTCTCTCCTCCAACCACCCGAGCAGACTGATTCTTAGTCTGGACTTAAGAAGCCGGCTGTTGGTAACATCACAATGATGTCACCTGACCCGCCCCCAGGGGGCGGGGTTAGCAGTCGCGATCCAGGAAGTGGGGGGAGAGGGCGATTTCTGCCCTCTCCTCGCCATGGAAGAGCCTGGGGGGGCGATCGGAGGCCCCCTCAGTGAAGAGGAGACCTGTCGGGAGGCAGCGCGACCACAGGTAAGTAAATGTCATTTTTATTTTATTTTTTTTCTTTACAGTTAGCAGCGGCTGCTGCCGAAGCGGGGGCTATTCCGGGGGCTCACCTGGAGCCATCCGAGCTCCCACGGGGGATTGGATGGCACCAAATTAAAGAGGAGACCCGTCCGGATCCAACGAGTGGTCAGGTGAGTATTTTTATTTTTAATTTTTTAACTAGCAGGGGGGGGAAGTCAAGCACGTAGCACCTACGTGCTTGGCACTTAAGGCACGGACATGCGAGCACGTAGGTGTTACGTGCTTGACACTTAAACGGTTAAAACACAGCAAGTTTCCTGATGACAATATAACACCACTGTCAGGCCCAAGGCCTGATTATAGAATAAGCATGTGTATTATAATTGTATTGGTGTATAATGTTTAGTCCAAGACCTGGGTGAGGGGTCACTCAGACTGTACATGTTGTTTTGTGTATTCCAGCTTTATGGGGGGTTCTGTTTGTGGTACTTCCTTCTTTGAAGTCAAAAGCCTTTGTAGCAACAGGATGTGCTGTCTCTGGACCCACCATAAAACCAGACTGAGATAAAGGACCTGGAAGAGAGGGAGGGGGGATGAAGCTTTTCCCTCCTAAATTTAACTAATAAAACCTAGATGCAAAACACATTCTAGAGTCAGAAACTCTGTCACCACCCTGTAGCAAAAGCTGGACAAAAGACCCTAAGCAACAGCTGGAGACTCACAATGACTGCTACGCCATTATGCTGTAAGGACTTTCTTTTTGTTTTCTGAACTCGTCCTGTTACTCTTTTATGTATTTTTGTACCTGTATGTCATTTGTTTCTGTATATTACGTCTAGCACTGTGATACCTTTTTATCAGATTACATGTTTAATTAATCAGCTCTGGTCTTTGATCTCTAAATATATGAGCTCACCTTTCTGAAAGAAGCTCTGGTTAAACACGTTTATCAAAGGGTTAATTTGGTGACTTGTTGCTGGGACTAGTAGTGCATACCCAGGGGTCTGGTGGCTTTAACCCTTGCACCATCACACTCTCTCTAGCGTCTTGGCTGGGCTGATAGAGTGCGATTGTGACAACCACCCCCGGTGCCAATCATCTCTCTGCACTCCCCGGGTGCTATTGTCATACGGCGTCTCCATGAATATTTAGTGACAGCTCATTATCATTTAATTGTTGCTATTTGCATTAATTTCCATTTTATCTCGCTTGTATTGTTATTATGTATAACTGGCAGCCAGGGGCGGACTGGCCATAGGGAGACGCGGGCATGAGTCCTGTGGGCCGCACTGCTTTGGGGCCAGTTGGGTTGCTGATTATTACACCCCCAATCAATTCCTGCATCCCTGTTACCTCCAGCACATGGCAGAACTTAGCTCATGTTCTGCCTCCAGTGCCTAAGCCTTACCCTCCTTGCCCACCCTGTTACATTATCTGTCCCTACACTACAAAAGCTTGACTACACAAACACAGTACCACCCTATTAACAATCAGGTGCAGTGTGCCAATGAAAAGGTTACTCAACAATGTGCAAATACAAACCTCTATATACAATGTGGCCCCAGCAACCACAATATAGGAAACCCCAGGCACCAATGCCCCAACAGATCACAGTCATCTCACATTAAATTCATGTATTTATTGCTTTAAAAGTACACTAACAATATATAATTTAAATCTCATATTCCAGGCAAGAAAGCGCAGATAGAGTTCATCATGAGCTATCAAAAAGTACTAAATAAAGTGCAAGTGCTAACTAGCTAGCTAATAATACAAAGTGTCAGTGCCCTCACAAAGTGCTAACTACAGAGTATCCCATCCACTATACAGAAAAGGAAAACAGACATTTACATGTGCTCAATAAACGGCACCATGAAAGAATACAACCATTAGAGAGGCTGGAAGCAATCCCCACTGCGGCCTGGTGTCCTCTATTCTCTACGCCTTTCGTGGAAAACCCCCCCACCAGGTTCCTGGAACCTTGAAAAAGTGGGGGGTTTCCCGCTAAATGCGTGGGGAATAGAGGACACCAAGTTGGCCATATCTACCCCTGCACCCTGCAATGCTATAGCCTCACCCTTGGAGGACACTGAGGATCAGTAGGGATGCTGTGGGCTGGACATGGGCTGCCCGAGCCGGTAAAGTCCCGAGCTGATTTTTGGCCCCAGTCTGCCACTGCTGGCACCAGTGTGTGTCCTGGCACAGTCAGCCAGACACAGGGGCAGGACCGGTGTTGGGTGGGCAAATGGGGCATAAGCCCAGGGCCTCCCCTTTTCTTGGGGGTCCGATTAGTAACGGAATCTGTGCTGCTTTAGAATCTGGAATAAATAATAAACGCTTGGATTGAATAACCGGAGCAGCACAGTGTGTGTGAGTGTGGGATGCTCAGTGGGCTCAGGGGATGGCACGAGGTCCCATGGCATAGGGCATGCTATTTACACAGGGAAAGGGACAGAACCGAGCAGCCTGACTGAGGAATGTGCATACCTACCAACTTTTCAGGGTGGGAAATCTGAATGTTACACCTCAAAGAGGGACAAATGGGAACAACAAGGGACAGGGGTACATGGACTCATAAGAGGGACAGTCCCTCCAAATCAGGGACACTTGGGAGGTATGGAATGTGTCTGATTGCAAGGCTGTCAAGCATAGTGCTGAGTCGTAAAACACACAAATCCCAAGCCCTATCTCATCATAAGTACCAATTGTGTGTCTGTAATTTCTCCTTTTCTTCTTCTTACTGTGACAGGAGTTTAGAAAATGACAAGCACCACATTGTCATGACCCCACGACCAGTGTTTCAATTTAACTGCGATAAATGTCTGTTATAGAATTTTCTTTACATAGGCTGAGCAATGTGTCTTCTACTGCCTTTTGTCCCTTCCTGGCCCCTGTAGTCTAGCTGTGAGTGCTGTGTGCCCCTGTAGTCTATCCCTCAGCTATTGTGTGTTTTGCATTCAGGCAGTGCTGCTCCCTCTAGAAGTCTACAGTCTTTTTTCCTGCTGCTATGTGTGTACATTACAAAATACCTGCTGTATCGAACATACACTTCAAGATTCCTGCTGTAAGAAGTGTTTACTGCAAGATTCTGTCCCCGAAAATAAAGCTAAATTCAGGAACTTATCCACATGCCTCATCAGCTGAGTAAGCTTTCTGCTAAGCCTTACGGAGTAAGAACACATCCAATACAAACACACACACAAGGTGAAGCTGTCTACAGGATCTGCATTATTGGTGAGTCAGATAGAACTCATGTGAGTTTGTGAGCACTGTACTTGCTTTGTGAGCAGGCAGATGCTGCCCAGCCCTGTCACTTTCTAGAGGAGGAGAACGTTTTTACTTGAAATAAAGTATATTAGTCCGATAATTCTTTCCCTGTAGCCTATCATATAATTTTCACAGGTATTTAATAATAGCCCCCCTTTAACATTCTATTGTACAGCTTTTATTTATGTTTACTATTACACTTTACAGTCCTTGTTCAGACAATAAAATATAAAACAAAAAAAAACATTAATACTCACATTTACTTCCCCCCGCAGCCTTAAAGTGGACCAAAACCCACAGCAATTTGCCCAAGGCCAATCGATTCCCTCACCCCGGGATCCAAAATCTGGATGCCCCGCTGTGTGAAACCCCCCAGGACGCCCATGCACTTTCCTTCTTTTCTGGTCCAACGGCGCATGCACGAGCTGCAGCCGCATCCCCGCTATCCCTCTAGCAGGGTGTGAGCCAGGCATTTGTGAATGGCTGGCACGGGCATGCTCCCTGTTAGAGGGTAGCGGGTGATGCGGCTGTTAGCGCACTCTGAGCCGCTCACCTTAGACGAAGGCTTAGATGAAGGTACATCAGTGGATCTGAGCGCGCTGATTGGAAGAGCGGCCGCGCATGCGCCGTAGGACCGGGAAGAGGTGAGTTTGTTTTGGCGACCTAAAGGGTTTCACACAGCGGGTTATCCCCGATTGGGGTGCCGGGGGGGCAAGGATCAAAACCCAGCATAGTCAAAATAGTCAATCCACTTTACGTTGTGGTCTGGTTACAAAAAACATACCGGGCACCGAGGTCAGGCAGTGACTGTGGTGCACAGCTGTTCCTGGCCACACCCTTTCTATTCACAGCAATGGAGTAGGAGTGCCGAGGCCTGACAACACCCCCCCCTCTATTGCAGTAAGGCCGGGGGGGCATCTGCTAAACAGAATTGTGTGCTTGCACACTGCGGGCCCGATTTTAGGGCCCACTAAGTGTTATTTATCTGGACTAGGACTCAAAGGCTGTAGGGGAAAAAAGGTGAGTAAACATGCTCGATACCCATTGTACAAAAACAGGGTGTTGGTCTGGTCCTGGGGGAGGGGGGGGGGATTTCAATCGCCGGGGTCCCCCCTCAATTAACCTCTGCCCCTACTTTGGCGGCCGTTACTGATCACTGATGGCCACATTTCACCATGGGACCACAAATGTGGGAGGATTTACACGATTTGCAGTTGGTTAACCAGGGGTGCCACTCTGCCATTCGGCAGTCCAGTTTACTGTTGGTTATTCTTGCCCAGACTGTGGCTTTAAAGTGGACCAAAACCCTCTAAACCTCCCCCAATGGTCCCTAACTGCCCCCCTCACCGAGTACCTTGGGTGAAGTTGCTAGCTTGGCAGCGGTCCAGCTTTTTCAGCACTTTTTTCGGCCATGACCCAGTCGGCTGATTGGAGATTTCAAATGCACAAGCCCACTGCCTGCATCCCCGGCTTCCCTCAAGTTTGAGGCAAGCTCCCATCTTCAGAGTCTGTATGGCTGGCCTCCGGAGAGCTCCTCAGCTAAAGGGAAGCTGGGGATGGGTGGCGCTGGCCCCGAAATGGCCACGGGAGCCCCAGAAAAGGTGAGATTTGCTAGTAATTGTTAGGGTTTTACACAGCGGCATCCAGAATCAGGATGCCCAAGAGGCAAGGTGTGCGAGTGATGGCGCAGAAGAGAGCCGAGTGACAGTGAGCACGCTGAATGGCTGAGCGGCTTGCTTTCACCCGAGTCATGGCAGCGGAAGGAATGTGAGTGAAAAGGGGCGACCTGCAGGGGTACACACAGTAGGGTATCCCAATTCGGGATGCTGCCTCAGAGAGGGACAACAGACAGCAAAGTCAAAATCATGTATGTTGTTCCTCTTTAAGGTAGGATTTAGAAGGTTTGCAGGGGCTTATTTGAGGGGGGAAACTCCTGCAATCAGGATTTCCCCCCTAGACCACACAGCTTGGGTGCGGGATCGTGCACATCAACTGGAGGGAAACCGGGGATGTGGCAGCTCCCTAAGTCGGGCTCGGATTTTATCCGATGCATTTATATCCCAAGCAAGGAGCGCCCGCACATGTGTCGTGGGTTCGCTAATCAGGTTTCGCACAGGAGAATGCCTTGGGGTCATGTCTACTTTAAAGTGGACCAACACCCGATGATGATCGACCCGGGAATCTATAAGAAACCCCCCAGAAAGCCCCAAAATCCCTACCTGCTCCTTCGATCCAGCGGCGCTCCCACGTGACCACTGCAGCCAATCCCCGCCGCCGGACAAGCGAGCGCGCCCGCCGCTGCCGCTCGCGCATCCCTCTAGCAGGGCGCGCACCCGCACCGGCCGTTTGTGAATGGTCGGCGCGGACACGCTCCCTGTAAGAGTGACACCCGGGAGGCGGCGGCGGGCGCGCTCGCTTGTCCGGCGACGGACCTCACTTGCCCGGCAGCGGGGATTGGCTGCAGCGGTCACAGGTGAGTTTTTGGGGCTTTCTGGGGGGTTCACACAGCAGGGTACCCCCGATCAGGGTGGCCCACCGAAGTGGACCAAAACCCAGGATAGTAAAAATTCTGGGTGTTGGTCCACTTTAAAGATGGCCTTTATTCAAAACTGACTTTAGTTCCTTTTTATCATCTCCCCGATGCATCCAGATTTGGAATGCCCCTCTAGTCAAAGAGGACCAAGACCCACTGAACTTATAAAAAATAAAAAAATAAAAGAAATAAATGTGGCCATAGCCCCCGCCAATACTGTAGAACAAGAAATGGATATTTTCGCTTTTTCAATCATCCTGGAACACGGATTTTTTTGTTGCTGTGCCGTTGTATGAGATAGCAGGTAATCAGTCATTGCATAGGTGTGGCAATGACATAATTGCGATACACAACAGTGGCAATGAATGGAGGAGGCGGAGCTTTACAGCTAAAACAGACGCCATTATATGGTGAAGCAGGAGCAGCGACAATTGACAAAATGTATTCTACATGTAGGGACCAATTCAGGGGTTGCTAGTTAAAAATGTGGGTTTTGGTCTGCTTTAAAGATCCCTGGAAGCCGAAACTGGGCATGGGTTATGTATGATGGGGGACAGGAAACAGCTGCACACTGCAGTAATGAACACACCATTACCACACTGCAGTTATGAACACGCACTATTGCAGAAGGTGTCGACAGGCAAAGGTGCAACCATTTCCTGTTCTTGATAGAACGCTGCCGGGAAAAGAGGTGGGTATCCCTTTAAAGTGGACCAAAATCCAGCTCTATAAGATTCCCGGACCGATCGATTCCCTTCCCCCCGGGGCATCCAAAAATGGGATTCCCCGCTGTGTGAAACCCCCCAGGTCGACCCATACACTTACCTTGCTTCCCGGTCTAAAGACCTATGCGAGGGCGGCAGGCGCATCCCCGCTATCCCTCCAGCAGAGGGGGCGTGCTCACACCAGGCATTTGTGAATGGCCGGCACGGACACGCTCCCTGTTACAGAGAAGCGGGGGATGTGGCCACCAGCTCGCTCGGAGCTGTCGGCCTTAGACACCCTCTTAGACAGCATGACGTCAGCGGCTCCGAGCACGCTGATTGGATGAGCGGCAGCGCGTGCGGAAAGAGGTGAGTTGCGCTCGGTGATCTGGCGGGTTTCACGCACCCGATCGGGGTTCCCCCGGGGGAAAGGACCAAAACCCAGGATAGTCAAAATCCTGGGTTTTGGTCCACTTTAATGCAGGTTGGGAAGGGTTTAGCTCCACTTTAAAGCTGTGGCAACACATGTTCTGTGGATCGCATTTCTGCTGCCACTCATGGGAAATCCCGTGTGCCGTTTGGTGAGACAGATGTCGCTGCTTGACAGACGCTTATAATGTGTTTGTTTGTCTAATGCGGCATTTAAATAGCGCGGCCCACCCACAAGAACGTTGTTTGTTTAGCGGCCATATGGCGGAAAGAGCCGGCAGAATATTGACTGTTTGGATTCATGATGAAAATAATTCCCAGTCCAACAGCGCCTGCGCGGGCTCTCGTCCAATCAGAGCTGCCCGTTGAAGTGATGTAATTTGTCAGGGCGGCTCTGACTGTTGAGAATCGGGAGCCCAGCCATTTAGATAGGCGGGGGCGTGAGCGCAGGGCAGCAAGGGATTGAGCCTGCTCTCGCTCCCCATTCAAACTAATCAGAGCTGCTCGCTGAATTATGTCACTTCACTGGGCTGCTCTGATTGGACGAGAGCCCAAGCAGGTGCCGTTAGACTGGGCAGTTTTACACAGTGGGGTATCCTAAATCGGGGTGCCCCGGGGGTGCGGAACAAAACCCGGGAAAGTGAAAATCCTGGGGTTTGTTCCGCTTTTAAGTGGACCAAAACCAAGCGTGATCGGTCCGGGAATCTATAAGATTCCCTGGCCGACCGATTGCCCCCCCCCGGGGCATCCAAAATCGAGATGCTGTGTGAAACCCCCCTGGACACCCCGTTCACTTACCTTGCTTCCCGGTCCAAAGGTGCACGTGCGAGCTGCGGCTGCATCCCCGCTATCCCTCTAGCAGGGCGCGTGCCCGCACCAGGCATTTGTAAATGGCCGTCGCAGGCACACTGTGTTAGAGGGTGGCGGAGGATGCGGCCGCCAGCGCGCTCGGAGCCGTTGACCTTAGAAGAAGCCTTAGACGGCATGACATCAGCGGCTCCGATCGCGCTGATTGGACGAGAGGTCGCACATGCGCCGTAGGACTGGGAAGAGGTGAGTTTGTTCCGGCGATCTGGGGGCTTTCACACACTGGGGCAAGGACCAAAACCCAGGATAGTCAAAATCCTCTGTTTTGTTCCACTTTAAGCCCCTTCCCTGTAGCCCAGGACCTACATTTTTTTTATTCATAAGCACCTTTTTTTTTTAGCACCGAGTGGTGGAGCCATCTCCTCCCCTAGTGTATCAGACTTTGTGGGACACGCCGCTGCTTGTATTGTTGTGTGCCCTGTTTTGCATACCTGTCTTTTCCCTGCTTTTCTGTTTAGATCCGCCGTATAGTGCTACAAAAAGGTGGTCAAGAATAAATACAATCCAGGGGCTGGGTTACAGAAAAGGGACTGAGAGGCTGATTTATTAATAGCGCCAGGTAGCGACAGTTGAGCGACTGTAGCGGTATTTTCACAGCGCCCGCTAGTAGTCGCTGTGCTTGACCGTTGTTCGGTTGTTGATAGCGACTCAGTCGGTGTGCAGTAATGTTGAATACAAGGTGATGAGTCGCTATTTGACAGGTTCCGCGCTGTATGGGAGCGCATGATAGCGAATGGCCATAGCGACCGGCTCCCACCATATTCATTAACAAATCGCTGGCGGCGATGGGTTAAAAGTAGTTTTTTAACCCCCAAACAACCATATTTTGGGAAACCAAAAAAAACAAGTTTATAAAAACATTTTGGAATATGAATACATTAATATCAGACCTGTAATATCAATTCTGCACAAATTTTTGTTTTATTTTTTTCTTACCTTAAAAAAAATATCTAACATGGCAGAAGTGGTAACAGAAATTTTCACATTAAAAAAAAAAAAAAAAAATATTAACAATTAATCATTAATATTTAAAGATTGTTCCATTGAAATGCATTGGAGAGCGCCAGGTAGCGAGAGGTCATACCTGTCGCAGTTCAAGGTCGCTCGCTGGCGCTGTGGGCTGAGGCTGGAATAATGATGAATGAGTTGCTATCTGGCGCTATCTCAGTCGCTAAGCAGGATCGGCTCGATAAATGTGTGATTGTGGTGGGGAGCCGGCGTTCTCGTGGCGGTGACCGTCATTACCGTTCGCTCACCAGTCGCTACCTAGCGCTATCCCTTGTTAAATAAGGGACTAAATCTCAGCAACAACAGCTTTATTCAGCAGATCCCCAGGATGCATACCCTGCACCGCAGTTATGCAAGGATTTGCTTTTACACGTCACCTGGACAATCCCTTTAATCCTTTTTTTACCTATTTATTATTGCTGCTTTATTTGCAGTTTGGCCAGTGCGCCCCCTAGTAGACGCTTGTATTAAATAATTGTGGAAAAGCAGGAACAAGACACAGGATTCCCGGGTTTTGTTTAGTACCCCATGGGCATCCGAAGATGGGATGCCCCGCTGTGTAAAACCCTCCAGAATGCCCAGAAAAACTCACCTCTTCTAAGTCCAGCGGCACATGTGCAGGCTGTGGGCTGTGCCTATGTCATTTGGCAAACGGCTCTGATAGGCTTCAATGTGGGGCGCAAGCAGACCACCCATGAACTAGTAATAATAATAATAATACTGTTCTTTATCAATCTTTGTTATTGTGTATAAGTCACAATCAGAAGCTTATTCCCTGCATACATGAAAATCGAACAAGATTCAAGAGTTACAAAAGAAGTTCAATTCAAATAAATTAAAGAAAAAAACAACCTCTATGATGGGGGAAAGGAGGTAAGGGGGGGAAGTAAAAGAAGGGGTTGAGGAAGGATCAGATACTCATTAGGTTTACATCTAAATCTGTAGGCAGAAAATTCCGAACACAAAGATTCGACACCTCCCTGAACAGCTCCAAAGTCCCATTGTGAATGGCCGACATTTGTTCCATGGCAGTTAACCTTGTTTTTAAAGGCGTTGAAGCTCAAGGTGGGGGATCTCCAAGCCCCGGCTATCACCAGCTTTGCCCCTGATAGGATATAATACAAGGTGGGGGATCTCCAAGCCCCAGCTATCACCAGCTTTGCCCCTGATAGGATATAATACAAGGTGGGGGACCTCCAAGCCCCAGCTATCACCAGCTTTGCCCTGATAGGATATAATACAAGGTGGGAGACCTCCAAGCCCCGGCTATCACCAGCTTTGCCCCTGATAGGATATAATACAAGGTGGGGGACCTCCAAGCCCCAGCTATCACCAGCTTTGCCTCTGATAGGATATAATACAAGGTGGGGGACCTCCAAGCCCCAGCTATCACCAGCTTTGCCCTGATAGGATATAATACAAGGTGGGGGACCTCCAAGCCCCGGCTATCACCAGCTTTGCCCCTGATAGGATATAATACAAGGTGGGGGACCTCCAAGCCCCAGCTATCACCAGCTTTGCCTCTGATAGGATATAATACAAGGTGGGGGACCTCCAAGCCCCAGCTATCACCAGCTTTGCCCTGATAGGATATAATACAAGGTGGGAGAGCTCCAAGCCCCAGCTATCACCAGCTTTGCCCCTGATAGGATATAATACAAGGTGGGGGACCTCCAAGCCCCGGCTATCACCAGCTTTGCCCCTGATAGGATATAATACAAGGTGGGAGACCTCCAAGCACCAGCTATCTCCAGCTTTGCCCCTGATAGGATATAATACAAGGTGGGGGACCTCCAAGCCCCAGCTATCACCAGCTTTGCCCCTGATAGGATATAATACAAGGTGGGGAACCTCCAAGCCCCAGCTATCACCAGCTTTGCCCCTGATAGGATATAATACAAGGTGGGAGACCTCCAAGCCCCAGCTTTCACCAGCTTTACCCCTGATAGGATATAATACAAGGTGGGGGACCTCCAAGCCCCAGCTATCACCAGCTTTGCCCCTGATAGGATATAATACAAGGTGGGAGACCTCCAAGCACCAGCTATCTCCAGCTTTGCCCCTGATAGGATATAATACAAGGTGGGGGACCTCCAAGCCCCAGCTATCACCAGCTTTGCCCCTGATAGGATATAATACAAGGTGGGAGACCTCCAAGCACCAGCTATCTCCAGCTTTGCCCCTGATAGGATATAATACAAGGTGGGGGACCTCCAAGCCCCAGCTATCACCAGCTTTGCCCCTGATAGGATATAATACAAGGTGGGGGACCTCCAAGCCCCAGCTATCACCAGCTTTGCCCCTGATAGGATATAATACAAGGTGGGGGACCTCCAAGCCCCAGCTATCACCAGCTTTGCCCCTGATAGGATATAATACAAGGTGGGGGACCTCCAAGCCCCAGCTATCACCAGCTTTGCCCCTGATAGGATATAATACATCAACCGCTTTTTCAGTCTAGAACTGTGGGGGATTGGGGCGTTGAGGAGAGCTACCCAAGGGTCTCTGACCACAGATCTACCTCATACCTTGCCGAGAACTCTAAAAATTCTTGACCAAAATCCCCTAACTACTGGGCAATCCCACCACACAAGCCGGTACCACCCCGGTGGGAGGCGCCCCTGGAAGCAGTTCCCCTGGAACTCAGTGGAAAAGTGTTTAATTCTCTCTGAGACCATATACCATCTTGCCATTAGTTTTACGTTAGCCTCGATTAAAGTCACAGACACCAAACAACCAAAGGAAGCGTTCCACATCCTCAGCCATTTTTCTTGATCCATCTCCCTACCCTGTTCATGGCACCAGTTTTTGGTATAGGATGGGCATTTATCCGTACCCCTTGAGGCCAAGCTATGATATATCTCTGAGATTGCTCCTCTGCCTCTAGGATCCCTACAGCAGCGCGTCCCAAGAAAAATTAGTTTTTTAAACTCCTGCCAATTCCTCACCGTGGATCTCACAAAATGGCGAATTTTCAGAAAAAGAAAAAGCTCATTAGATGGCAGGTGAAATGTATCCCTCATCTGTTGTAATGTACTGACCTCTGAAGATTGCAGACAATCTGAAACTTGCCGTATGCCGCCTCCTTCCACGTATTAAATCTACCAGGATCCTCTGCCCCTGGGGGAAACATTGGATTGTTCCACTAAGAAAGGAGAGGGAGGTACGGGGACACCAGTCCACCCGAGTATTTAACATCGTCCCACACTTGGAGTAGATGGCACCTCCTACCTCACCTGGCCTCATTATAGGTGCACGTTTGGTGGAGGGACAATTTTAAGCAGAACTCATGACCCACTTACCTTCCACATCAAGGCACCTGGGGGGCTCGTCGGACCAGATAAGGTTGTACATGCACTCCAGGTACTCGGCTCCCTCCAGCTTGTAGCTGGGAAAACACTGATAGGAGACCACCCGACCCACCGGAAAAGAAGACTCAAAGTCTGAGATGTTGACGTAACTATGAGGAAGAACCAGCGGCCTGAGGCAACCTGCAAAAGAAAAATCCCATGTAAAGCCCTGATCTGTTTAAGCATTTGGGATAGGACGGGGAAGGGTTAAAAGGTTTTCACTTTGCAAATTGCAACTGTGTTGTCGAGATACAATGTCACTTCCTGTCTGCAGCCGCCGAGCAGGTACACTTAAAGTGGACCAAAACCCAGGAGTTTGACTATCCTGGGTTTTGGTCCTTTCTCCAGGGGTGCCCCGCTGTATGAAACCCCCCAGATTGCTGCAGCCAACTGACCTTATCCTGGTCCCACTGGGGTCTAAGAACCGTGGCTCTGACGGTCGCATCCTCCGCTTCCCTGTAGCAGTGTGCGTGCCCGCGCCAGGCATTTGTGAATGACCGGTGTGGGCACGCTGCCTGTTAGAGGGAGGCGGAGGATGCGGCGGTCAGAGCCGCGGCTCTTAGACGTCCCGTGGGACCAGGATAAGGTCAGTTGGCTGCAGCAATCTGGGGGGTTTCATACAGCGGGGCACCCCTGGGGAAAGGGGTACTACCATCCCCGCTCCATTCACTATAATGAAGGGGGCATGTCAAGCCTCCATTGCAATGAATGAAGAGAGAGTGGCAGCACTCCTGTGGCTCATGCTGGGGGCACAATCAGTTCTCACCCCTATTCAGGCCAGTGTGGGAAGCGGCATAGGATCCAGGGATCAGGTGAGCTGTTGACCACCAGAGTCGGATAAATCAACTTCAGGGGACAAAAGTTGAGTACCCTTTTTTTTGTTATATGGATGACCAATCCTTTTAACCAGTCTAAAACACTTTGTTTAGGGCGTCCAAGACAGCACTATCTCCCATGTTGTGATCGTATTTACCTCATTGATACAAAGTATGACCTATTAGACACTATAAAGCCACAAGCGGCCACCGGGGGGCACCCAAACACCACCAATACAAAGTAAACTCCCAATCACTATTAAAGTGGACTAAAAAACAAGGATTTTGACTATCCTGGGTTTTGGTCCTTTCCCCAGGGGCCCCCCGGTTGGGGGTGCCCCGCTGTGTGAAACCCCCCAGGACGCCGAGCACAACTCACCTCTTCCCGGTCCCATGGTGTGTCTAAGAGCAGCGGCTCTGACGACCATATCATCTGCTTTCCTCTTACAGGGAGGCCCGTGCCAGCCATTTTTTCTCCCAGCTGCTATCATCCCGACACACGGAGAGGGGACGGGCACCCATCTTGGCACATGGGAAGGTTCTCCCAGCTGCCATCATCCTGGCACATGGAGAGGGGATGGGCACCCACCTTGGCACATGGGAAGGTTCTCCCAGCTGCCATCATCCTGGCACATGGAGAGGGGGCGGGCACCCACCTTGGCACACGGGAAGGTTCTCCCAGCTGCCATTATCCTGACACACAGAGAGAGGGGACGGGCACCCACCTTGGCACATGGGAAGGTTCTCCCAGCTGCCATCATCCTGGCTCATGGAGAGGGGAAGGGCACCCACCTTGGCACATGGGAAGGTTCTCCCAGCTGCCATCATCCTGGCTCATGGAGAGGGGAAGGGCACCCACCTTGGCACATGGGAAGGTTCTCCCAGCTGCCATCATCCTGACACACAGAGAGGGGAAGGGCACCCATTTTGGCAAATGGGAAGGTTCTCCCAGCTGCCATCATCCTGGTACACGGAGAGGGGACGGGCACCCACCTTGGCACATGGGAAGGTTCTCCTAGCTGCCATCATCCTGACACACGGAGAGGGGATGGGCACCTACCTTGGCACATGGGAAGGTTCTCCAAGCTGTCATAATCCTAAAACTTGGAGAGGGGACGGGCACCTACCTTGGCACATGGGAAGGTTCTCCCAGCTGCCATCATCCTGACACACGGAGAGGGGACGGGAACCCACCTTGGCACATGGGAAGGTTCTCCCAGCTGCCCTCATCCTGACACATGGAGAGGGGATGGGCACCTACCTTGGCACATGGGAAGGTTCTCCCAGCTGTCATAATCCTGACACACAGAGAGGGGACGGGAACCCACCTTGGCACATGGGAAGGTTCTCCCAGCTGTCATCATCCTAAAACTTGGAGAGGGGACGGGCACCCACCTTGGCACATGGGAAGGTTCTCCCAGCTGCCATCACCCTGACACACCAAGAGGGGAAGGGCACCCATCTTGGCACATGGGAAGGTTCTCCCAGCTGCCATCATCCTGGCACACAGAGAAAGGGGATGGGCACCCACCTTGGCACATGGGAAGGTTCTCCCAGCTGCCATCATCCTGGCACACGGAGAGGGGGCGGGCACCCACCTTGGCACATGGGAAGGTTCTCCCAGCTGTCATCATCCTAAAACTTGGAGAGGGGACGGGCACCCACCTTGGCACATGGGAAGGTTCTCCCAGCTGCCATCACCCTGACACACCAAGAGGGGAAGGGCACCCATCTTGGCACATGGGAAGGTTCTCCCAGCTGCCATCATCCTGGCACACAGAGAAAGGGGATGGGCACCCACCTTGGCACATGGGAAGGTTCTCCCAGCTGCCATCATCCTGGCACACGGAGAGGGGGCGGGCACCCACCTTGGCACATGGGAAGGTTCTCCCAGCTGTCATCATCCTAAAACTTGGAGAGGGGACGGGCACCCACCTTGGCACATGGGAAGGTTCTCCCAGCTGCCATCACCCTGACACACCAAGAGGGGAAGGGCACCCATCTTGGCACATGGGAAGGTTCTCCCAGCTGTCATCATCCTAAAACTTGGAGAGGGGACGGGCACCCACCTTGGCACATGGGAAGGTTCTCCCAGCTGCCATCACCCTGACACACCAAGAGGGGACGGGCACCCACTTTGGCACATGGGAAGGTTCTGTCAGCTGCCATCATCCTGACACACAGAGAGAGGGGATGGGCACCCACCTTGGCACATGGGAAGGTTCTCCCAGCTGCCATCATCCTGGCACACGGAGGCCATGTTGTCCAGGTCGGGGTAGCGGGTCTGGAAGCCGTCCCGGCAGCTGATGACCAGCTTGTCTCGCGCGCGGTAGGTCTTGTTCAGCACGTCGGCGTCTTCTATATAAGGGGCGGCGCAATCCTTCACTGCAGAGATGAGAAAACACACGAGGGTCAGTGATGGTCCAGATCATCATAATACTTCATACACGACTTCATACACTATTACATTTAGCCAAACCACTTCAAGCAGACCAAAAGTAATCCAAAACCAAATGAACCGATCTCCCAACCTATAGTCCTCTCCCCGACAGTAGAAAAATAAATTGCTATTTTCACTTACCCTGGCCCTTACCCAGCATTTAATTCATAACCGGTTGGATTCATAATGCAATCCGGCAATTGCTGGTCCTGCCACTCAAGCCCCTGGCAATGTGGGACTAATGCTAGGAAATGAGATGACAGCGTGGCTAATCCATCCAAAAGACGCTGCCTACGGGGGTCAAAATAACGGGTTTTGGTCCTCTTTAAGAGGGAAATCCTGTGTGCTGAAGACACAGGTGCCGGACCCCTGAAGTAGGAAGTCATGTGTACTGATGACATAGGAACAGGGCCATTTAAGAGGGAAATGCTGTGTGCTGACAACACAGGGGCCCAAGTGGACCAAAACCCACACCGAAGGGCCCTCCCCCTGGGGCATCCAAAATCGGCATGCCCCACTGTGTAAAACCCCCCAAGGTCACCCCATACACTTACCTTGTTTCCCAGTCCAACGGCGCATGCACAAGCCTCGGGCGCATCCTCGCTATGCCTCTAGCAGGGTGCGTGCCAGGCATTTGTGAATGGCCGGCGTGGGCACGCTCCCTGTTAGAGGGAAGCGGGGGATGCGGCTGTCAGCACGCTCAGAGCCGCTGGCCTTAGACGACATGACGTCAGAGGCTCCAAGCACGCTGATTGGACGAGCAGCCGCAGGACCGGGAAGAGGTGAGTCGGCATCAGCGAGGTTTCACACAGCCGGGCATCCCCGATCAGGGTGCCCCAGGGGAAAGGACCAAAACCCAGGATAGTCAAAATCCTGGGTTATTGTTCACTTTAAACTGGACCTTCAGCATCATTTAATGAAAAGTCCAACCCCTCAAAAACTATTCCCCAGCATCTAAAATTAATATATTTTACATTTTTAGTCTTTTTATTCTTTTCCCCGCTGGCCTGCAACTCTGCTCAGGACTCTAGGATACAGGCGCTGCCATCTTGCCTCAGATGCATCACATACTGAGGAGAGGAGGGCGGGGTTATAGCTGAGCAGAGCTGGGGTCAGGAAAAGGACAGCAATCCCAGAATGCAGAGCAGCACAGTCAGAGGACACTTCCTGTTTGCAGGCAGCCTGAGACTTCATGTGCCGCCATCTTGGATGTTTAAAGGCTCAGAAAATGCAGTAGGTGCAGGTAGGATGATTTTTAATGTGAGCAATCTGTGTGTACAGAGTGTGGGAAACATACAAGATAGGCTCTTATTCAGGGTGAAGGTCTGGTTTAATGTGGGCAATCTGTATGTACAGGGTGGGAAATATATAAATAGGCTCTTATTCAGGGTGAAGGTCCGGATTAATGTGAGCAATCTGTATGTACAGGGTGTGGGAAACATATAAGATAGGCTCTTATTCAGGGTGAATGTCCGGATTAATGTGGGCAATCTGTATGTACAGAGTGGGGGAAACATATAAGATAGGCTCTTATTCAGGGTTGAAGGTCCGGATTAATGTGGGTAATCTGTATGTACAGGGTGTGGGAAACATATAAGATAGGCTCTTATTCAGGGTGAAGGTCCGGATTAATGTGGGCAATCTGTATGTACAGGGGGGAAACATATAAGATAGGCTCTTATTCAGGGTGAGGGTCCGGATTAATGTGGGCAATCTGTATGTACAGGGTGGGGGAAACATATAAGATAGGCTCTTATTCAGGGTGAAGGTCCGCTTTAAGTAAGAAGTCCGTGTACTGATGAAGGTGAGTATCAATCTTTTTTGTGACCAGGTGGGCCGTTTATTTTAGCAATTGAGAAGGGGAGGCTGATTCATTAATAGCGACAGATAGCGACTGTTGAGCGACTGTTGAGCGACTGTAGTGGTATTTTGACAGCGCCCGCTAGTAGTCGCTGTGCTTGGCCATTGTTCGGTGGATGATAGCGACTCAGTCGCTGTGTCGTAATGTTGAATACAAGATGGTGAGTCGCTATTTGACAGGTTCGCTGTTGTATGGGAGCGCATGATAGCGACTGGACATAGCGACCGGCACCCACCATATTCATTAAAAAATCAGCCTTAAAAATTCCTAGCGCTGTGAAATGCATGTTTAAATCCCAGAGCGCAGTAGGCGATGTGTTAAAAGTAGTTTTTTAACCCCCAAACCACCCCAAAAAAAAATGATTTTGAAATAATATTCAAACCTGAATAGTTTAAAATCAGACCTGTAATATCAATTCTGCAAAAAAAAAATTTTTTTTTAAAAATCCCCAAAAAATACATTTTCAAAGGAAGAAGTGTTCACAGATTTTTTTAATGAAATTAAAAAAAAAAAAAATATTAAAAAATAATTATTAATTAAAATACATTCTGCCATTGAAATGCATTGGAGAGCGCCAGGTAGCGAGAGGTCATACCTGTCGCTGTTCAAGGATGTTCGCTGGCGCTGTGGGATGAGGCTGGGATAATGATGAATGAGTTGCTAGGTGGCGATATCTCAGTCGCTAAGCAGTATCGGCTTGATAAATGTGTGATTGCGGAGGGGAGCCGGCGTTCTAGTTGCGGTACCTGGCTTTACTGGCCGGCTCCCCAGTTGCTATCTGTCGCTGTCTGTCGCTATCTGTCGCTATTCCTTGATAAATAAGGCCCTCACATAACACTTAAGGCCTCGATTTAATAAAGGAAGAAAATTTCAATTCATGAGAAAAAAGCCTGAGAATGTCACTGTTACTGAATCACTAGATAAAAAGACAATGAAAGTCAATGGCAGCTTTTTTACTCCTAAGAAAAGTAGAGAACTGTTTCCTCCTTTCTACACTGTAGTAAAAGCTGCCATTGACTTTCATTGAGGCCGATTCATCAATAGCGCCAGGTAGCGACAGATGAGCGACTGTAGCGTGATTTTTTCAGCGCCAGCCAGTATTCGCTGTGCTTGGCCGGCGTTAGCTTGATGACAGCGACTCAGTCGGTGTGCGGTAATGTTGAATACTGGCTGGGGGGTCGCTGTTTCACAGGTCCAGCGTTGTATGTGAGCGCCTGACAACGAATGGCCAGAGCGAACGGCTAGCTTCATATTCATCAAAAAATCACGCTCCGAATGTGCTGTCGCTGTCCATTCCTTGTTTAAACCCCAGAGCGCTGGCGGCGATCTGTATTAACTAGTTTTTAACCCCTAAACAACCATATTTTTTGAATGTAACATTATACATGTTTTTATAATCATTTTGTTATATGAATACATTAATCTCAGACCTGTTAGATCAATTCGGCACTTTTTTTTTTTTTTTTTTTTTTGGACTTAAAAATAATTCCTAACATTGCAGAAGTGTTCTCCGATTTTTTGACATTAAAAAAAAAATTTAAAAAATTAATACCAATTAATTATGATTAATTATAGCTTGCTCCATTGAAATGCATTGGACATCGCCAGGGAGCGACAGCTCATACCTGGCGCTGTGAGGGAATTTGCAGCGGCGCTGTTCGGTCCAGGCGGCTTCATGATGAATGCCGCGCTAGCCGTCGCTCTCGCCGGCGCTAGCCTCATTTTGCTTGATAAATGCGTCATTGTGACCGCCGCGGGCGTACTTGAGTCGGTAGTCGCCGTTAGCTGCCGCTACCTGGCGCTCGTCAGACACTACCTGGCGCTATCGCTTGATGAATAAGGGCAATTGTCTTTTTATCTGGTGATTCAGTAACAGTGACATTCTCAGGCTTTTTTCTCATGAATTGAATCTTTTACTACCATGAGAATTTTTTTCTACCTTTATTGAATCGAGGCCTTAGGCCCTTATTTAACAAGGGATAGCGCCAGGTAGCGAATGGTGAGCGAACGGTAATGACGCTCACCGCCACGAGTACGCCGGCTCCCCTCCGCAATCACACATTTATCAAGCCGATCCTGCTTAGCGACTGACAGAGCGCCAGATAGCGAATCATTCATCATTATTCCAGCCTCACCCCACAGCGCCAGCGAGTGACCTTGAACAGCGACAGGTATGACCTCTCGCTACCTGGCGCTCTCCAATGCATTTCAATGGAACAATCTTTAAATATTCATAATTAATTGCTATTAATGTTTTTTTTTTGTGCAGAATTGATATGACAGGTCTGATATTAATGTATTCATATTACAAAATGTTTTGAAAAACATGTTTTTTGTTTTTTTTTCAAAAAATATGGTTGTTTGGGGGTTAAAAAACTACTTTTAACCCATCGCCGCCAGCGCTCTGGGGTTTAAACATGCATTTCACAGCGCGAGAATTTTTGGAGCGTGATTTGTTAATGAATATGCTGGGAGCCGTTCGCTATGGCCATTCGCTGTCATGCGCTCCCATACAGCGCGGAACCTGTCAAACAGCGACTCCTAACCCCGTATTCAACATTACCGCACACCGACTGAGTCGCTGTCAACAGCCGAACAACGGCCAAGCACAGCGAATACTAGCGTGCGCTGTGAAAATAACGCTACTGTCGCTCATCTGTCGCTACCTGGCGCTATTAATGAATCAGCCTCCCCGTCTTGAAGTGATCAATAACTGAAATGATGGGAGTGCAAGATAAAGTGGAATACGAGCGGCCGGCGAGATCATTGCTGCGCCTTCTTCTTCGCCGCATTTCTGTCTCTGCTGACGGACTGACTGCGAGCGACGTACCAAATAAAAAGGAACAATTAGCGTGGGGAGAACTATATACACTGCTTCTAGAATAATGAGACGCAGCCAGTACTTACCACCTACACAAAGTACAGCGCCATAATTTCAGCTCCACATAGGAGGCCACTCTGGACCAATGGAGTTTAACCGCTTCGCTGCCAGGCCTGGCTTAGGCTTTCTGGGAATCCTTATTACCTTAAAGGGGACCAAAACCAGCCTAAGGGCCTTATTCATGAAGCTCTAGCGCCAGGTAGCGTCAGGTGAACGCCGGACACGGCAGCAATGACACATTTATGAAGCCGAATCTGGTGAGCGACTGGAACAACGCCATGTAGCGCCCGATTCATCATTATCCCAGGCTCAGCGTACAGCGCCGGCGTTCATCCTTGCAGTGCGCTACGTCTTACCTGTCGCTACCTGGCGCTCTCACATACATTTCTATGGACGATCCTTAAATCCTTATCCTGATCCTATTTTTTTTTTTCACAAACCTTCTGACATGTTTCCTGGGCAAGAAAATGACATTTTTGAAAACTTTTTGGATTAATAATATTTTTATACAGAATTGTCCTCACATGTCTGGAATTAAAGTGTTCGTGTTACAATGTTATAACAATGTCATTCCATGTGTTTTCGCTTTGTTACTGTTCAGAAACAGTCTTTAATCACACACCCTCTGGCGCTATGGGCTACAACAGCATGATTTTGAGCGCCAGGCACGTTTTGAGGCTGTTTTTTTGATGAACGTGGTGTGAGTCAGTCGCACTGAGCTGGCGCTACCATTCGGTGCCGTACAGCGTAGTACTGCGGCTCACACATGATATTCATCAATGACGGACAGCGACTGAGGCGCTCTGAAAAAATGGCCAAGCACAGCGACTACTAGCGGGCGCTCTGAAATCCGCTCTACAGACGCTCATGTGTCGCTACCTGGCGTTAGTAATGGATCAGCCTGCCCGTCTACAATACCCTAGGCCTGGATAAATACCCATCCCCTGGGGCATCCCAAATCGCCAGCTGCTCAACAATATTACCTTTGTGGCAAATGCACGCTCAGTGGCGTCTCTCGTATCTTTCTAGGTCTGTGCTCGTCCATGCCCGCTGTAACCCAATGGCTGGCGTGACCACACACTCCCTCAGAGGGATGCAGGGGGTGCCGCATGATGAGCGCGAGTACGGCTACGCTTCCATTCTGTTTCCTTGGCTGCACATGAAAGAGATCCTAAACCCAGTTTGGAAGTTTATGTGGTCACCTTCTATCCCCAGCCCAGTGCCCCCAAACAGCCTGTGTTTCCTTTTTTTTTTTTATTAAAGCTTTTGCCCAATGTTCATAAAAACACTAACAGGAAGCAATATGATGTCCAAATGGCAGACATATGCTAATTTTCCAAAAAAATTGGAATTTTATGTGGTCACCTTCTATCCCCAGCCCAGTGCCCCCAAAACAGCCTGTGTTTCCTTTTTTTTTTTTTTATTAAAGTGGACCATCACCCTCCCGTGATCGGCCCGGGAATCTATAAGATTCCCGGGCCGATCACCTCCCTCCCCGCGGGACATCCGAGATCGGGATGTCCTGCGGGGTGAACCCCCCCCCCAAACACCCCAAATCCCCTTACCTTGTCGTGCCTCACTCGCGCCCCTCTAGACGTGCGCGCGCCCGCGCCGGCCGTCTGCGGATGGCCGGCACGGGCGCGCGCGCGTCAAGAGTGATGCGCGGGAGGCGGCGGCGGAGGAGCCGCTTGTCCGTTGCTGTCAGATCGCTTGGCCACGTGGGAGCGGGGAGAGGTGAGTTTTCCGGGTGATCGGGGGGGCTTCACACAGCGGGGGTGCCCCACCGAAGTGGACCAAGACCCAGGATAGTCAAAATCCTGGGTGTTGGTCCACTTTAAAGCCTTTGTACAATATTCATAAAAACACTAACAGGAAGCAATATGATGTCCAAATGGCAGCCATATGCTAATTTTACAAAAAATTGGAAGTTTATGTGGTCAACTTCTATCCCCAGCCCAGTGCTGCCCCAAACAGCCTGTGTTTCCTTTTTTTTTTATTAAAGCTTTTGCCCAATATTCATAAAAACACTAACAGGAAGCAATATGATGTCCAAATGGCAGCCATATGCTAATTTATTCAGTTACGAGCTTGAAGTGGACCAAAACCCAGCAGGATCGGCCCGGGAATCTATAAGATTCCCAGGCCGAACTTTTTTCTTCCCCGCGGGGCATCCAAAATCGATGCCCCGCTGTGTGAAACCCCCCGGGATGCCCGCAAACCTTACCTGAATCCCGGTCCAACGGCGCATGCGCGGGCCTTCTCTCTAGCAGGGCGTGTGCCTGCGCTGGCCATTTGTGCTTGGAGCCGCTGAGATAAGACGTCGCTTTGACGCGCATAGCTCAGCGGCTTTCAGCGCGCTGATTGGACAAGCGGCCGCACATGTGCCGTAGGAGCGGGGTGAGGTGAGTTGATCTGGTCGTTCTGGGGGGTTTCACATAGCGGGGAAGTGGAACAAAACCCAGGATAGTCAAAATCCTGGGTTTTGATCCACTTTAAAGCGGACCTTCACCCTGAATAAGAGTCTATTTTGTATGTTTCCCTCACACCCTACATACAGATTGCTCACATTCAAAATCATCCTCCCTGCATCCATTGCGTTTTTTTTTACTTTTTAACATTCAAGATGGCGGCCCATGGTGGTCTCAGGCTGCCTGCAGACAGGAAGTGTCTTCTGAATATGCCGCTCTGCATTCTGGTGTTGTTGTCCTTTTCCTGACCTAAGCTCTGCTCTGTCTGTGAGAAGCACAGCTATAACCCCGCCCCCATGCACTTGCCCACCCCCTCTCCTCTCCACAGTATGTGATGCTTCTGAGGCAAGATGGTGGCGCCCGTATCCTGGAGTTCTGAACAGAGTTGCAGCCCAGTGGGGTAGGGAATAATAAGTAAGCGACTAAAAACTTAAAATATATTAATTTTAGATGTTGGGGAATCATTTTTTTTAAGGGTTTGGGCTTTTCATTAAATGATGCTGAAGGTCCAGTTTAACTGCTACATAATTTTATTAAGATTTATTGCAGATATTATAACTGATAAGGCTGACTCCCCAGTGCTGAGCTGTGTGTAACTCAGTGTTTCATAGTTGGATAGCACCAGGGGGGGCGCTGCACGGCCAGGAAGCAATATGGCCGACCATTCGAACAGCAGCTTGCCTCCTGTCAATGTTTTTATGAACATTGGGCAAAAGCTTTAGTTAAAAGAAGAAACACAGGCGGTTTTGGGCCACAGGGCTGGGGATAGAAGGTGAAGAAATAAAATGGAGCAGAGCGGCATCAGTGCTGTGGGATCATGGGTGAGGTATGTATATTGGGCGATGGGGGCAGGGTTCATACAGTGGGGCATCCTGAATCGGAGGGACCAAAACCCGTCATAGTAAAAATGATGGGTTTGGGTCAACTTTAAACAGGAAACTTTTTGTAACTCCCCTCCTCGGCTAAGCCCTTATTAGGCATCCCGATTTGGAATGCCCCGCTGTGTGAAATCCCCAGATTGCCCATACAAGCTCACCTTTCCTGGTCCTACGGTGCATGCGCAGGCTCTCATCCAATCAGAGCTCTTTGCCTAGCTTTAATGTGCGGCCAGGGCCGGATTAAGTGTGGTGGAGGCCCCTGGGCACAGAATCTGGTGGAGGCCCCAGATACAGTATAAAATAATAGTCCAGCCAAGTAACTGATTGGTGGTTGTCTGGCCCCGCCTACTTACTGGAAGGTCAGATGGAGTCCCTTGTGCCCCCCTTGTGCGGGTGCTGCTGCTTTGCCATTCTGGGTGGGGGGTAGTGTAGTCGCCCGGCTGGTTCCCTGCATTGAGCTGCCAGCGGCTGTGCTTGGTGGCTTATGTGCAGTGACAGCTCTGCACCCATCACTGTAGCGTTGCTGGCGGCGGCTTTGCTGCTCTAGACTCTCCGTCCTGCCCTGTGGTGGCTTTGGCTGCAAAAACAAAAAAAGGCCCCACTGACGCCCATAGCTTTGTTGCCGGCCCCACTGCCCGTCAAACCAAAGACTGAAAAGCCTCCTGGACCAGACCATAACCCAAAGGTTGGTGGAGGTCAAGTGGTGGAGACCCCGGGGAACGTGCCCCTTGCGCCCCTCTCATAATCTGGCCCTGTGTGCGGCTAATGACTTAACGACAATCAGGAGCGAGAGCGGCTGCCCCCCCCCCCCCCCCCGCGCAGCTCTCGGGCTCCTGTCTCCAGCCTATATGCGCGCACAGCCCGGGTGATGCGGTCTCCAATATTTACATGGGCAAGGTAGCCAGGAAAGAGGTGTGTGTTGCTGGGTCAGCGGGGTATCCTGATTTGGGATGCCCCAGGGGACGAGCAGCGGCTGGCTTTCTTGGGTCCCCCCTGGGCTACCTCTTTATGGGGCATTCCAAAATTGGGATGCCCCGGTGTGTGAAACCCTAGGGGTTACCTGATCAACTTCACCTCTTCCCCTCGCCCCCTCACCTTTCTGAATGGCCGCCAGGGGCACGCACACAGGCCACACAGGTCGGGTCACATTTCCTCTACCGCTCTGGGCTCAGATCGGCAAAGGAAACCAGAATGGAACGAGCACTGCTGATTTGCTAATTGGCCCGCGCATGCGCCAAGGTAATGAGGAGAAGGTCAGTTTACGTGTGAACCTGGGGGATACCATCACAGTGGGGAATCCCAAATCGGATTTCCTGATTGGACGAGAGCCTACACATGCTTCATTGGACCGGGCAAAGGTAAGCTGTTACAGGCGAATAGGAGGGTTTCACACAGCAGGGCATCCAGATTTGGGATCGGGAACTCCAGCGCCCGGCCCAGGAATCTTTTCAGATTAGGTTTTGTTCATCTTTAAAGTGGACCAACACCCACCGCTGATCGGCCCAGGAATCTATAAGATTCCCGGGCCGATCAGCTCCCTGCCTGCGGGGCACCCCGATCGGGGATAGCCTGTCGTGGGCATACGCCCTGCTAAAGGGGAAGGTAGGGATGCGGCCGCAGCTCGCATATGCACTGTTGGACCGGGAAAGAAAAAGAGTTTCCAGCCGACCTAGGGGGTATCACACAGCGGGGCATCCCAATTCTGGATGGAATGTCTCTAATGGTAAAATCATGCACTTGCACTTTGTAGGAATCCCAGCTCTGAGCACCGTATGGGCAGCTCTGTGTTATCCAGGACCTCGGAGGAGAGAGATTTAGGGATACTGATTACTGAAAGCTGCAAGATGATTGGACAGTGTAGCCGGGCAGTGGGAAAAGCAAGCAGGATGCTCGGCTGCATAGCTCGAGGCATCACCAGTAGGAAGAGGGAGGTTGTGATGCCGCTGTATAGAGCCCTGGTGAGGCCACAGCTAGAATACTGTGTGCAGTTCTGGAGACCTTACCTGCAAAAAGACATTATTCAAATAGAACGTGTCCAAAGGCCGGCAACGAAAATGGTGGAAGGACTTAAACTTAAAACTTGTAGGAGAGACTTAAAGAACTTAATTTGTACAGTCTGGAGGAAAGAAGGGAGAGGGGGGGGACATGATGGAGACCTTTAAATATGTGAAAGGATTTAATAAGGTTCAGGAGGGAAGTGTTTCTAATAAGAAGCTTAATGATAGAACAAGGGGCCCAACCTGAAGCTAGTCGGGGGGAAGATCAGGAGCAATGTTAGAAAATATTATTTTACAGAAATAGTAGTAGATGCTTGGAAAAACTTCCAGCAGAGGTAGTTGAAAAATCACCAGTTACTGAATGAGCACATGTCTGGGATAAGCACACATCTATCCTAAGATAAAGAGAACATACAGTATACACATAAGATACAGAGAACATACAGTATATACATAAGATACAGAGAACATACAGTATACACATAAGATACAGAGAACATACAGTATATACATAAAATACAGAGAACATACAGCATACACATAAGGGCAGACTAGATGGTGCATATGGTCTCCTTCTGCCGTCAACCTTCTATGTTTCTTTGAATTCAGTGGCCCTGGAATCTTATAGATTCCAGGGCCGTTGAACTGTGGGTTTCGACACACTTTAAAGCAAGGCAATGGGCCTTTCCTTTTTTAATATAGCACTAAGGGCAGCACCCCGCTCCAGATAGCCGCCCTGGGCACAGGTTGCCTAATGGGGAATAGGGCCCCACAGGTAAGTGGCGCCAGCTGGAGACATGGGTGGTTCTGCTGGGAAAACGATTCATAATAATATTTGCCCTTTAGGAAACGCTCATTATGCTCATTATTGGCTCTTTTCCTCTGGGTTCCATTTCAAATATAGCAGTGACAACACCCTGCTCCGCATTTTCTCATCCGTCACTCTACACCATTGTCTGATGATCAATCACGAGGATGAACTGCGGGTCCGACCGCTAATGCACACAGTCAATACCGCACTAATGAAACGAGCCAAGTGCGCTACTCTGCCAAGCAAACATGCCGAGCGCCCCCGTCAATATCTCATCTCTAGGGCCACCATTTAGGGAAATATCAATCAGCCGGTCATTCAGCAACTGCTCAGGATGGAGACTCACTGGCACATCGGTTTCAGACTCCCGACCAATAGATTGTCGGGATAGACTTCAGCAGGACAATTCTGTATCCATATTCCCCATAAAAAACAACAGTCAGCAACTCTCTCTTATGGGTCAAATTGTTCAACAATGTCACCAAACAAATAATTTCATAATAACATATGTTCAGGGCCAGGGCCAACCTTGGGGTTGTGCAAATGGGGCATCGGCACAGGGAACAGTCATGATTGGGGCGCTAATGGGGCACCAGACTTTTTATTTAGTTTCAGATCCTTCTCTTTCCACATTCTCTCTATTGTTATCCCTTTTCCTTATTTCCTTCTTTATCTCTTTTTCACGCATATAAAGTCTTATGTCTGACAGCAATGCCTGCAATGAATATTATCTGATCACAAATAAGCTCCCCCGTGGAGCTTCTATTGGAATAGCAAGTCTCCTGCTGTTCTGCCCTCCCCCCTCACCTCAGATTGCTTCTCTTCCCTAAAGCAGCCCAAACCCCATGTCGTCTGCCAACGCAGGGGCTTCGCGAATCGGAAACCCACTTTTCCCAGTGTTTCAATCACGCATTCCCAGCTTATGGTTGATCTCCGGCATCTCTGGACTGAGATGCAGGATTTTGTGTAAGATGGATTTTGGTCCTTTTCTCTGGGGCATCCTGATTTTGGATGCCCCACTAAGTGAAGTCTGAGTTATATTTCTAAGAGTCTGAATTAAATTCTCTTTACATTCGTGGTTTTATGCTCCCATCTAGTGACCAAAGTGGGAATAGCAACCCCATGTTCACGTTATTGGATATTTCCCACATAATTCTCTTTTTGAGCACATAAATGTGTGGATGTGTTTTTTTATACTACCACAATTCCAGTGCAGGGCAGTCCAAGGGGGATCTAGGAGATCCACTTACCTCCACTCATGCTCGACCGATCAGTCTCTTGCAGTCCTGGTGTGCAAAGCCTTTTAGGCTGGTGGGTGGGGGCTTAGCCTTTGTACGGCCTGGCTCCCATTGAAAACAATGGGCATCTCCATACTGCAGGAACTGCCAGTTTCACAAACCAGGCGGCACGGGAGGAGCGGTAAGGCAAGCGGATTACCCCTTGGACTGTCCAGTGACTGTCTCAAATTGCTATGGGATAATAACATGCATCGGATGCTAATGCTAATCAGATCATTATCAAGCTCATCTAATTCCAGAACAAAATAGGGTTGATTCAGCACCATATTTATTTTGCTCACTTTTTTTGGAGTAAAATAAATACTCGCAGTGCTGAATCAATCCTTATGTGTGAGATTTTCAGCATCAAAACCGTGTTTCCCAGAAAATAATCCTTACCCCAAAAATAAGCCCTAGTGTGATTTTTTTTTTTTAGCATTTACACAAATACTTTAAAATACTGTATAACCCCTAGCCCTAGCTACAAAGGGATGGAAAGGCTGTGCTGCCCCCCCCCCATCTGTGCTGGCTTCTGTGGAGGGATGAGGGTGGCTGAGCTGCTGCTGCCCGTTCTCATCAGGGACACTTGCTGCGGAGGTATGCTGGTGGCTATCTATCCCTCTGTCTATCTATCTGCCTATATACTGCATCTATCTATCTATCTATCTATCTATCTATCTATCTATCCCTCTGCCAATCATCCCCTGAAAATAAGCCCTACTGCCTTTTTGAGCAGAATATATATATATATATATATATATATATATATATATATATAATACCTGTTTTATTTTCGAGGAAACAGAGTAATGGAGGGGCTGAAAGCCTATCTCTATTATCAGAGGGGTCATTGTAGTCAGACATTATTTATGAGTGCCAAGCTTATTTATTGATAAGCGGCACTAAGCCCCTTGACAGAGGAACTGCAATATGTAAAATATTAAAGTGGAACTCTGCAAAGCGTATATTGTTTACACCTCTTCACTATACTGCATGGTGGGGTCATTTTGTTGCAGAGTTCTGGGTGCAGCGGAATCAAATCCAGATTTGTGGTGTAACAGGAACAAAAGAGGTCATAGCGAGCAGCTCAACATGCACCAGAGAATGTACAACAGAGACTACACATAGATCTATGTAACAGCGCCATCTACTGTCATAAAGGTAAACTGCATTAACCTAGCAATATAGATGCAGATCACATACTAAGCTAAGGTGTTGTATAGTATGTCCAACACCCCTTCTCAACAGATGAGGCTTAGTCTGTTAAACCCGTCTTCTTTGTAAGCCTCGAGTGTCTTTTAGCAGTCAAAGGCTTGGTAAGGATATCTGCTGTCATATCCTCAGTAGGGCAATAAATTAACTCAACAAGTCCTCGCTCTTGAAGATCCCCGGTCTCAAAGTGCTGACACAGGGTTTGAAGTATTTCTGTCTCATCTCCTTCTTGCGCAAAACAAATTAGAAGTTCTCCATATAAACAAGCACATAGATCCATCTGTTAGATCTGTCTTTATGTATAAGCAGGAGTCTGTGTTACTCTTCTGAAAGCACTTCATTTATTTTCATTTTCCATGCTCTGGCGGCTTGCTTCAGCCCATATATGAAGTTTGCATACTAGGCCTGGCCTTTGTTCATCTTTGAAACCTTTTGGTTGTTCCATGTAAATGTCTTCTGTTAACTCGTCATGTAGAACCACTGTTTTAACATCAAAGTGTTTCGCTTGCATTTTCTTTGTGGCAGCTACTGTCAGCAAAGGCCTTATTGAAGCACGTTTAACTACTGAAGCGAAAGCCTCATCATAGTCCTCTCCAAATTATTGAGAATATCCCTTGGTGGCTATGAGTCTTGCTTTGTATCACTCCACTGTGCCATCTGCATTGTGCTTCACTTTAAAGGTCCATTTACAACCTTTGGCTTTCCTTTCAGGTGGTAGTTCTGTGAGTGTCCATGTTTTGGTGTCAGTCATGGATTTTATCTCTTCCTTTGCAGCCTTTATCCATTTATTGCCTTCCCCTCCTGGAAGCTGATATATCTCTTCCCGAGTTGCAGGTTCATTAGTAATGTCAGCGCTTGCCTTGTATGAGAGACATACAGGCGGTTTACATTTGTTTTCTCTTGTTGAGCATCTTGGTTCTGCGTCTGAGCTTGCTTGTGTCTGCTCTTCAGTACTGGAAGGTTCTGCGCTCACTACAACTGTTTGTCCAGAAATTACAGATGATGGCAGATCAGTGTCATTTTTCTCTTCTGATCTTACTTCCCCTGTTGTCATCACATTGTCTCTCAGATCTTCAACATGTTATGCTGTTACCAATGGTAACCTTGTCTCTTTAGGATTCTGTAAACATTAACATTATCACTGTGTCCAACAAAGGTTCCTTCAAATGCTCTGTTTTGGAGTTTAGTGCGTTTTTCCTCTGGAATGTAGATGAATGCTTTGCATCCAAAAACTCTTGGGTGTTTTACACTTGGCTTCTCATTGTGCCATAGTCCATATGGAGTTTTCTCCACTGTTCTAGAAAAGAGTCCCATCTGCTCTGTTGTGTATCACACTGTCTTTTGAAGCTGTATTCCATTCTGCTTCAAGTACTCTTGTACTTTGTGCCTTGTGAATTCACCTCCATGATGATGATGATGATGAGAGGTTTCCTCTGAAACGTATCACTTGTCTTTACTACACAGTCATGTAATTTGTCAAGAACTTCACTGTTGGGTTGCCTTAGGTAAGTGACTGTGTATCTTGAATAGTCATCTATGAAAGCCACTATGTTCCTGTTGCCTTCAGGTGTAGTTGGATTTAGGGGACCACATACAACATTGTGAACTAGGTCAAGTGGTTCTGACTGACTTTGGGAAGTGTTGCCTTTGTAGCTTTAGATTTGATGCAAAATTCACACTTAACAGCAACTGGACAAGGGGATACTGTCAGATCCTTTGTCAGATTCCTCTTCTGTAGTTCTTGTATGCATTCTGGGTGTCTGTGACCTAAACACCTGTGCCACATGTGTATACAGTCATTGTGTTAATGGTGCATAGTCTCACCTTTTGCTTCACTGTGTTGAGGTGATACAGATGGTCATCCAGCTTGGCACTTGTTATGGTCTGCTTGCCATCCAAAATAGAACACTTGTTACTTTGGAATTTTACAGCGAGTCCTGTCCGACATCACAGATAAGAGTTCTCCTTCTAGATCAAGTACATAAAGCACATCTTTTACTGGTATGGCTAAATTGTGTCCGATATCATTGGGGCATACAAGGCTTCCATGTCCATATCCCTCTGCATGTATTGTACTTCCATCTGCAAGGTAAATAGCTTCACTTGTCCTATGACTTGTCGCTCCTGAGTCAATGCACTAGCCTTGAAATGTGTGGTTGCCTGTCACTTTAAATGTGACATTCCAGTTCCCTTCACTTGGGTCAAAATTGTGGCTTTAAGCTTCCATTTAGTATAAGAGGCCGATTCATCAATAGCGCCAGGTAGCGACAGATGAGCGACTGTAGCGTGATTTTTTCAGCGCCAGCCAGTATTCGCTGTGCTTGGCCGGCATTAGCTTGATGACAGCGACTCAGTCGGTGTGCGGTAATGTTGAATACGGGCTGGGGAGTCGCTGTTTCACAGGTCCAGCGTTGTATGTGAGCGCCTGACAACGAATGGCCAGAGCGAACGGCTAGCTTCATATTCATCAACAAATCACGCTCCGAATGTGCTGTCGCTGTCCATTCCTTGTTTAAACCCCAGAGCGCTGGCGGCGATTTGTATTAACTAGTTTTTAACCCCTAAACAATCATATTTTTTGAATGTAACATTATACATGTTTTTAGAATCATTTTGTAATATGAATACATTAATCTCAGACCTGTTCGATCAATTCTGCACATATTTTTTTTTTTTTTACTTAAAAATAAATCCTAACATTGCAGAAGTGTTCTCCGATTTTTTGACATTAAAAAAAAAAAAAAAAAAATTATTACCAATTAATTATGAATAATTATAGATTGCTCCATTGAAATGCATTGGACATCGCCAGGGAGCGACAGCTCATACCTGGCGCTGTGAGGGAATTTGCAGCGGCGCTGTTCGGTCCAGGCGGCTTCATGATGAATGCCGCGCTAGCCGTCGCTCTCGCCGGCGCTAGCCTCATTTTGCTTGATAAATGCGTCATTGTGACCGCCGCCGGGCGTACTTGAGTCGGTAGTCGCCGTTAGCTGCCGCTACCTGGCGCTCGACAGACACTACCTGGCGCTATCGCTTGATGAATAAGGGCCTAAGAGGGACTTCCTTCGCTGATACTCATCGATGAGCCTGGTCTTTACAAATGCTAGTGTCAGAACTGTTTCAGGCCTCGTCTCCAGCGCATTTATCAGTGCAGAGTATGTATCAGGTAAGCTGCACAACAACAGGCTGAGGCATGACTGTCTGTTATATTCTCACCAACTGATCTGAGTTGTGTGATCACTTACAGCATAGCATTTATTTGCTTCTGCATGTTCTGCTCTCTGCTAAGCCTCATTTTGTAAAGTTTCCTCAGCAGAAATAACTTACTGTTTAAGTTGAATCTCTCATGCAGTCTTTTCAGTACATCCCACATGCCTTTCGCTGTATTCTCATTGCATATGTGAATAAGCGGATCAGATTCTTCTAGAAGCTCATGGTGGCCCATGCTTGTCCTGTGGCCTCACTGAGTGATAACCTCCCATCTCTGGATAATAGCATTATAGTATTATATCTCCAACACATTTTTCAGTACTTGAAGTTCTGGCCCTCGTGCAAACTATTTCCTAATGGAGGGGAAGCAGGGCAGAGCCTCATAAAACACACAGACCTGCCACCTCTTACTAGACCAAAAGCTTTTGAGCCATTGCTGGTACAGAAGACCCTAACAGGGGGTATTTGGCAAGGCTGCAGACTGATCTGTACCCAAACCCGGTGATCCTGATGTCCAAGGAAAGAAGTATTTGTTAGCCCTGGATCGGGGTGTGCAGCTTTCCCGTTTGGGCTCACATCGCCATTCCTTGCCCCACGTGGGCACTACATGTAGATTTTTGGGATGCCCATGGGTGGGTCTGTTTCCTCGTAACTGAGTCCCTTTGTTTCCCATGGCAGCCACCTTTCCCTCATCCCCTCCCAGAAGAAAGGATCTGAGTGGACCCCATTAACCCTATCCTGCCTGCAGTGTCCTCCAAATAAATACCCATTTAATAAATTAAGTCATATGGGAGTGTTTTTTCTGACTACACTGCTGCCAAAACTGGCCATGGCCACCACTGTTGCTTAACGTTTCATTGGTGGCTCAGGGGTTATGGCCCCCTCCTCCCCTGTAGGCAGTACCTTTTAAAAATGATTAACAAATGGTCCCAGTACCATTTGGAGCAGTGTCGCCTAGGGCGTTTGTTAATCAATCAGAGGGGCAGGGGCATAAACCTCTGAGCCCATCAATGATTAATTAAGCATACCACAATTGTGCCACAGTATGGGGGGTCCCTGATCTCAGCACAGGAGGCCACTGGCTGGATCAGTCAAAATTGGCAATGAACAGGGCCACCGTTGGTGCCCCCAGGTTCCATACTGGGCTCTTGATTGTTCTGCCCCGATGGCAGCCCCAAAATGGCAAATGAGCTCTGTTCATTGTGTTCCCTATACGGAACAGTTATTGTTTTCGTGCTTCCTGCATGGACGCAGAGCTCATGCTTACCACAGAGTTATTTAATTAAAATTAAAAAAGCACAGAAGATCCCATATTTCCTGGAGTTCTAATCAGCCTCACCATGGGGAGCATTTAGAAAGCTGAACATTTTGCATGCAATGGTTGCACAGGTTTCTCGCTCACATGAGATGCTCCGATCTCTTTTTTCAAAACTGAGTTTTGCCTCAGTTAAAGATAATCTATGTCTTTATCCATACTCCCTCCACCCTGTACACAGAGGATTGTCCCTGCTCATCATTTGCTTCAAGAATAAAAACAACCAAGAGGTGAAGAGTTTCCTTCATACGATCATCTCAGTCAGACAAGAGTCAGACAAGAGTCAAGACTAAGAATGCTGACAAGTCAAGTTCAGTGTATTCTAGAAAGAATCAAGTGCTGTCAGATGTTCCAATACTTACCTGCAGTGCCTCTACCACCAATGGAAAGGAGCTCCCCTGGATAAAGATTTTTTTTAAATAAGTCTGATGTGTGGGCCACTAAATGAGGGTAAATAGGGTTTTGGTATGGAACAGGAACATCCCCCATAAAAGCGGCTGCAATAGGTTTAGAAGGAGGACTCAGGACAAGGGGGGAAGATATTTAGATAGTATGGGGCCCAGATGGTGGAAAATGTTAGTGGCAGCCCTGGGGACTCTGTTGTTATTGCTTTCTTGTTTACCTCAGCAGCCATATTGGCCACTCTCTTGCTATTGTTTCCTTGTTTACCTCAGAAGCCAAAGTGCCCACTCTGTTGTTATGGTTTCCTTGTTTAACTCAGCAGCCATAGTGGCGACTCAGTTGCTATTGTTTCCTTGTTTACCTCAGCAGCCATAGTGGCCACTCAGTTGCTATGGTCTCCTTGTTTACCTCAGCAGCCATAGTGGCCACTCTGTTGCTATTGTTTCCTTGTTTCCCTCAGCAGCCATAGTGGCCACTCTGTTGCTATGGTCTCCTTGTTTACCTCAGCAGCCATAGTGGCCACTCTGTTGCTATTGTTTCCTTGTTTACCTCAGCAGCCATAGTGGCCACTCTGTTGTTATGGTTTCCTTGTTTAACTCAGCAGCCATAGTGGCCACTCTGTTGTTATGGTTTCCTTGTTTACCTCAGCAGCCATATCGGCCACTCTGTTGCTATTGTTTCCTTGTTTACCTCAGCAGCCATAGTGGCCACTCTGTTGTTATGGTTTCCTTGTTTAACTCAGCAGCCATAGTGGCCACTCTGTTGTTATGGTTTCCTTGTTTACCTCAGCAGCCATATCGGCCACTCTGTTGCTATTGTTTCCTTGTTTACCTCAGCAGCCATAGTGGCCACTCTGTCGCTATGGTTTCCTTGTTTAACTCAGCAGCCATAGTGGCCACTCTGTTGTTATGGTTTCCTTGTTTAACTCAGCAGCCATAGTGGCCACTCTGTTGCTATAGTTTCCTTGTTTACTTCAGAAGCCATAGTGGCCACTCTGTTTCTATGGTTTCCTTGTTTACCTCAGCAGCCATAGTGGCTACTCATTTGCAATTGTTTCCTTGTTTACCTCAGCAGCCATAGTGGCCACTCGGTTGCTATGGTTTCCTTGTTTACCTCAGCAGCCATAGTGGCCACTCTGTTGCTATTGTTTCCTTGTTTCCCTCAGCAGCCATAGTGGCCACTCTGTTGCTATGGTCTCCTTGTTTACCTCAGCAGCCATAGTGGCCACTCTGTTGCTATTGTTTCCTTGTTTCCCTCAGCAGCCATAGTGGCCACTCTGTTGCTATGGTCTCCTTGTTTACTTCAGCAGCCATAATGGCCACTCAGTTGCTATGGTCTCCTTGTTTACCTCAGCAGCCATAGTGGCCACTCTGTTGCTATGGTTTACCTTGTTTACCTCAGCAGCCATAGTGGCCACTCAGTTGCTATTGTTTCCTTGTTTACCTCAGCAGCCATAGTGGCCACTCTGTTGTTATGGTCTCCTTGTTTAACTCAGCAGCCATAGTGGCCACTCTGTTGCTATAGTTTCCTTGTTTACTTCAGAAGCCATAGTGGCCACTCTGTTGCTATTGTTTCCTTGTTTCCCTCAGCAGCCATAGTGGCCACTCTGTTGCTATGGTCTCCTTGTTTACCTCAGCAGCCATAGTGGCCACTCTGTTGCTATGGTCTCCTTGTTTACCTCAGCAGCCATAGTGGCCACTCTGTTGTTATGGTTTCCTTGTTTAACTCAGCAGCCATAGTGGCCACTCTGTTGCTATAGTTTCCTTGTTTACTTCAGCAGCCATAGTGGCCACTCTGTTGCTATTGTTTCCTTGTTTACCTCAGCAGCCATAGTGGCCACTCTGTTGCTATTATTTCCTTGTTTACCTCAGCAGCCATAGTGGCCACTCTGTTGCTATGGTTTCTTTGTTTACCTCAGCAGCCATAGTGGCCACTCTGTTGCTATTGTTTCCTTGTTTACCTCAGCAGCCATAGTGGCCACTCTGTTGCTATTGTTTCCTTGTTTACCTCAGCAGCCATAGTGGCCACTCTGTTGCTATGGTTTCTTTGTTTACCTCAGCAGCCAAAGTGGCCACTCTGTTGCTATGGTCTCCTTGTTTACCTCAGCAGCCATAGTGGCCACTCTGTTGCCATGGTCTCCGTGTTTACCTCAGCAGCCATAGTGGCCACTCTGTTGCTATGGTTTCCTTGTTTACCTCAGCAGCCATAGTGGCCACTCTGTTGCTATTGTTTCCTTGTTTACTTCAGCAGCCATAGTGGCCACTCTGTTGCTATGGTTTCCTTGTTTACCTCAGCAGCCATAGTGGCCACTCTGTTGCTATGGTTTACCTTGTTTACCTCAGCAGCCATAGTGGCCACTCTGTTGCTATGGTTTACCTTGTTTACCTCAGCGGCCCCTCAGTTGATAATGTTTAATACTCACTCATGTTAACAAATGCCCAGCAGCAGTGTTATGTGTGTACAGAGCTCACTTCTCTTTTCTTGTAAATCTTGGTGTACGGTTGCCAATAGCAACGGACGGCAACTAATGAAAACCGATTCCAAAAAACAAACATTTGATTACATAAGAAAAAAAATGCTAGATAAGACATCCTTTTTGGCACACAATAATATACACTGAAAGTGGACTTTCTCTTTAAGCTTTAGCGGTGCCCTTCTTTTTATTGCAGAGAAGACATTGGTGCTGCCATGATGTATCTGCTCGGCATTTGTAGACAGCAGCGCTCCGCTGTCTGCCATTCCCAGCAAGGTCAGAACATCTCCTATCCCTGCAGTATAATGAATTCTGTTAGCAGCATGTTACTAAAGATGCCTTCAGCCAATCACATCATGGCCATCTGCTGCACCACTCCTGGCTATAAAAATACATGAAATTGAAAAATGCATCTCCCCACATCCCCCGTCATATTTTATTTACCACATACAGCGTCTACAGGATTCACAGAAGTTCTTGGTCTTTTAAAGAGGAACAACACACATGGATTTGACTTTCCTGTGTGTTGTTCATCTCGGCGGCGGAGGCATCCCGAAGTGGGATGCCCCGCTGTGTGTACCCCAGCAGGTCATGATTAAGGACCCCCCGAGTCTGAAACGCGTAGACAGAGGATCCTCCAGCCCCCCTTTTTTACTGGGATTACCTGTACGTTGAATTTTAACAATGGATCAATTAAGATTGGAATTTTAATGCAAACGCTGGCCGGCTTTTGTATCTACCCCAGCAGGTCACCCGGTTTCACTCATCTTCCTTCAACTCCCACAGTGCAGACTTGGGCAAGAGTGAGTCTGAGCGAGATTGACTGAGCGTCTCGCGGGGGATGCGGCTCGGCTCCCTACAGCGCGGGTCGGCTGCTTAGCCGCCCTCGGTGCGGAAGAGAGCGCGCTCATTGTCACTCGCCTCTTTTCCGCATCGAGGGTGGCTAAGGAGCCGACCGGCGCTGTAGGGAGCCGAGCAGCATCCCCGCCCACCTGGCAGCCATTCAGGAAGTTCGGGCACGTGCAGGGCTAGGGGTGAACTATTGTGTCTTACGGTGGTGAGCTTGATACATCTTAACACAAGACGGGGGGGGTGCACCACCTAATACATGAGCTGTGCTACACTAAAATCAACAATACAAAGCGCAAGAGGGACAGTGGATAATAAATCCACTTCAACCCTAAAAAAGGAGCACCAATAAGTAACCAACAAAATTATTTAGTATACATGAATTTATTGTACAAAAAGCAAAATCACAAGACACAATGACAATACGACACAATTAAAAACGCTGCAAAAGACTCCCCTAATACATCCAGTGTTGCCAAAAACAGACAGACGAATGATATAATATTTGTGCCGGCACAAAACTATACAATGTCTATTAGAGATCAAAACACAGGAAACAATCTTAGTCAACAAATCAAAGCAATGTATAAAGTGAACAGTGCAACAGAACTTATGTTAATACCTAAAGTAAAAGGACCATGTACTAAATACCAATCCTAAGAGAATATATGTTTAAAGTGCGAAAAATAGTGCACACAATCAGAATATAAATGTGTAAATAATCATGGACCCAAAAAGTGCAAGTGCCTAAATATGAGACATATTAAAAAACAGAAATAATCGATACTGCACCATAGTCCAAGGCAATACAACCTTTCCACACGTAATCAAGGAAGGGGAGATGCAGGAAGGGACACCTGCGCACGCCCGTGCCGCTTCAGCTGGGTGATACATCTTAGTTAATACAAGATAATGGAGGCAGTGAGTGCTCTCATATGCGGTGGAGACTGGGCTGCGTTCTTGTTAGGCATGTGCCTCGGGTGGCTAGATATACTGAACATACTGAATATTCGCAATTAATTACAGTGTTAAAGTTAGAGAGGAGGGGTTCGGGGGGTATGCATCAACCATCTTATTTTTTGCACACCCTGACCTTCAAAGCAGTTTACAGCCAAACACACTTGCTAATCGTGCCCCAGGGACTACTGCTGTTCTTAAAAGAAGAAAAGGTCCCTGGGTGGGATTCAGCCTTTCGATTAAGAGTCTGCCACGGTAGGTAATTTCCTTTTGAGCATGTGAAGAAATACCCATAGCCCGATTGTTGTCCCATTGTCTTGGGCTATACGATGCACTGTCCTAAACTTCAATCCGTTTTCAAAAAGACCCTGTAGTTCCTAAATTATCTTTTAAAGTATTAGAGCATTGGAGATGCATAGAAAAAATGAGAAAAAGAGAAACAGCGGGTGTGGCAACAGAGATGTGATGTAAGCACACTGTGATAAGTGTGAGATGAGAGAGGAGGGCAGGGTGTCAGAGCTGCAACCAATCAGGGCGTTTGGGCAGGGAGTGGGGGTGTTTACATTCTTGGTCTACCAAAGGTTGATTGATGGATGAGATTAGTGGGGTGGGGACTGAAACCTGAATGAGGAAGTCATTTTCCTCACTAAGGAGACAGACAGAGCAGTAAGCACAGCACTGGAACAAGTCTTTTAGACTCCAGGGCCTCTGAAGTTCCTCTTTAAAGTGTAACAAAACCTGCGATTGTGACCATCCCGGGTTCTGGTCCAATTTTAGAACATCCCAAGGTGGGATGCCTGCTGTGTAAACCCCCCCCAGATTGGCATAAAAAGGTACCTTTCTGGCGTATCCACGGCTCTCATCCAATCAGTGTTGTATGCAGTGCATATGAATGTACCGTATAAAACACCGGCATTGAGAAGTGGGATTGCGTGCATCCCCATTCTCTCTGCAGTCTGCACCCAGGCCGAGCATCTACTCTCCAGTATGACTTCGAATAAGAATATATATGTGTGTGTGTTTTATTAGCTGATTAAACAATTTAAATAATACAATAACCCTAATCCACAAACAGTTATTACATATTACTTATTGAAGTAACTACTTAAGAATTTAAAGTGTTTGGCAAGTCAAAAGTTAAAAAATAAAATGTTTGGCAAGTCAAAAGTTAAAAAATAAATATCAGTAGCTTACCTTTCATTGATTGGTTCTAGTGCTGTGCTTCCTGCTCTGTCTGTCTCTTTAGTGATGATTTCCTCATTCAGCTTTCAGTCCCCACCCCACTAATCTCGGCCATCAATCAACCTTTGGTAGACCAAGAATGTAAACATCCCCACTCCCTGCCCAAATGTCCTGATTGGTTGCCTCTCTCTGCAGCTCTGACACCCTGCCCTCCTCTCTCATCTCACACTTATCACAGTGTGCTTACCTCACATCTCTGTTGCCACACCCGCTGTTTCTCTTCATTTTTTATATGCATCTCCAATGCTCTAATACTTTATAATAATAATAATTTAGGAACTACAGGGTCTCTTTGAAAACAGATCAAAGTTTAGGACAGTGCATCCTATAGCCCGAGACAATGGGACAACAACAAGCAGAATCTGACTGATATGACAGAATCACCTTACTGTTAACTGTGAATGTTGCATCAAATCCAAAGCTACAAGAGCAACACTTCCAAAAGCCAGTCAGAAAAGAGCTTCAGGACAACTTGACCTAGTTCACAGTGATGTATGTGGTCCCCTAAACCCAACTACACCTAGAGGCAACAGGTACATTGTGACTTTCATAGACAACTATTCAAGAGACATAGTCACTTACCTAATGCAACACAAGATGCAAGTTCTTGACTAATTACAGAACTATGTAGTAAAGACAAGTAACTGTCAAACCCTGGGGACACCAATCTTCTTTGTAAGCCTACAACCCCAAATCACCGCAGCTAGCTTCACCTTTAGCCAATCCACCATTTGCTGGGACGCTTTAAATGCATCGCCGGACACGGTTGCCCCCAGGACTTATTAGCTCAAAGGATGTAAGCTCACGGGGGTGAAGACGGTTGAACCGAAGGTAAGACTGGGCGAACTCAGGTAGCCGAGGCAAGTACAGCAACACAGTTCAGGGAACTACAAGGGAGAAAACAGGCAAGGTCAAAGGTCACGCCAATGGTGAAACCCAGCAGAGAGCTTTGCGACACCAGGGATGAGACGGGTTCGTGGTCGTGATTCAGGCTGAGGTTGGTACAGGTGGTGGTCATGAAAGTCAACTAGCTAGGTCGGCAATGGGTATCAATACAGGAACTCAGGGATAACACACCCAGCTAAATGCTATCACGGGCAGTGATACGCTGGGGGGGGGGTAAAACTTTTATAGGGGCGAGGGTTAGGGGGAGGAGTCGGGGTTTCTGTAATCGTGCTTGTTGAATATCCTGATCAGGGTGGTGAGGTATTTATTGGGCCTGGGTTCGGCCTCAATAGTACAAGAGATAGGGGGGGTTTTCCTGGTAAGGTCACCGCGGTTGGTCCCGTGGGTCCCTTATCAGAAAAAAGAAAATACCTCTACGTTTTACTCTGATGTTGTAGATATAACACAATAGTTCGTTTATTTACAATGGTACTGATATGGCTATACAAGTTTCTTTTAAGTTACCACGGTACATTTCGTTCATGTACTGTTTAAAAGGATAGTCCTTATGCAGAGACTATTATTTCATAGTCTGATAGTGAAATACAGTGTCCTGGTAGGTATAACGTTCTGGTGATAGATGAAAAAGGGAAGTGGGGGGCTAGGGTTACTTGCCCGGCCTCACACTCCGTGGGGATTGCCTCCCGTTTGTAGCAAGGTTGAGTTGTAGCTCCTTAGTTTGTAGCCAGTTGATCACCTTTGCAGTTTGTAGCAAGTACTTGTAGGCTCCTTACAGACGCGTTTCGCACATTGCTTCCTCAGTGTAGGAGCCTAACGGTTAATACATACACAGGAGGATAATTATACACAAACTCTGCTAGGCTGGTATGTAAGAAAAAGCCACGGTTGTGGTCACTCACCGGCTGTTGAGGGTGCCCTGGTACTTAGCTGGTATGGTGCAGGAAGTAATAGAATTGGTTGCTGTGGAGATAAGGGGGAGAGGGGGGGTTTTAGGGACCCCTTAGTATGGTATGTTTACAGGTAAGTGAGTACCAGGTGTGATGTGACAGTCTAGTCAGACATACAATAAGTCACTATGTTGTGTGACCGTAGGTTGTAATAATGATTGTTGCTCACCTGGTGCTTTACATGTAATGCAGAGGAGAACCGGTCCCTCCATAGCCCCTGTCAGGGGGTAGAGATGCGGAGGGTGGCGCCGATAATGCGTAGTCCGTGTGGTCGGTAATGCTGTCCGTGCAGCCTTTTGCGGTCTCCCTGGTGTTCTGCAGCGTGTTGTGCGTGGTTGGATGTCGGCGCGCTGTGGACCGCCAAATGCCGGGTGGGAGGGATTTACGTTCCTCTCCCTGCCTGGGCGACGTCCCTGATTGGTGGAAACTTGGGCGGAAGTACGTCAGAGTACTTCCTTTTTGGCGGTCCTATGTGGGTCTCCTGAAATGTGTGTCCCCGTGTAAGGCGGCGGCCATTTTGTTGGTTACCTGTCTATGTGCGTTATAGAAAGTCAATGTGTTGCGCGCGGGGTGAGTTTTAAAATGTCATTGTGTGCGCGCGGGGTGAGTGATGGCTTGGCTGGAGATTCCTAATATTATGTGTTTATGTAATGGCCCGGTAAGCTACGCCGCCCAGTGTCAGTTTCACCCTAGTCTCCTGTCTCTACACATGGCGGCGGCCATTTTGGGGTGGTCATATGTGCCGAGCGCGGCCCCTGGAGTGTAGCGCTCGTCCAACGTTGGTCTACTGTCCCCACTCTTGGCGGTGGCCATTTTGTGAGTGGTAGTATGTGCCCAGTCCGTCCCTTGTGTAGCTCATAGACGTGATACATGTTCTGGGTGCCTTTGATGAGTTTAAGAGAGACCGGGAGAGCATAATAGACCTGGATATACCGGGAATGTGTCATTGATCTGCTATGGACTGGGATGGATTGGGGCAGTCTGTGAGCAGTGGTGGGGGGTGGAAAAGAACCCAGGGAAACCTCACAGCCAGTGGAGTAGTGACAATGGGACTTCCGTGGCTTTATCCGGTATAGCATTAATAATATCCATCAGTTCAAAATTCGTAGTTACAGTGATTAATAAATACATTTATACAAGATGCTCATAACCGAGGATAAGAGTATAGTGGTACCTTTTCTCTGCTATTAACATCTACGTGTGTATGTGGGTCCTAGATCAAATTTGATACACCGTCCAGTGTTGGCTGGAAAACTCCATAGCCTTGGGATTTCTATTGGAGGCCGGAGGGCCTATGTGCAATTATATGAGTATACCGGTGGGTGTTGGATCAGGAGGAGAGGGGAGGGGGGGGGGAAAGAAAAAAGAAAAGGTTTGCAGCGATGTAGGAGGTTTTGGTCGGGAGTATGGTCAAAGAAAGGGAGAAAAACTGCAGGTTTCATTAAGGCCCGGTGGGCGGGTGGCCTCAAGTTTTGTGATCCATTTTGTTTCCTTCTGCAGTGTCTGTTTCTGAATATCACCTCCCCTCACATTCACATGTAGTCTGTCCAGGGCTTGGAAGGTTGTGCCCCTGGCGTCGGATGCGTGTTTCTTAAGGAAGTGACGTCCTATTGGTGTGGTGATATTTTTGTTTCTAATGTCCCTGATGTGTTCTAGAATCCTTATTCTAAATTTGCGATTTGTTTTTCCTACATAGAAATTGCCACAGGGGCATGTGAGGAGATAGATGATATTGGGTGAATTACAGTTAACGAAGTGTCTTATAGTATGGGGTTGGTTATTAGGGAGAGTAAAGGTTTTTCCCTGTTTGAGGTACTGGCATGCTTGGCATCCTCCACAGCTGTAGAGGCCATGATTCTTACAACATTTAGAGTTACGGTCACTGTAGTGGCTTTTCACAAGTGAGTCCTTCAGTGATTTTGGTCTTCTATATACTAGTTTTGGTGTATCGGGAATTAGGCCCTGTAGGTCTCTGTCATGGGTCAGTATGTGCCAGTGTTTGTTTAGTATTCTCCTAATAGTGTTGTGTTGCTTGGTGTATGTGAGTATTATTGGGAGGGTAGGTTTTGTTTGGGTCTGTTCCTTTTGTTTGAAGAGAATGGTTTGTCGTTCTCTTTCCAGTGTCCTGTGATATGCTCTTTTAAGGGTTTTCTTACTGTACCCCCTGCGTGTGAGTCTCTCCCTAATCCCTGCTGCCGCTATCTGGAAGTCTTCTTCCGATGAGCAATTTCGTCTGGCGCGCAAATATTCGCCGTAGGGGATGCTCTGTTTGACTCAAACAGAGCATCCCCTACGGCGAATATTTGCGCGCCAGACGAAATTGCTCATCGGAAGAAGACTTCCAGATAGCGGCAGCAGGGATTAGGGAGAGACTCACACGCAGGGGGTACAGTAAGAAAACCCTTAAAAGAGCATATCACAGGACACTGGAAAGAGAACGACAAACCATTCTCTTCAAACAAAAGGAACAGACCCAAACAAAACCTACCCTCCCAATAATACTCACATACACCAAGCAACACAACACTATTAGGAGAATACTAAACAAACACTGGCACATACTGACCCATGACAGAGACCTACAGGGCCTAATTCCCGATACACCAAAACTAGTATATAGAAGACCAAAATCACTGAAGGACTCACTTGTGAAAAGCCACTACAGTGACCGTAACTCTAAATGTTGTAAGAATCATGGCCTCTACAGCTGTGGAGGATGCCAAGCATGCCAGTACCTCAAACAGGGAAAAACCTTTACTCTCCCTAATAACCAACCCCATACTATAAGACACTTCGTTAACTGTAATTCACCCAATATCATCTATCTCCTCACATGCCCCTGTGGCAATTTCTATGTAGGAAAAACAAATCGCAAATTTAGAATAAGGATTCTAGAACACATCAGGGACATTAGAAACAAAAATATCACCACACCAATAGGACGTCACTTCCTTAAGAAACACGCATCCGACGCCAGGGGCACAACCTTCCAAGCCCTGGACAGACTACATGTGAATGTGAGGGGAGGTGATATTCAGAAACAGACACTGCAGAAGGAAACAAAATGGATCACAAAACTTGAGGCCACCCGCCCACCGGGCCTTAATGAAACCTGCAGTTTTTCTCCCTTTCTTTGACCATACTCCCGACCAAAACCTCCTACATCGCTGCAAACCTTTTCTTTTTTCTTTCCCCCCCCCCTCCCCTCTCCTCCTGATCCAACACCCACCGGTATACTCATATAATTGCACATAGGCCCTCCGGCCTCCAATAGAAATCCCAAGGCTATGGAGTTTTCCAGCCAACACTGGACGGTGTATCAAATTTGATCTAGGACCCACATACACACGTAGATGTTAATAGCAGAGAAAAGGTACCACTATACTCTTATCCTCGGTTATGAGCATCTTGTATAAATGTATTTATTAATCACTGTAACTACGAATTTTGAACTGATGGATATTATTAATGCTATACCGGATAAAGCCACGGAAGTCCCATTGTCACTACTCCACTGGCTGTGAGGTTTCCCTGGGTTCTTTTCCACCCCCCACCACTGCTCACAGACTGCCCCAATCCATCCCAGTCCATAGCAGATCAATGACACATTCCCGGTATATCCAGGTCTATTATGCTCTCCCGGTCTCTCTTAAACTCATCAAAGGCACCCAGAACATGTATCACGTCTATGAGCTACACAAGGGACGGACTGGGCACATACTACCACTCACAAAATGGCCACCGCCAAGAGTGGGGACAGTAGACCAACGTTGGACGAGCGCTACACTCCAGGGGCCGCGCTCGGCACATATGACCACCCCAAAATGGCCGCCGCCATGTGTAGAGACAGGAGACTAGGGTGAAACTGACACTGGGCGGCGTAGCTTACCGGGCCATTACATAAACACATAATATTAGGAATCTCCAGCCAAGCCATCACTCACCCCGCGCGCACACAATGACATTTTAAAACTCACCCCGCGCGCAACACATTGACTTTCTATAACGCACATAGACAGGTAACCAACAAAATGGCCGCCGCCTTACACGGGGACACACATTTCAGGAGACCCACATAGGACCGCCAAAAAGGAAGTACTCTGACGTACTTCCGCCCAAGTTTCCACCAATCAGGGACGTCGCCCAGGCAGGGAGAGGAACGTAAATCCCTCCCACCCGGCATTTGGCGGTCCACAGCGCGCCGACATCCAACCACGCACAACACGCTGCAGAACACCAGGGAGACCGCAAAAGGCTGCACGGACAGCATTACCGACCACACGGACTACGCATTATCGGCGCCACCCTCCGCATCTCTACCCCCTGACAGGGGCTATGGAGGGACCGGTTCTCCTCTGCATTACATGTAAAGCACCAGGTGAGCAACAATCATTATTACAACCTACGGTCACACAACATAGTGACTTATTGTATGTCTGACTAGACTGTCACATCACACCTGGTACTCACTTACCTGTAAACATACCATACTAAGGGGTCCCTAAAACCCCCCCTCTCCCCCTTATCTCCACAGCAACCAATTCTATTACTTCCTGCACCATACCAGCTAAGTACCAGGGCACCCTCAACAGCCGGTGAGTGACCACAACCGTGGCTTTTTCTTACATACCAGCCTAGCAGAGTTTGTGTATAATTATCCTCCTGTGTATGTATTAACCGTTAGGCTCCTACACTGAGGAAGCAATGTGCGAAACGCATCTGTAAGGAGCCTACAAGTACTTGCTACAAACTGCAAAGGTGATCAACTGGCTACAAACTAAGGAGCTACAACTCAACCTTGCTACAAACGGGAGGCAATCCCCACGGAGTGTGAGGCCGGGCAAGTAACCCTAGCCCCCCACTTCCCTTTTTCATCTATCACCAGAACGTTATACCTACCAGGACACTGTATTTCACTATCAGACTACGAAATAATAGTCTCTGCATAAGGACTATCCTTTTAAACAGTACATGAACGAAATGTACCGTGGTAACTTAAAAGAAACTTGTATAGCCATATCAGTACCATTGTAAATAAACGAACTATTGTGTTATATCTACAACATCAGAGTAAAACGTAGAGGTATTTTCTTTTTTCTGATAAGGGACCCACGGGACCAACCGCGGTGACCTTACCAGGAAAACCCCCCCTATCTCTAAAACTTTTATAGGGCTGAACTAAACAGGATTGAACTAGGGCAGTGCAAGTGAGTGGTGCTTTTTACAATCTTTGGGCTGACTGCCTAGTTTAAACTTTTTATGGAGTTTCACCCACAGTGATCTTTGGGCTCATTGACCCTTTAATTCAATCTCCGGCTGCCGCTGCAGCGGATAAGGAACTATATAATATACATAATATACTAATATACTATAATATACAGACAGCAGAGCTATCTGTTTACAGCAAAGCTATATTATATAAACTATAAAATACAGACAGCAAAGCTATCTGTATACAGCAAAGCTATATTATACATACTATAATATACAGACAGCAAAGCTATCTGTATACAGCAAAGCTATATTATATATACTATAATATACAGACAGCAAAGCTATCTGTATACAGCAAGGCTATATTATATATACTATAGTATACAGACAGCAAAGCTATCTGTATACAGCGAAGCTATATTATACATACTATAGTATACAGACAGCAAAGCTATCTGTATACAGCGAAGCTATATTATACATACTATAATATACAGACAGCAAAGCTATCTGTATACAGCGAAGCTATATTATATATACTATAATATACAGACAGCAAAGCTATCTGTATACAGCGAAGCTATATTATATATACTATAATATACAGACAGCAAAGCTTTCTGTATACAGCGAAGCTATATTATATATACTATAATATACAGACAGCAAAGCTATCTGTATACAGCAAGGCTATATTATATATACACTATAATATACAGACAGCAAAACTATCTGTATACAGCAAAGCTATATTATATATACTATAATATACAGACAGCAAAGCTATCTGTATACAGCAAAGCTATATTATATATACTATAATATACAGACAGCAAAGCTATCTGTATACAGCAAGGCTATATTATATATACTATAATGTACAGACAGCAAAGCTATCTGTATACAGCAAAGCTATATTATATATACTATAATATACAGACAGCAAAGCTATCTGTATACAGCAAAGCTATATTATATATACTATAATATACAGACATCAAAGCTATCTGTATACAGCAAGGCTATATTATATATACTATAATATACAGACAGCAAAGCTATCTGTATACAGCGAAGCTATATTATATATACTATAATATACAGACAGCAAAGCTATCTGTATACAGCAAGGCTATATTATATATACACTATAATATACAGACAGCAAAACTATCTGTACACAGCAAAGCTATATTATATATACTATAATATACAGACAGCAAAGCTATCTGTATACAGCAAAGCTATATTATATATACTATAATATACAGACATCAAAGCTATCTGTATACAGCAAGGCTATATTATATATACTATAATGTACAGACAGCAAAGCTATCTGTATACAGCAAAGCTATATTATATATACTATAATATACAGACAGCAAAGCTATCTGTATACAGCAAAGCTATATTATATATACTATAATATACAGACAGCAAAGCTATCTGTATACAGCAAGGCTATATTATACATACTATAATATACAGACAGCAAAGCTATCTGTATACAGCAAAGCTATATTATATATACTATAATATACAGACATCAAAGCTATCTGTATACAGCAAGGCTATATTATATATACACTATAATTAGAGATGAGCGAACTTCTTGAAAGTTCGATTCGGGCGATTCACCGAATTTCCCCAAGAAATTCGGGTTCGCCCGAATCGAACTTTCACGAATCGCTCATCTGAAAAAAAAAATGGCCGGCCTGCCCGCTCCCACCACGTCGGCATTTTTTTTTTTTTTTCAGGGAAAATTCGATCGGCACGAACCAAAAAAAATTTGGGTTCGTGCCGAATCGAATTTTCCCTGAAATTCGGAGCGAATTCCGGTTCGTCCGAACCGGTTCGCTCATCTCTAACTATAATATACAGACAGCAAAGCCCGATAAACAGAGCATTAGTAAGATAGAAAAATTCTTAAGAGAATCAAAAATGTCACGTCTGCCGTCTGAAGCCATAGGCGAGATGGAGAGATCCCTATACCCAGAGAAAGTAAAGCTGGCTTTCTCCCATTTAAAATCTAATAAGACCCCTGGCCCAGTGTATAAGCGTATAAAGATAGATGCCATGAGTAAGGACTGGACAGTCTAAAACGCGTAGGCACTGGACTCTACCGTTTATTGCTTCTAAAATCCACCTGGCAACGTTTTGGATGGCATTTTTAACGATTTCAGAATGAAGTTTGGATTTTTTAGGCTGGCTGGCTTTTGGTATTGGATTACTGGGCATACGAAGTGAGCACACACAGCAGTTGCCAGGAAATCTCCACAAATCTTCTCTCGTGTTGGATGAAGGTAGAGCTGACTTTTTCTTGTTGTTAAGCGTATAAAGATACCCTTACCCTACACATGCTTAAAGCATGTATGCAGCAGAAGGACAATCCCTCAGTCCATGCTGGCTGCAGAAATAGTGGTATTGCCAAAGAAAGGGAAACATCCAAGAAACTGTTCTAGTCACAGACTGATTGCATTATTAAAGTGGACCAAAACCCACATTCTTAACTAGCATCCCCTGAATTGCTGCCCCCCATGAAGAGTACCTTTTGCCAAGTTCTACTGCTCCTGCTTCACTCTAATCCCAGATTATGCCTCCTGTTTTAGCTGTAAAGCTCCGCCGTCTCCATTCATTGCCACTGTTGTGTGTGGCAATGATGTCATTGCCACGCCAATGCAATAACTGATCAACCTGCCATCTTACAGAGAGGGGCAGCAAAAAAAACAATGTTCCTGGACAATTCGAAAAGCGAGAATAACCATTCTTAGTTCCACAGCCTAAGAAGGGAGTATTGGCAGGTGCTTTGGCTAAATGTATTCACAGGTTCAGTGGGTTTTGGTCCGCTTTAAATACTGATATAAAATATATGCCAAGGTTTTGGTCAACAGGCATACATAACGGATCTGATTTCAAAGGCACAGGTGGGATTTATTCAAGGTCAAGAGATAATATTATCAAAACAATTAGTATTCAACAATGGATCCTGTCGAATAAGGTGGAATCTATTTTTTTATCCATTAATGCAACTAAAGATTTTGACAGATTAAGCTGGAGCTGGGTCCAACTGGTCCTTAATTTCCTTCAAATGGGGTCGACGATGCTTAACAGGGTAATGGCCATGTATTCGAATCCCTCAAATATTGATTTAGGCTTTATATATATATAAGCGACCGAAAGGGATGACTAAAAATGGATATTCTTTGCTGATACATATTTTGAACTCAGCAAAATGATATATTGCCAGGAGATTAATTTGGGGAATGAATTCAACAAATGTCTTACTCAGCCAAAACGGTGGAAATATCGGCAGTTAAAAGTGACAAGATGGATAAATAGGTGGAGGAGTGGGGGAAGTGGCAGGAATACTTAATAGATGCAGCACCGTGATACTCTGGCCATTGGAAGAGATAGATAGAGCATGCTTTATATTTCCCCTTTCTTTTCTCTAGGGGCCGGGTGAGATGGATTTGCCAGGAGCCCTGCTGCCGGGATTCAATTGGGGCATAAGGGGTGTGGGTAAGGGGGGTGGGGACCACATATCACGGTCTCTATAAGGGTTGCATGAAGGTGGCACAGGTATAATGTACGGCAATTAGTCCCGGGACCCCTGACTCTGTCGAGCACAGGGGTCAACAGGCATTGTTCAGTCTTCGAAATCAACTTAAGTAAAGAAATACGAGCAACAGAAATACACATGAGGACTTTCAGAGGAGAAAAGCAGATACTGCTTATACACAAATAATATGGCAGACAAATGGATCTATTTGCTTGTATATGTGGACGATATCCTGATTTGTTTTAAGCAAGAAAAGGGATGAAGCAGAACCCTAAATCAGCATTTCTAGACTGGGAAACTTCCCGAACAGGGACTTCTTGAGTTACTTTATTGCTGAGGGTATGACAACCGATATCCTTACATAGCTCCTGACCGCTGAAAGGCAATTACGGCTTACAAAGAAGATGGGTTTGCCAGACTAAGCCTTGGCTTTTGAAAAGGGGTGTTGCAGATAGCTTTGTCTACATTTCCTAGATGTGCTGCAGTTTATAGTTAGGACACTAGATGTCGCTGTTACCAATGATTAACCGTAGTCTCTATATGCATTTTTCTGATAGGTTGTATTTCCTGTATATGTAGCTGCACTCTTCTTTTTCCTTTCTGTGTTAGCCACCATGTAAAACAAAATGGGTGCACCACCGGTAGATATTGTATGTGCTCACTCTTAAAGGTATATACAAGAGACAACAATGAGTGGACGTGAACCCTGGTCACACCTTCCTCACAATGAGGAGCACCAATCACAAGTATAACTAAAAATTTAAAATTTTTATTAAAGCATAATTACACTCACCAAAATATTAAAATACAAGCAACACTCAACACAAGACAGAATAAAAACAACTGCAAACCTCCTCATAATCTCAATTGAAGTGAATATCATAAACTTGTAGATTGGTCCAACTGAGAAACCTAGACCAAATTATATATATATATATATATTTACACAGTCCTCTCACCCTTTGAAGTGGCATGGGAGCCACGTGCGCGGGTGCCGCCTAAGCTGTGCCTCCCTCTTCTTCACAGCTCTTGCCTCTTGATCGCTTATGGTGTGGTAATTTCCCCTTGTAGTTAGCACTATTGGTTCTTGATCCTATTCATTTTTTGCTTAAAACTTCAATTGAGTTTATGGGGAGGTTTGCAGTTGTTTTTATTCTGTCTCGTGTTGAATGTTGCTTGTGTTTTAATATTTTTGTGAGTGTAATTATGCTTTAATAAAAATTAAAGCATAATTACATGTAAGGTGACATTCTCATACTGCGTTCATGTTCCAGTAAAACCAGTTCCTGGCCTATCTCAGCTGCACCCAGCACCGACACTGTGCAACAATTTATTTATATTATTTATTTATTTATTTATTTATTTATTTATATATATATATATATATATATATATATATATATATATATATATATATATATTTATAAGGAACCTTGGAGAGATATCACCAATCTTATGCGAACGTTGGGCACATTCCGGTTTTAATGGCCAGGGCAAGATACAGTAGGAGCTAACAGAAGACTGATAATGGATGTCCTGCCTTCCTCACATATATAGCAATGAGGGGTGATAAATCTAAAGGAAGCCTACAGCTTACAGCATGTAAAGCCTTAAAACTGTATCCCCATGGTGTTGTGGGCCACATGTCTAGTAAGGACGGAACTAGGCCAAATACTTTGGGCTACTACCAAAACATGACAATTGCTGGGTGTGAAACACAGATGAGGACAACCAACCTTTCAAACTTGTATCCATCCAATACAAATGTTTGAAAACAAAATACCTTCACTGTACCACAAGAGTCAATTTGGAAATAATTACAAGCCTACCTTCTTCCAGGCAAACTGGAGCGTCAGTCGGCCGCCATGCCAAAGATCCATTGTTAAGCAGGACGCACATCTTCTTGGATGGACCCTTAAGCCTGTACCCATTCTGGCAGTGGAACCGGACTACAGCGTTTTCAAAGAAGACACTAATGCTCTGTGTTCTGTATCCATTTTCAGGGACTTCTGGGACAGGGCAGGTGGCTAAATCTTCAAATCCTATGGAAGACAGATCAGCAGAGGTCAGGCACAATATCGGACGGTCTTCACACAGATGTATGTATTGGCAACATTTAATTTTTTTTGAGTGCCCAGGACTGGTTCTCTAATAGTTGTGTTTATTTTTACAAATATATTTTCATGTGCCGTATTTTCGCCCTATAAGACGCACCTAGAATTTGGAGGAGGAAAATAAGAAAAAAAATATTTTAAACCAAATGTTGTGCTACAAAACCCCATTACAGGCAGTTTGGCATTCCCCATTTCACACAGGCAGTGTGGCATGCCCCCATCCCATTCCCCATACAGGCAGTGTGGCATGCCCCCATCCCATTCCCATATAGGCAGTGTGGCATGCCCCCATCCCATTCCCCATATAGGCAGTGTGGCATGCCGCCATCCCATTCCCCATACAGGCAGTGTGGCATGCCCCCATCCCATTCCCCATATAGGCAGTGTGGCATGCCGCCATCCCATTCCCACAGGCAGTGTGGCATGCCCCCATCCCATTCCCCATATAGGCAGTGTGGCATTCCCCCTCCTATTACCATTCAGCAGCTAGAGGGCAGAAGAAGATGGAGGAGCGGCGGGCGCTGTCTCTGTCCCTGCCGGAAAAGACAGCGATAGCAGGGACGGGGACAGAACCGCCTCTCCTCTATCTTCTTCCGACCTCCCGCAGTGTGGCAGGCAGCCCCGACAGCAACGCGGGAGCGCAGGTAATAAGTTTACATGTTTTTTTTTTACATTTGCCCGATAAGACGCACAGACATCCCCCCCCCCCCCACACACACACTTACACACACACTTTCGGGGGAAAATAAGTGCTTCCTATAGGGCGAAAAAATACGGTAATTGGAGATTTATATCTGGGAAAAAACTTTTGCTTTTTATTATATTTCATTTGTTATAACCATGTGCTCTATTACTTAATACAATGTATTAACATGAAGCAGCACAGATGTTCTAAAGGCCACCAAAAAACATAAGCTGTGAATGTTCTGAAGCTGCAAACTGGCCATAAACATGAATAAGCCACAATTTCAGAGCCACCGAGAGGAGGATTACATATGTATTTTATGTCTTCCAAGGCACAACTGGACCGGCAATTGCACCGAAAATCCTTCAGGAGATGTCCTGTGGTTATATCAAACCTCAAGATCGGTATTTACAGTTGAACGCCCCCGCTGATTTATGCGCTCGCAGGCACAATCGTCTGCTTGTGAAGCAAACACATTTTGAAAAGTGAGATCTCCCCGATGACAACATTCTGTACAGAGGGAAGAAAAGAATTGCCAATAGCGGCGTATTGACCCGCTGACAGCGCCCGTGGCCCCTCGCCAGCCTCCGTAATGAATATCCCAACACAGACAAGCGTAAACACGCTGCTTATTGAAAGCCAGGCATGGTGAAAATAAATCTCTGTCTCTATTTTTATTACAGATACACGTAAGATTTTATTTTGCAAACACAACATATATTTCAGAACTAGCCAGTAACAGTCTCCACTATCTTGGAAAAGCTTTGTGAGGATTAGGATTCGATCCTGCAGCCTGTTTGTCTTGTCCCTACTCTACAGTGCTTGGTAATATCTGTTACTGGCCGATTTATGTGCTTTCTCCCTGTCCTGTCAGCAGGGCCGGATTATGAGGCGCGTGCCCTGGGGCCTCCACCACTTCTCCAGCTAAGGGGGCCTCCACCAACCTTTGGGTTATGGTCTGGTTCAGGCGGCTTGGTCGTTGGTCTGACAAGCCGCGGGGCCGGCAACAAAGATGTTGGCGGCAGTGAGGGCGAGCCTGGGCAAGCCTTTTTTTTTGTTTTTGCAAACCTGCAGCCAAAGCCACCACAGGGCAGGACGGAGTGTTTAGAGCAGCAAAGCAGGCGTCACAATGATCAATCGGCGGCCGATCACTGCACATAAGCCGCCAAGCACAGCCGCTGGGATGCAGGGAACTGTTTTCTCCTGGACCATCTGGGCAACAACACTGCCCCTCCACCCAGAATGTCAAAGCGGGAGTTCCCGAGCAGCACGCACCCGCACAAGGGAGGCACAAGGGACTCGATCTGACGTTACATAAAGTGGGCGGGTGCCAGACAACCACCAATCAGTTAATTGGCTGGACTATATATTATAAGAGAAAAAATACTGTATCTGGGGCCTCCACCAGATTTTGTGCCCAGGGGCCTCCACCACACTTAATCCGGCTCTGTCTGTCAGTCTCATTTGCTCTCTCTTGAATATTCAATGTCTCCTCCTGGCTTGCTAATATAAATCGCATGATCTAACCAGGTTTTCTGGCTCGAGCATTGTGTTAGCATTAGCATTGTTTTCACTTTTTTTGCAGTAGGTCGTTTGTGCATTCGAAGCCCCAGGTCCTGTTTATGGGCCTCTCGCCTTCTGATACCTGCTGATCTTTGAGTGGGTCCCTAGCTGTCCAAGTCCTGCTCGTCTGTGGGCTCTGCGTTTGGACCTCTGGCCTTCTAGTGTCGGCTGCATTTAGTGTTCTCCTGCCACCTGTTCCTTCTCTTTTCCTTGGCTTCTTCTTTGTGGCAGGTTACCAGGGATTGCTAAAAGAGTAACAAAACTCAGCAGCGGCCGGCCTGGAATATAAAAGATTCTAGGGCTTTTTTTCCAGGGCATCCTGATTCAGGAAACCCCCCAGGGCACCCGTAAAAACTCATCTTTCTCCACTCCAGCAGTGCATGCGCAGGCTTTCGTCCAACGAGAGCCAGGCGTCTCTCATTGTTTACAATTCAGACTGGGCTGGGACGGGAGTGTGCACAGGGCCAGGTATGAGGCAGTGAGGACTTGTAAATGAACGCTGCCTGCCAAAAAATGTAGTCTCACTGGACGAGAGCCCGCGCATGCAAAGCTGGGGCTGGATAAGTGAGTTTTTTCTGGCTTCCTGTGGGGTTTACACAGTGTAGAACCCCTCAGGGCCCCCTTATAACTCACATTTCTCCCCTCCAACAGTACATGTGCGAGCTCTCGTCAAACGAGAGCCGTCTGCTATGACGGTAGCTCTAGGCAGGTAGCTCTCATTGTTTACTGGGATGGGAGCGTGCACAGGGCCATAGATGCGGGGGATGAGGCAGTGAGGGCTCCCGATTCTAGTAAATGGAAGCAACCTGCTGAAAAGACGTAGTCTGAGCGGACAGCTCGCATTGGACGAGATGCAGTTATGCAGTTGGAGCCTGGACAGGTGAGTTTTTTCTGGCTTCCTGGCGGGTTTCACACAGTGGGGCATCCCACTTCGGGTGCACAGAGCAAAACACGCTTTTAGATTGATGTGGGCCCTTGGCCAGAGACTGACCCCTTGTCATGTGACGTGACACACCGCAAGGTGTCCAGTCTTTGGCAAAGGGAGCAGATGACACCAAGATATGTGGCTACAGAAGCTTGTTACAGCATCAACAGTTGACAGCTTCAAAAAAGGATTAGATGCTTATTTTTAGAAAAAAAAGTAATTAACTGTTACTATTAGTGGTTATCTGTAAATCATAAAAAATAACTTTCCCCAACCCCCCCTCCATTCTTGTTCGAACTTGATGGACATACTAACTATGTAACATGCCACACCATGTCATGTCACACTTCAGCTCAGCTGCCACTCACCATTGCCTTGTCCACTACCACCAATAGTCCTTTAGTGCTTACCTTATCTGCTTACCTGCCACTGAGCAGTCCATCATCGCTGGCAATTGTCCTCTGGTCCTTGTCATCCTCTCCACGATGCTCTAGTCCTCGCCACCTTCCAAGTGGCCAACAATTGCTCTCCATACCTCACCACCTTTTCCGTTGCTGCTGATTGTCCTATGGTCCTGATGCCATTGGTGAGCAGGTCAGCACACAAGCCACCGGAGAATCATTGGGGGTCCTGGCACATGCCCAAGTATGTCCAGTTGTGGGGCTGGTCCTACTGGTTGCTTGTGACCATGTTAAAGTGATAGATCACATAAAGTTGCTATTTGGTTAATAGTTCCTCTTGTTAAAAATTCCCAAGAATGATTTCCTCTGGTGGGCCCCAAGAATGATTTCCTCTGGAGAGTCCCAAGAATGATTTTCTCTGGTGGTCCCAAGAATGATTTCCTCTGGTGGTCCCAAGAATGATTTCCTCTGGTGGCCCCAAGAATGATTTCCTCTGGTGGCCCCAAGAATGATTTCCTCTGGTGGCCCCAAGAATGATTTCCTCTGGTGGCCCCAAGAATGATTTCCTTTGGTGGCCCCAAGAATGATTTCCCCTAGGGTGCTCCAAGGTAATCCAGTCCGATCCTGCCCATCCCACATCCTATGTGCTTCCTCCTTTGACCTTCTCAGTCACTGACCCATCCCCAGCCAAAAATAATCTGTTAAAAACCTAAAATAAATGTCTTTCTGACCCTGTGGCTTTGATGGCATCAGTATCAGAGAGAAATGCTCGACTGTTTTCATTTTAGGAAAATAATTTGTAAATTAACAGGAATAATGAAACAGGGATTATCTCTTTTGGAAGCTGTCAGATTGCTTATCTGGGATTAGCCCTGAAGATTATCTACTAAATATTTAAAAAAATGTATCATTTGATCTCTGAGCTCTCGGTCATAAAAGAACCATAGCTGTGTCTTTCAGAGGAGAAATATAAATTGTTGAGTTGAATTTAATCTTAAAGAGTTACAAAACCCAAAACAAAAAATAATAAGCACTTACCAGTCCTGTGCAGCAGCTCTCAGCTGATCCACCAACTGGAAACCTCCTAGTTATTATTATTATTATTATTAATAATGTTTATTTATATAGCGCCATCAACTTCCGTAGCGCTTTACATGGTATGATTACAGATAAGGTAAAACATATAGTACAGAGAACAATACAAAATTAGATGCCACAGGTTAAAACCAAGTGTTGTGAGCACAGGAGACAATAGGGGGGAGTGCCCTGCCCTTGCGGGCTTACAGTCTAAAGGATAGGGGTGGAGACAAAGGGGCGGGGTTGCAAGTGGTAGAGCTTGAGTATGGCTGCATGTGCCATTGAAGGTTATAGGAGTTGCTTAAGCCAGGTCATATGGTTGTCTGAAGAAGTGAGTTTTGAGGGCGCTTTTAAAGGCTTGGAGTGATGGAGAGTGGCGGATCGAGTGGGGAAGGGCATTCCAGAGAAGTGAAGAGGCACGGGAGAAGTCTTGAAGGCGGGAGTGCGAGGAAGTAACCAAGGAAGAGGACAGGAGAATGTCAGAGGCAGAGCAGAGGTTGCGCTTGGGTTGGTAACGCTGGATCAGAGATGAAATGTAGGAAGGGGCCTGGCTGGAGAGAGCTTTGTAGGTTAGCACTAGAAGTTTGAACTGAACTCTATGGGAGACAGGTAACCAGTGGATGGATTGACAGAGGGGGGTAGCACTGGAGAAGCGAGAGGAGAGGTGGATGAGGAGAGCAGCAGAGTTTAGAATAGATTGGAGGGGAGCTAGTCTGTTTGTTGGCAAACCACAGAGGAGGGTGTTGCAGTAGTCCAGTCGGGATATGATCAGGGCGTGCACTAGCAATTTAGTGGTGTCAGGTGAGAGGAAGGGACGGATGCGGGAGATATTTTTGAGTTGGAGACGACAGGAGGTGGCTAGGGAGTGAATGTGAGGTGTGAACGAGAGAGAGGAGTCCAGAATGACGCCCAGGCACCGAGCTTGATGAGTTGCAGTTATTGTAAGATTATTTAGAGAGATTGTGGTGTTAGAGAGGGGAGGGGAGTGAGATGGTGGGAAGATGACCAGTTCTGTTTTGTCCATGTTTAGTTTAAGGGAGCGAGATGTCATGAAGGAAGAGATGGCTGTTAGACAGTCAGGAAGGCGAGAGAGGATAGAAGAGAGATTCGGGCCAGAGAGGTAGATCTGAGTGTCGTCTGCATAAAAGTGATATTGGAAGCCAAGCGAGGTTATTAGTTGTCCGAGACCAGAAGTGTATATTGAAAAAAGTAGGGATCCTAGGACTGAGCCTTGTGGAACCCCAACAGAGGCTGGGGAGAGGAAATGGTGTTTGAGTAAGATACACTAAATGTGCGGTGAGAGAGATAGGAGGAGAGCCAAGAGAGTGTGAGACCTTGGACTCCAAGAGAAGAAAGAATATTGAGGAGCAGAGCATGGTCGACAGTGTCAAAAGCAGTTGATAAGTCGAGAAGAATGAGAGCAGAGTAGTGGCCTTTGGATTTGGCTGTCAGTAGATCATTGGTCACTTTGGTAAGAGCAGTTTCGGTAGAGTGACATGAGTGGAAACCAGATTGGAGGGGATCTAGGAGGGAGTTTGTAGACAGATAGTTGGTAAGTTCTGTATGGACATGCTGTTCAAGAAGCTTGGATGAGAAGGGGAGCAGAGAGATTGGGCAGTAATTGGGGGGGCAGAGGAGTCCAGAGAGGGTTTTTTGATGAGTGGAGTTATAACAGCATGCTTATAGGTGGAGGGAAAGGTACCAGTGGAGAGGGAGAGGTTGAATAAAGATATTAGGGCTGGAATGACAGATGGAGACAGTTGAGGGATAAGGTGGGACCAAGGGAGCAGGTGGTCAGGTGAGCCTTTGAGACCAGGGAGGAGAGACCTTGAGCAGTTAACAGTGTGAAATGAGTTAATGAGATCCCCCCCCCCACAACCAACGCACCCCCTGCAGGCTTGACCCCATCAATGCCCCCCCTGCACTCTGTTAATTGTACAGTGATTGACAGTTCAACTGTGATTTTTAAAGGGATTTCCAGGGACTTCCCAGGAAAATGATTATTATTATTTTCAGAAGAGCCTGGGCTTTCTTTTGGTGAAATATGAGCAAAAAAATAATTTTTTTACAATTTGTAGTATTTTTTTGTAATAAAAAACGTACATTTTCCAGTAAAATCATATTCCGTGTAAAAGCCCAATTTCTCCTGGTTACAGTGGTACCACATATGTATTGGTAGACACCCTTTCCTACCCAGCAGACTCCCCCAAAACTGAAACAGCGCTTTAGGAGATTTTAAGATAAAATACAACAGCTATACGTAACTTGCAGTTTATCAAGAGAAAACACCCTTTACATTTGAAACAAATTATATATTCTCTGGAAATACACGCCTCAAGCTTTCTATGGGTACCAGGCTTGTTGACATGGGCACAGTTTTCTGGAAATAATCTCTTGATAAATTATTATTATATATGAATTATATATCTATATGCAAGAAAAAACAACCTAAATCTGAAAGCGCAAGGTCACCCAAACATAACAAACCCAACATGCATAGCTACTTTTAACCCTTTTAACTGCCAGCCTACTTGAGATGTTGTCACCCTCTGTTGACAGGTCACAAAATTAAAAATTATGTTTTTTAAAATTTGTCTCATTTATTTTAAATACATTTTTTTTATCTTATTCCAGAAAACCCTATTTCTTCAGATTACAAAAGTACCACACAGGGGCTGGCTGGCCATAGGGCTTACCGGGTAAAATCCCGGTAGGCCGGCACCAGGGAAGGCCATGACCACAGGAAGAGGGCTGGCGGCTGGTGAGCAGTGGAGTGGGTGGCGGCAGGTCTGCCCATTGCTGCTGCCACCGCCACTCTCACACACAGCTCAATGCCTGTCTACTCAGTCCCTTAACTCCTGGGGCATGACCTGTAACTTCCCTTTCCTCTCCTCGAACTCCCATGCAGAAAAACCTATGCTCCTGGGGGCTCTTTAGAAAAGATCTTTGCTGTTTGGCCTACTCGCTGCCTACTCTCGCTTACGGTCTTGTTGCTGCTTGCCTACTTGACCACCCTTTGCCAGCTGCCAGCCCATGTCCCTCTGGATACGCTTTCTGGATTACCCTTGTTTATTGCCGGGCTCAACCTTTGGTTTTGGACTTGACCACTCTACCTCCACCACTCCATGACCTCAGCTCTGACACCTCTTCCTATGCTCCGTGCACCATCTACCATCTGAGCCCAGCAACCAATGTCTGTCTTCTCAGCCCCTTAACTCCTGGGGCATGACCTATGACCTCCCATTCCTCTCTTCGACCTCCCATACAGAAAAACCTATTCTCCTGTGCGGTGGGGGCGCTTCAGAAAAGATCTGTATGCTGTATGCTGCTTGGCCTACTCACTGCTGACCCTTGCTTGTTGCTGCTTGCCTCCTTGACCACCCTTTGCCAGCTGCCAGCCCATGTCCCTCTGGATACGCTTTCTGAATTACCCTTGTTTGTTGCCAGGCTCAACCTTTGGTTTTGGACTTGGCTACTTTCCCTTCTACACCAGGTATGGCTAGTGATAAATATAAACTTGAGGGAGGAGATGCGTAGAGCAGGCCAAAAAGGTCACCTAACAGGGTGCGCATCTGCTATCTGTTATGTACATGTACCACTGGTTGGTGCGCTCATCTGATTGATGGAACCATAAAGGATGCCCACCACAAACTCTGCTTTGTGAACCCATCAGGCAACATGAACCTCAGCTTATGCAGCAGGAACTGCAAGAGCTAAGCCACATTTTGAGGACACATATACACAAGAGAAATTTTAGGTCCAAACTTTAAAGAAAACAAAGAAAGCAAAGGAATACAGAGACAGTTGTTCTAAACGTATTCTTCAGAGAGCTCCACTAAGAGCATTGTGCTGTAGACTTATCCTCGGTAAACAATCTATACTTGTTTAAGACAATTCATTGATTACTCTCCTGACGAGTTGTATGAATAAAATATGCAATGTACAGTCGCTACAATGTGCAATGCACCAAAAATTCAGCATAAACATAAAAAGGTGTCCAGTGGGGACATTGTGCAGAGAGCGGAAATGCTGGAGGTAGCACGGCGGGGTTTACTCTAGCTTCAGTGAATTCGTATTGTTGGAAAGTGCAAGTAACGGCACATATATCGATCAGCCAAATCTGTCTCTTTTCTGTTGTGCTTCAGCTCTGCCAAATAATTCCCAATATTCTGGTTCTACATCAGTGAATTCAAGTCCCAGTGTATAGTCTATAGAGGAAAAATTCAGGAGATATTTTGGGGTCTGTGAAAGCAACTAAAGCATCTGGGAAACAATGTTCTATTTCAGGGGTTCTCAACCAGTGTTACTGGTGCACAGTGACGAGGACTGGGACAAAAAATCAGCCTGGGATTCGCTGGCCAGACCATGGCAACATCCCCACTGAGCACCCCAATGGGGTTCCTGGATGGTCAATGAGTGCTTTCCAAGGCTGAACCTATAGCATTAGAAGGGTAGGTTATGGGTAGGGGTGGGTTGGTCCTCCACAACTATGATATTGAAGCTATAGGGGCAGAACATGGGCTAGAATTTTTTGCTGCTGGATTATAGGGGTCTACAGGGGAACAATATAGTCTGATACAAGGCAGCAGGGGGGGGGGGGGGGGGGCAAGAAGGCTGGGGTTAGATTGAAGAAATAGCCCAATCATTCTGTGCCTGGACCACCAGCAAGCGGGGTCCACTGCTTCCTGGTGTGGGCCTACATTTCCCTTCTACCACCTACCTGGTAAGTGACTACTACATTAAGATGGGGATGCCCAGGTGGGACACTAGGCCATCTCTCCAGCACAAAATCCCATTTCCTTTCCTTTCATTCATCTGCATCCCTCATCCCTTATGTGAAGATCCAAGGGCGCAGACACCCTGCTGATCCTGTACCCTTTTTACTTGCCAAACCTACCCTGTGTTCTTCCCAATAAAACCCCCTTTCGATTTTACTAGATTTAGTGAGGGTGCCATTTATTTTGGCTACACGCCTAAGGCCAGTCTGTCCCTGCTAGTACCACAAAGGTGAAAGTTACTAAACCTAGACTGTATCCAACATCTCTGCCAGCTACTTGCTCTCCCCCAGGTTTGCGATGCCTTGCTGTGTTAAACACCCAGGATTGCTTGCAAAATGCAACTTTTCGCGACCCCCAGCTGCATCCCCGGCTTACCTTTAGCTGAGCCTCAGACTAGAGGGATGCCAGGGGTGCGAGCAGTGGGCATGTCACATAACCTGGCAGAGTTGAGATTAACCATTCAACAATCTCAAATCTGCCAGGAGGACATGGCTGCTGCTGTGAAAAGTGTGGTAGCTTTGTGTCTCTTCCTGCGGCCGCTGCCTGGGCGCATGTGGATAAGGTGAGGGTTTCTTTTTATTTGTAACCCCTGCCCTGCCTCGGCGCTAGGGTAGGATGACAGGACGGGGGGGGGGGGGGGTCATACTTGATTGAAGTTCCGCTTTAAAGAGGCTGTTAACAACAGCCAATGTAGATATGAGATCTGTTTACAACTTAAGTTGCAGCTCCAGTGATGCCTTCCAGATTTATCCAACCTCTCATGATTTTTATACATATATACAGTGGGTGATTTTCTCTCTTTTGTAGCCAAACTGATGAAAAGAAAGAAAGAAAAAATAAAGAGACTGGCAGGCAGTTGCAGAAATCAGGTCATGGGGCAGTGAAGAAGAAATTCAGCTTAGCTAGTGGAGGAGAAGGTCCGAGGGCTTACTGACATAAGATGGGTGCAGTTCTAGAGGCTGATTTATTAATAGCGACATGTAGCGACAGTTGAGCGACTGTAGCGGTATTTTCATAGCGCCCGCTAGTAGTCGCTGTGCTTGGCCGTTGTTCGGTTGTTGACAGCGACTCAGTCGGTGTGGCGTAATGTTGAATACAAGGTGACGACTCGCTATTTGACAGGTTCCGCGATGTATGGGTGCGCATGATAGCGACTGGTCAGAGCGACCGGCTCCCACCATATTCATCAAAAAATCACGCGCAAAAAATTCAAGCGCTGTGAAATGCATGTTTAAACTCCAGAGCGCTGGAGGCGATGTGTTAAAAGTAGTTTTTTAACCCCCAAACCACCATATTTTTGGAAACCAAAAAAAAAAAGTTTTTAAAATAATGTAGTAATATGAATACAATAATATCAGACCTGTAATATCAATTCTGCACAATTTTTTTTTCTTCCTTAAAAAAATTATCTAAAATGGCAGAAGTGGTCACAGAATTTTTCACATAAAAAAAAAAAAAACATTAATAACAATTAATTAATAATATTTAAAGATTGTTCCATTGAAATGCATTGGAGAGCGCCAGGTAGTGAGAGGTCATACCTGTCGCTGTTCAAGGTCGGACGCTGACGCTGTGGGCTGAGGCTGGAATAATGATGAATGAGTCGCTATATGGCGCTATCTCAGTCGCTAAGCAGGATCGGCTTGATAAATGTGTGATTGTGGTGGGGAGCCGGCGTTCTCGTGGCGGGGCCCGTCATTACCGGCCGCTCACCAGTCGCTACCTGGCGCTATTCCTTCATAAATAAGGGCCCTAGTGTTGTGTGGATGTCTGTAGATTCCTGGTCTGCATTAGAGTTTGGAAAAAATGGTGTTGGTGTTTTTTTTTTGTTGGGGGGGGGGGGGGGCACTTGGCCAGTATTATTATTACTAATGGGACTAGAAAAAATGGACTCAACCCCAAAATATTAATCGAAAGAATCAAGTCTGTTTATTAAAGCCACCAATAAAAAACATATAACAGACAAGACATAAGACTAAACAATTTAAAAATACTGCCTTCCCTGGACCCAGATAATACAAGCAATCAAATCAATAATCAATGATAAATAAATGAGGCGGTAGGTATGCATGCATAAAAGCGGCCTGAGTTAATTAATCCTCCTTAATAAGACGTAATCAAATATTGCCATTTAGCCCAATTAATGCATAATACAAAAAACGTATATCATTAATATGTGTGCAATCAGTGCTAAAAAAGTAATTAAAGTGCAGATGCTATATCCATAAGGAAAAGATTAGTATAAAAATTCACTAGAATACAATAGAAACTATCCCAGAAATAGCCCTGATTATATAATAATTGATGTGAACAATCCCCAAAGTCTCAGTCAATCTAACGAATTAAAGCGCCAAGTGTGAAAAAATAAAGAAAAACAGGCTTGCAAAAAAATAACCAATAGGAATAATAGCTACCATCACAATATAAAGTATGGTCCAGGGGGCAGAGATAGCTACCCAGCACGTACTTTATATTGTGATGGGTGTTTTTTTATTGGTGGTTTTAATAAACTGACTTGATTCTTTTGATTAATATTTTGGGGTTGGGCCCATTTTTTCTAGTCCCATTAGTAATGGTATTGGCTTCTATGTTCTTGGGGCCACTAGATATTGTTTATTGGTATTGATTTTTATTGGTTAGGTGGTGCCCACTTTACCCGGTGGCCAGTATTATTGGTGGGTGCCATGATATTAAAGAGGCACCTTGGGTGGCATGTGGCACCAATTAATGGTAAGGGACACCAAGGAGAATAAGGGTGGGCTGCTGGGACATAAGAGTGGCCACAAGGTGGTAAACGGGGATAGTGTATGATTTGTTGCAGCCATTAAACTGAACAACACTCAGGAGTGCTGTCCTGCTTCAGTTAGTAGTGTGTGTGTGGGGGGGGGGGGGTTAGGCAGAACCCCTAATACTCACCTCTTCAGTGCTCCTGCTGGCCCCCAGATTGAGTCCACTTATGTCCAGTGAGAGTTGCCCATCCAGCGAACCTCACTAGTTGCCGGTGGTCAAGTGGGACTGCCATGCCATGCAAATAGGTGAGTAATGGCGCCAGGGAGCTCCCACTGCTCCCTGGTAATGGACCACCCCCGGGATTTTGTTAATGACGTTGAATAATAGTTGACTATTGCTGGTGAGATTGGCACCCATTAGTACGCAGGGTTGGGGGCTGGTGGAATATTGTTGGAGGGACTGGCCTGCATTAGAACAGGGGTTCTCAAGTGACTGTCAGGTGTTACTCAGCAAGGTTGTAGACTTCTAATGGTGGGGTTAGACACTGGTGAAATACTGTTAGTGGGATTGGCTTCCCTTAGTAGGTTTAGGCCCTAGTGAAAGGCCCTAGGGAGCTCCCACTGCTCCCTGGTAATGGACCACCCCCGGGATTTTGTTAATGACGTTGAATAATAGTTGACTATTGCTGGTGAGATTGCCACCCATTAGTACGCAGGGTTGGGGGCTGGTGGAATATTGTTGGAGGGACTGGCCTGCATTAGAACAGGGGTTCTCAAGTGACTGTCAGGTGTTACTCAGCAAGGTTGTAGACTTCTAATGGTGGGGTTAGACACTGGTGAAATACTGTTAGTGGGATTGGCTTCCCTTAGTAGGTTTAGGCCCTAGTGAAATACTGTTGGTAAAATTGGCTTCCAGTAGTTACATCGCACAATGGTGGAATATTGTAGGTAGGACTGGCTTCCATTAGTAGGGTTGGGCACTGGTAAAATATTGTTGGTGGGATTGGCTTCCATTATTAGAGTTGGGCACTGGTGGAATATTGTAGGTGGGACTGGCTTACAAAAGTAGGATTGGTCACTGGTGGAACATTGTTGGTGGAATTGGCTTAGTAACATAGTATGTGCGGCTAAATAAAGTCCATCCAGTTCAGCCTGTTTATCTCCTTCCAGTGGTCTAGTAGCCATAGCTGGTAATGTTATTACATGCCAGGAGGGCAACCCGGCCACTATAGATCTCCCTCCAGTGGTCTAGTAGCCATAGCTCTGGTAATGTTATTACATGCAAGGAAGGCATCCCGGCAACTATAGATCTCCCTCCAGTGGTCTAGTAGCCATAGCTCTGGTAATGTTATTACATGCAAGGAAGGCATCCCGGCAACTATAGATCTCCTTCCAGTGGTCTAGTAGCCATAGCTGGTAATGTTATTACATGCCAGGAAGGCATCAAGGCCACTTTTGAATGTTTTTACTGTAACCTTCATTACTACCTCCTCTGGCAGCGAGTTCCATAGTCTCACTGCTCTTACAGAGAAGAATCACCTCCTATGTCGGTGGAGAAAGCACCTTTCCTCTAACCTTAGTGGATGCCCTTGGGTTATGGTTACACTCCGGGGTATAAATAGATTGTGGGAGAGATCTTTGTATTGACTCTGAATATATTTATACATAGTTATTAGATCACCCCTCAGGCATCTCTTTTCTAAACTAAATAATCCTAACTTTGACAATCTTTCAGGGTACTCTAGCCCCCGCACTCCTTTTATTAACTTTGTTGCCCTCCTTTGAACGTGCTCAGTTCTGATATGTCCTTTTTAAGCTTCCGTTAGTAGGGAAGATTGTTGAATACTGTTGGTGAGACTGTCTTCCATTAGTTAAATTGGTAACTGATGAAACATCGTTGGTGGGATTGGCTTCCAATAGTGAAGTTGAGCACTGGTGAAACATTGTTGGCTGTAGTCTTTTGTTAGTAGGGTTGGTGTGTTTGGCTTCCAATATTATAGTTGGGGACTGCTGGAATATTGTTGTTTGGATCGGCTACCTTAGTGAGATTGATGGACTATTGTTGGTGGTATTGCCCTCAGTTGGTGTTGACATGGTTTGTGGTTAGGATAAGACTAGGAGATTTATAAGGAAATCTCTGGATAAAGATGTGTCAGAGGGTCTATCCAATGCCTAGCCTGCTTATACCAGAATAAAAAATAATAACTTGTGGCAATGTGCTGGTCTGTGTAGCAATTAAACATCCTCTGCATGTTTATGATGTGGTTATTTTATAGGAACACATGCTCGGGTGAAAGCAGGAGTAAATCACATCCCGGGAACAATGTAATTCAGAACCGGAGACGGCAGGAATATTCTGCTCCGTCATCTGGAAATAAGTAGCCTGAGGCTGCACTATAGGAGATGAGCAGGGCCGCACTTGTGCCAGTTGAACAGACACTAATCCATAATTAATGGCGGTTCCATAGACAAGGATGTTACATAACCTCCATTAGGGATGCCCCCCTCTAGTTTTCTGATGCCTGCAGGGCTCATAACTGGAAAATTACCAACCAGAGAATTAAAGTCATAGCACACAACCAGATCACTTGGCTCTGGACCATCGTATGACAACATAGCTGAATGGCTTGCGGCAAATGGATGCAGTGCAGTGCCTAGTAATCTGCTCATTTAGAATAGATTGCTGGACATTAATATGCTCTGTAATCTAATCTGATTGGTTGAGGGCCTGCAAATGCACAGTGGGAGCCTTGAGTGAGGTAAGAGGGCTGGTCCGAGGGGTTACGCACAGCAGGGGTTAAAATTCTTGCAGGCCGATTCATTAATAGCGCCAGGTAGCGACAGATGAGCGACAGTAGCGTTATTTTCACTGCGCCCGCTAGTATTCGCTGTGCTTGGCCGTTGTTCGGCTGTTGACAGCGACTCAGTCGGTGTGCGGTAATGTTGAATACGGGGTTAGGAGTCGCTGTTTGACAGGTTCCGCGCTGTATGGGAGCGCATGACAGCGAACGGCCATAGCGAACGGCTCCCAGCATATTCATTAACAAATCACGCTCCAAAAATTATCGCGCTGTGAAATGCTTGTTTAAACCCCAGAGCGCTGGCGGCGATGGGTTAAAAGTAGTTTTTTAACCCCCAAACAACCATATTTTTTGAAAATAAAAAAAACATGTTTTTCAAAACATTTTGTAATATGAATACATTAATATCAGACCTGTAATATCAATTTTGCACAAATTTTTTTTTTTTTTTTTTAACTTAAAAAAAATATCTAACATTGCAGAAGTGGTCACAGAATTTTTGACATTTAAAAAAAAAAAAATGAATAGCAATTAATTATGAATATTTAAAGATTGCTCCATTGAAATGCATTGGAGAGCGCCAGGTAGCGAGAGGTCATACCTGTCGCTGTTCAAGGTCGCTCGCTGGCGCTGTGGGGTGAGGCTGGAATAATGATGAATGATTCGCTATCTGGCGCTCTGTCAGTCGCTAAGCAGGATCGGCTTGATAAATGTGTGATTGCGGAGGGGAGCCGGCGTTCTCGTGGTGGTGAGCGTCATTACCGTTCGCTCACCATTCGCTACCTGGCGCTATCCCTTGTTAAATAAGGCCTAAGTTTTGGTTTGCTGCTGTTAGCTATTTTTACATACAATGCTTAAATGCTGTAAGTATGCAGAGGGCCAAGGTAGACCAAAAGTGGCGCAGGAGACGCCTGATTCTCTCTCCCTGGGGCATTGCGCCTTAGGATGCGCCGCTGTGTGAAACTTCTGGATCAGCGCATAAATGTACCTATACACCAATTCATGGGCATATGCAGGGGCAGGGGCTGGGCTCCAATATTCCCTTAGCCAGAAGCGTACCAGTGCCCAGGGCATTTGGGAATGGCTGGCGCAAGCAAGCGTCGCAGGCACGGCTGGCCCGTTCCCTTCCCGAGTTAGCCAATAGACAGGCCCCATAGCAGCTGGCCATACCCCCCTTCCGACAGGCCATCTTTCTCTTCAGACGCTGGCAGCTAAGCTCTGAATGTGCTCTGACAAGCATGGCTGCCAGCAGTAGTATTCACAAACACACTGACACCAGGGAGCCCGGCCACCTAGCTCAGGCCCCACCCAGCAGCCATGGGGAAGGCAGACTGCATCTTTCGCAAGGTGTCATGGAGTCAAGGGGGTAGATGACCCAGGGGGTAGAGGGACCTGGGCTCAGTGGGAGACACAAAGCAGGGCCACCATGCACGGCCCACCCTGCTGCAGCGGGGTCCTGATCTGCAGAGCTCAGACCCAGTTGGACAAACCCTGGCGCGTTTACTTGGTCCCATGCACACTCCCCTCAATCTGCACGACCCAACGCTATCAGCTTAGGAACCAACTTCAGGAATCTAACGGGGGTCCCCAGTAATGCTGCAGCTGGTGAGGGGTTGGGAGACAGATGGAGTCAAAGCCCCTCAGTTGTCAGCCCCTCAGTCCCTTGCAACTGGAAGAAAAGAACTTTGGGGATCCTGCAACAGCCTGCCCCATATAGGCCGGGAGGCAGTCCCCGCCTATGGCTGAGATTAACCCACGCGTTGCTACTGACGGTTCCCCGGAATGATAGAGATGAGTAATAATGTTTTTTATGTTAGTTAGTTTTTATGCACAATGCCTTTAAAGTGGACCAAAACCCAGGATTTTGACTATCCTGGGTTTTGGAGCTCTGAATGTGCTCTGACCAGCATGGCTGCCAGCAGTAGTATTCACAAACACAATGACACCAGGGAGCCCGGCCACCTAGCTCAGGCCCCACCCAGAAGCCATGGGGAAGACAGACTGCGTCTTGCAGGGTGTCATGGAGTCATGGGCGTAGATTTTGACTATCCTGGGTTTTGGTCCACTCCCCCAGGGCACCCCGATCGGGGATGCCCCGCTATGTGAAACCCCCCAGATCTCCTGCATCAACTCACCGCGGTCCTATGGTGCATGCAAGGCTGCTCGTCCAATCTGCGCCCTGCTAGAGGAATAGTGGGGATGCGGCCGTGGCCCACGCATGCGCCGTTGGACCGGTATTAAAGTGGACCAACACCCAGGGGGGATCGGCCCGGGAATCTATAAGATTCCCGGGCCGATCAGATTCCTCCCTGCGGGGCATCCGAAATCAGGATGTCCCGCGGGGTGAAACCCCCCAGGAAGCCCACAATCCTACCTTCTCCCCGTTCCAGCGGTGCATGCGCGTCTGCCGCCTCCTGCGCGTCCCTCTAGCAGGGCGCGCTCCTGCGCCGGCCGTTTGTGAATGGCCAGCGCGGGTGCGCTCCCTGTAAAAGGGACGCGCGGGAGGCGGCGGCGGACACACTCTGCTTGTCCGTCGGCGGGGATTGGATGCAGCGGTCACGTGGGAGCGGGGAGAGGTGAGTTTTCGGGGCTTTCTGGGGGGTTTCACACAGCGGGGCACCTCCGATCGGGGTGCCCCACCGAAGTGGACCAAAACCCAGGAAAGTCAAAATCCTGGGTGTTGGTCCACTTTAAGGTAAGTGTAGAGGGCAACCTGGGGGGTTCCACACAGCGGTTTTGGATGCCCCGCGGTGGGGGAATGAATGCAGCTGGGTTTTGGTCCACTTTAACAAGCTTTTTGTATTTAGTGTGTGGTCGCACTTATCTAGGACCTCCCATGGTTGGTTTAAATTGCATCTGGATGAGCCGCCTCCTACTTTTTAATGTCTCACAATGTTGTAATTCTCTGCTCTCTGGTAACATTAATGTGGACGCTAATGGCCGGCCAATCCCCGATTCTATTTTTCTATGCCTGATAAAAGTAATGAACTGATCATAAAAACAGACAGGTCCTAAATTATAACATTGAAAGCTACTTGTTAGGTATTAAACCGGACCTTCACCATGATTTAATGAAAAGCCCAAACCCTTAAAAAACGGTTCCCCAGCATCTAAAATTATTATATTTTACATTTTTAGTCACTAACTTATCATTCTTTCCCCAACTGGGCTGCAGCTCTGTTCAGGACTCTAGGATACGGGCGCCGCCATCTTGACTCAGAAGCATCACACTTACTGAGGAGAGGAGAGTGGGGTAAGGTACAGAGGGACGGGTTATAGCTGTGCTTTACTCAGACAGAGCAGAGCTGGGGTCAGGTAAAGGTCAGCAATCCCAGAATGCAGAGCAGCACAGTCAGGAGGCACTTCCTGTTTGCAGGCTGCCTGATAAGATGGCGGCTTCCATAAGCTGCCATCTTGGATGTTTAAAGGCTCATAACATGCAGTAGATGCAGGTAGGATGATTTTTAATGTGAGCAATCTGTATGTACAGGGTGTGGGAAACATATAAGAAAGACTCTTATTCAGAGTGAAGGTCCGCTTTAATGTTTCTCAGCAGTTTTGGAATAACACAGCACTCAATTAAAAACTTCCATTATTAGACCTGCGTCTGGCTCATAACGTCTGCTCTCCATTATTACCTGCCCTGCCGCTGGGATATAAAAGAGAAATGTGCCTAATGTGAATGAGCTCCGACCTGGAGGAACCTCGGGGGAGGCACAGAGCAGAATTGATGGCAGTTCAGTTGGTGGTCTGCAGGAGGCAGCGAGGCGCCGTCCTACTTCTCATATACAAACCATCAGGAAATGATTCATTGATCCGGCGAGTCACAGCCAGGATCTGCTGACTCGTTATTTTCCATTCAGAGAGGTTCCTCTCATCAGAGCTGTGAACACGATCTTCTTACAAAACGTTTGAATTTTGAACTTAGTAGGATGATTATTATTGTATATTTATATACATATTTATATTTATATTTTAATATTTAATTATTTTAATATTTAAAATATTATTTTAATATTTAATTATATTAATATTTAATATTTTATATTAAACTATTTTAATATTTATATTTTAATGCATAAAATATAATAATTAATAAGGAAGGATTAGTAAGCAAACTTACATAGAGGCTAATTCATTACTAACGCCAGGTATCGACAGGTGAGCGTCTGTATAGCGCCGCTTAGAGCGACCGCTAGTAGACGCTGTAAGCGGGTATCGGTCACTGTAACAGAGTGTCTCGATCGCTGTAGTAACTTGCCCGGTGATGATGAGTGTGATGTATGTTGGGCGCTCTAACACCAGTACAGCGCTGCAAGGAGCGAAATGTAGCGCCAGCTCAGTGCGACTGACTCTCGGCGCGCCACACCATATTCAACAAAAAAACACACACACAGCGTCGGCGCTCTGGATCTGGCCGCTGTAGCACAGAGCGCCAGGCGCTGTGTGATTAAAGTCTATTTTTGAACACATAACAGTAACAAAGCGAAAACACATAGAATGACATTGTTTTAACACTGTGACAATAACACTTTAGTGCCAGACCTGTAATGACAATTCTGCATAAAAATATAAAAATCAAAAATGACATTTTCTAGGCCTGGAGAGGTCACACAATTATTTAAGAGCAAACCCCCCCCCCCCAAAAAAAAAAACACTTTAAATAGAAAAGGAACGTCCATTGAAATGTATGGGAGAGCGACAAGTAGCGACAGGCAATAGCGCCGGCGCTATACACTGAGCCACCTGTAATGATGAATCGGATGCTACATGGCGCTGTTGGAGTCGCTCACCAGAATCACCTTTACAAATGTGCTATTGCGTACAGCGCCCAGCATTCTCCAGACGCTGTCTGCCACTACGAAGCACTACCTGGCGCTATTCTTTGATGAATAACCCCCATAATTGGTTCTGCCACAGTGGGAGCGCAGAGCCGCAGCTCCTCGGGCGTGACGCAGGTCCTTGCAGCAGGTGGACGTGGCCTGTGTCCATTGTCCTCAATAAATGCTTTCCGCAGGGCACGCTCACTCGCTGCATGGACCCGTATGTGTGTGCGTGCGGAGTCCGAGGATCAGCAGTGGCGGCGCCCAGAGTGGGGACAGTTGGCAGGGATCCGTTACGCTGCCCGCCGCTCCTTCATCGTCTGGCCCAACCAGTGGCCAGGTAGGGATGGTTATGTAAGTTCCTCTTTGATTCTACCACACTGCCTATAATGGGGAATGGGAAGGGTGCCGTACTGCCTATAATTGGTAATGGGAGGGGAGAATGCCACACTGCCTATAATGGGGAATGGGAGGGGGAATGTCACACTGCCTATAATGAGTAATGGGAGGGGGAATGCGACACTGGCTATAATGGGGAATGGGAGAAGGAATGCCATATTGCTTATAATGGCGAATGGGAGGGGGGCCGACCAACGGCATGGAGGCGATGGTGATGTAACTTCCCCTTTGATTCTGCCACACTGCCTATAATGGGGAATGGGAAGGGGGCCGCACTGCCTATAATTAGTAATGATAGGGGAGAATGCCATACTGTCTATAATAAGTAATGGGTGGAGGATGCCACACTGCCTATAATGAGGAATGGGATGGGGGGGATGCCACACCGTCTATAATGGAGAATGGGAGGGGGTGCCACACTGCCTATAAAGAGGAATGGGAGGAGGGAATGCCACACTGCCTATAATAGGGAATGGGAGTGGGGAATGATAGATATGAGATATATAAGAGATAGAAGATAGATAATACATAGATAAGAGAAACAATAGATAGATAAGAGATAGTATAATTTTCAGGTGGGAAGAAACGTAAAGAGGAACAACACCTAATAAATACATTGCCTTTCTTGGGTTTTGTTACTCTGCCAGGCAGTCCCAATTTGGGTGCTTTTGCTTTGCTTTTTGTTCATGTTTTAGATTGCATTTGAGATGCATTTTGTTCACTATCTAGTTTTATTGTGAGAAAACATTTGGCTCCTCCCTCCCTCAGCACACCAAAAATAGGAACTGGTATAAAAAAGAACGCACACCAGCAAAACAACCTACAAACACTAATAGATGATAGTCTATAAAAAATTATGTTTTTAAAGCAGAACAAAACCCTGGATTTTCACTATCCAGGGTTTTGATTCTTGCACAGGGGTCATCCCGATTTGGGGTGCCCCCCTATGTGAAACCCCACAGATCGCCCATTAAAATGTAACTTTCCCCAGCGATTGTACGGCATATGTGTGGGCTCTCGTCCAATCAGTGCCTTATGCTGGGCATATTAATAGCAATACGACTCTTGTTTACGGCCGAAGATCAGCAACAGTGAGAGAGAGCGCCACATCCCCAGTTTCCCTTCGGGGTGCGCTCCAGCCGCCAGCCTATTTCAGTAGTGCCTCAGCCCTGAGATGCTGGGGATGCGGCTGCTGATGTTTACATCGCCAAGAGAGACAGGGTAAAGGTGAGTTTTGTGGCAACCCGGGGGGGGGGGTCTCACATATTTGGGATGCCCCAGGGGAAGGCCAGCTGCCGGCATTAGAAACTTTCAGACTTCAGGGCTGGCCATCCAGGGTTTTGTTCTGCTTTAATTAAATAGAAGCTGTACACTACTGATTCAGCACCATCCTGATACAATAGCTGTGGCCTACTAAAATGGACCGATTTTTGTATGCACCCAGATTTGTAGGATGAAATAACCTAGTCTCAGCACATATTCACCCAGTCCTTGATCCCACAGCACACACAGATCGGGCCCGGCACCCTTGCTTTGCACGCTCTGTGCACCTGGTAGACTTGAATGTCTTCAAACGCGAGCACCCCTGTTTACTGCTTTATCCTGCACCCCTTTACAAGAAATCTGGGGCTAAGCTGCACATGCACCATAGGATCGAGGACTGAGGGAAGTATATGGGGATTCCACAGGGTTTCACACAGCAAGGCATCCAGGGCCGGATTATGAGGGGGGCGCAAGGGGCACGAGCCCCGGAGCCTCCACCACTTGCCCTGCAAAGGGGGCCTCCACCAATCTTTGTGTCTGGTCCAGCAGGCTTTTCAGTTGTTGGCCTGATGGTCCGCGAGGCCAGTAACAAAGCTATCGGTGGCAGTGGAGGCCCCCCGTGCCTGGACAAGCCTTTTTATTGTTTTTGCAAAGCTGCAGCCAAAGCCACCACAGGGCAGGATGGTCTAGAGCAGCAAAGCCGCCGCCAGCAACGCTACAGTGATGGGAGCAGAGCTGTCACTGCACATAAGCCACCAAGCAAAGCCGCTGGCAGCTCAATGCAGGGAACCAGCCGGGCGACTACACTACCCCCCACCCAGAATGGCAAAGCAGCAGCACCAGCACAAGGGGGGCACAAGGGACTCCATCTGACCTTCCAGTAAGTAGCCGGGTGCCAGACAACCACCAATCAGTTACTTGGCTGGACTATTATTTTATACTGTATCTGGGGCCTCCACCAGATTTTGTGCCCAGGGGCCTCCACCACACTTAATCTGGCGCTGAAGGCATCCCAAATCAGGGTGACCCGAGGGTGGAGGGAGGGAGTTTTCAGACTCTAGGAACGGGTTTTGGTCCCCCTTTAAAGCGATCCCACACCTATTTATTTAAAAAATGGGTGATTGCAGCTGATCGCAAGGAATCAGGATGACGCCAATACTGCCCCTGGTCTCTCTTTCTCTCTCTATCTGTTAGCAAAACTGGGCTCTTTGATTGGTCACCAGTGGTCATGTGGTCTGGACCAGGATGATCTCCGGCCAGCAGTCATGGGGCCCACTATCGCAGGGTTAGGATTCAGGAGGTACAGTAAGATAAACCAGGCTTGCAAGAGTCTAAGAAAGGGAGGGCACTGGCAACTAAGACCCCGTGCTGAGGTCAGCACCCATTTTTTTGTACTAAATAGGTGCTGAATTAAAAGCATGCTATATAGGATTCTGTATGACGAAAGTACAATATCATGTTCCAAATATATAAACAATGACTTGATGTAATTAATTTCAATTAGCTTGTCGCATTTCGTTGTGAACTGACTTGCTCCTGGATGCTGTCTGAATGCTCTGAACTGGTAAAAGGGTTATTGTCAAGGGCTGTGAATGTGCTCCTCTGTATACAAATTAGGATGCCCCAAGTAAACTGAGCTATCGCCAGGATAGTGAAAATCCTGGTGATAGATCCTCTTTAAAGCTGTTGGAGCCCCTTGCATTGTGGGATTGATTACCAAGGTTAGGATATGGGTGTTCCTTAGGTGGCAAGCTATTTCAAATATCGGGCAGGCATGGCCTGGGGGTTAAGGAACTGATCTTTTGACAGGAGGGTTGCAGATTCAATTCATGACTAAAGGGCTCTTGAGCAAGGCGCCTAACCCAACTGCTCCTAGGACACCGTTGTTTGGGCATGTGCGCGCCCACCGCTTGTGTTTGTCTCACTGCATGGATGATTAATGTAGAGGAAAAACTGTGTGCACAAAAAAATTGGGATGCCCCGGGGAGGGGGGGGGGGGGGGGCTGTAACTCATTCTGAGGGTCTTTTAGACTCTAGAACAGCATTACCAGGGTTTTGGTCTGCTTTAACAACCTAATTGGCTATACAGTGTTCTGGATATAATTTCTAATTTCATCAGCGGCCTTTCTCCTGCATATGTGCAGCTTGTGGGTGCTCCTGGCACTGTTAACAGGGGATATGCATGAGCATCTCTGTATCTAGAAGTGGCTGCACCAATCAACCAACCCTACTGGTTGAATTATAATGCAACAGAATGACAACATGTATGTAACATGTAACACAGTAGGGCGAGGAGCAAAGTAACACACTCAGGAGATCCTACATCTGTGGGCATGTTTAGCCATCCATGAAGTGTCATGGAAAAAGGATATAATTAGTAAAACTGCACAGGCAGCTGCTTTTATTATGAGCACTGCCACCTGCTGGCCACTGCTTTTAAATATAGCTGGTAAAAATTGGAAATTATTTCAAATTTAAATATGTGAAAATGAAAAGAAACGTTATTAATCGAAAAAGAAAAAAAATCAGCTTAAATATTATTTTGATTATTTTGATTTGATTTAATTCTTAAATGAAAGCTTGTTGTAAATAATTTTACCATGTAGTACACAGCGTCCTGGCTCCGTGTCCTCATATCCTCCCCTCGGCGTGTGTTGCTATTGATACGCTCAGCACGTGTTTATCTGTAGGTGTTCCTAATTACAAGCAATGCCGGATAAAAGCTGCGCAATGTCATAATTATGTTGATGTCTCCAATCTGGGTAATTTTGTGTGCACCTGCCATGCGCTTTTTTGCACGCCGGGCGCGACGGCCACTAAGCGTTAATTATTGTGAGACGTGACTACGCGCCTTGATTTGGCGGCATTTCCAGGGTCATTACCCAACCGTCAACTGATAGCGATTGTTCTGTATAGCCTATGGGGTCCAGAGATGAGACCCGGCTGGTGCTATAGGGGTCCCAAGTACCTCTTACACACACACTTTTTTTATACTACTTACCTCCTTCCATCACCAGGTGCTGTCCTGCCCTGTCTGATCGCTGCTGTCTTCTTCCAAGATTGAGCAGCGGGAGAATGTTCTTTGCCCCTCTGAAGACCCCAGCCTGATGATGGGAGGCCCCCAGGGGATGAGGAGACACCCGGCGCTGGATCCTGAACAGAGGTGAGCTTTTTTATTTTTTGGCCCTATACGAGGGAAACGCCAGGCACATGAAATTTACGGGGCTGCCAGTTAACAGATAGAGATGTAGCCACATAAATGTAATGTACTTTGTGGTTAAAGGGTTAAAGTGGACCAATACCCTTTATGTCTCTCCAGGGCTAGCCATTTCACAATCTCCTGAGGGGCATCCCTATTTTGGACCTCACTTTTTCCAGGGGTTCCCACGGCGCAGCCACATCCCCAGCATCTTGCTGCTGATGCGCTCTCCGATGCCCAACTATTCAGATAGGTTGAGGCCGGGAGCGTGCGTCAGGGAAAATGGTGATGCAGCCACTCCCGTCGCTGAGGTACTTTTCCGAATAGAACTTTATGTTGGGCATTAATATGCATGGCATTGATTGTTGATTGGATGAGAACCCACACATGTGCCATAGATGTAGTGATTGGATGAGAGCCCACACCCATGTTGGTGATGCAGCTGCGCCGTAGGATCCCCGGAAAAGTGAGGTCCCAAATAGGGATGCCCCCAGGAGATAGCGAAATGGCTAGCCCTGGAGTCTTTAAGAGACAGAGACATACCAGGGCCATTTTTAGGGGGGGGGGTTGAACCACAATGGACTAAAAAGCCCTGACAGCATTGGAGAAGAATGGCTATTGGAGGGGAATAGACATTCACGCGAACTGGCATGCCAGCAATTTCCTGAGGGTAGAGGACATCCAGTCATTTTCACTTTAAAGTAGACTTTACATTAGGGGTCAGATGCCGAGACCTGAGACTCACGTGACCAGCAGATGGCACCCATGGTGATATCAAATCAGGGGCCTCAGTCAGGACATGGTACTGCAGTGCCTAGAGGGAGAAGCAATAGCCTAGACAATGTCTGGAGTGTACATATCATAAAGGCAGCTACTACTGGGCCTGTGGCAAAAGGGGGCGAGTGCAAGCACCTGGGACAAGCCCATAGTTTTCCTTTCGTATCCATTCGTAGTATGTTAGCAACTGGGGAAACAAGGTGATGGCATTTTTGTTCCATTCTGTGAAATCTATGGCTCTTACCACTGGCACTCTATGAAGGCAGCACACCAATGCTGCATACAGATGTGGCATTCTCCATAACAATCACCTTTGTGCGATGTGTGAATCATCTCTCCATGACAGTGCTGTGATAGAGACAAGATTTGCAGAAAGCTGTAAGCTGTTAACATGGAAAAAGCAGACATGGTTGTGCTATACAATGTAACTCAGCAGGGTGCGAACCTTGTTACTATTGAATCATAAGCCACACGCCTGGCTGTTACAATGTAACGCAGCAGTGAGCTGCCCAGCTTTTTTGCATTAGAACATCAGGGACTATGCCCTGTTTGTTATATTACACAGCAGCAGCACTATTTTTAAGACTTCAAGCATGTTTCACTGCTCTTGTTGCTGCTGTCTCTGAACTGTGGCAGAAACCTGGAAAATAAATGGACCACCAAGTACAGTATATCTGCTCTTTTTTGTGGGGCCCACAATGCTATTTTGTTATGGGGCCCTATGAAACCTATGTACACCCCTTGGTGGTATTCACTGGGGAAGAGAACTTGGGGCCCTTACTTTATTTTTGCCCAGGGTCAAACTTTATCTAAAACTGGTGCTGTGAAGCAGAAGTCCAGAAGGGAGAGTTTTACGTTCATTTTTCTGGCATTTTCTGGAACTTTCAAGAGGACATACACTATAAATTGGCATGCCGAGAGGGGTGGGGGATGAAGTAGACCTGACTGCTTTGAAGTATATCTCTGTGCTTCCTTCCGATAAGTATTTTTTGATTATTTAAATGAAAATCTCTGCATGACGCCGGGTGCCCGTCCCCCAGCGGGAGAACAATCTGTGCAACGCAGCTTCTGCAGGCAAAGCTGCTGCTCAGTGTTTAGTCAGCCAATCAGTGATTGTGTGACTAAGTCACATATGATATGAGAGGCAGTTTCACTGGTGGAAGCCACCGCGAATCGCGAAAAGTGCTGAGCAGTTGAGCCATTATTTTTTAATCACTCAAATCAGATTGAGTGCATGGGGAGGAAAAGCTTTTGACTGGAGGTCTGATTTCAAAAAGGTACAACACCTGTGAATTTCACTCTCCCAATGGTTGGTCCTCTCAGGGGGGGGGCGTCCCAGTTTGGAATGCCCTGCTGTGTGTATAGCGACGGATCACAAAGGAAATGAACCTTTCCACCTGTTCCAGCCGTGCAGACGTGGGTCACTCAGCTTGCTCGGTTTCACTCAGCTCTATTCAGCTCCGAGCAGAGCGGAGCTGACTTCTGGCTGTAGGCATGCCTGAACTGGCTATTCAGAAAGCCCTGCTCGGCTATGTGCTACAGATAGAGGTATGCTGAGGAAGCAGCCATGCCAAGGGCTCCTGGAAGAGGTGAGTGGATCAGGTGATCCGGGGGTTTCACACAGTGAGTGGGATTCTGATGGGAGGCCTGGCCGCTGGCCTTCCCCCTGGGGCATCCCGCTATTAAACCCCTCCTGGGCTCACCGCAAAACTCACCTTTGTCCTGGCTCTTCTGGCGATCTAAACAATACTGGACTGCATCCAAAGCATCTCTGGCTGAGGCCCATTCCTGCACTCAGCCATTCAGACAGACGTGGCTATGCTCCCATCCCCAGCCTAAAGGGAACCAGGGATGTGACAGCTCCTGTTTACTACTGCCGAGTAAGTGGGAGCAGTCACATCCCTGGTTCCCTTTAGGCTGGGGACGGGAGCGTAGCCCACTACTGCCGAGTAAGCGGGAGCAGTCACAGATAATGGCCAGATAATGCTCCCCAGGATCCCTTATACACATCCGCCCCGACACCTCATAGATATTTTCTTGAGACCTTGCACATGTTTTCCCTGGCACAGTGTAAACTTTTTTCTTGACACCTTATAGACATTTCCTTGATCCATTATCGCCATCATGTGACACCTTGTAGACATTCTCTTGATACATTGTCATGCTTGGGTGCAATATTTGCTAAATCTATAAGTATAGGGGAATATTTGCAGCCCTTAAAACAGAACAACACCCATTTTCTTAAAAAGATGAGTGTCAGGTCCCAGTCAAAGAGGTGCATTTATCAAGGGGGTTATTCATGAAGCTTTAGCGCCAAGCAGTGCCTCATAGCGGCAGGCAGCGTCTTGTGAACGCCGGGCGCTGTACGCAATAAACATTTATGAATGTGATTCTGGTGAGCGCCTCTAACAGCGCCATGTAGCGTCACATGTATTATTACAGGCAGGTCAGTGTATAGCACCTCTAACAGCGCCATGTAGTGTCACATGTATTATTACAGGCAGGTCAGTGTATAGCGCCTCTAACAGCGCCATGTAGTGTCACATGTATTATTACAGGCAGGTCAGTGTATAGCGCCTCTAACAGCACCATGTAGCGTCACATGTATTATTACAGGCGGCTCGGCGTATAGCACCGGTGCTCTAGCTTCCAGAGCGCCGGGTATTACCTTTCGCTCACTGTTGCTCTGCATCTAAACAGAGCCATGTTGCCGGTCGTTAATATGCATGGTATACAGTGCTTATTAGGCCCTTATTTAACAAGGGATAGCGCCAGGTAGCGAATGGTGAGCGAATGGTAATGACGGGCACCGCCACGGGTACGCCGGCTCCCCTCCGCAATCACACATTTATCAAGCCGATCCTGCTTAGCGACTGACAGAGCGCCAGATAGCGAATCATTCATCATTATTCCAGCCTCACCCCACAGCACCAGCGAGCGACCTTGAACAGCGACAGGTATGACCTCTCGCTACCTGGCGCTCTCCAATGCATTTCAATGGAGCAATCTTTAAATATTCTAAATTAATTGCTATTATTATTATTATTTTTTTTTTTTTTTAATGTCAAAAATTCTGTGACCACTTCTGCAATGTTAGATATTTTTTTTAAGGTAAAAAAAAAAAGAATTGATATTACAGGTCTGATATTAATGTATTCATATTACAAAATGTTTTGAAAAACTTGTTTTTTTTTCCCAAAAATATGGTTGTTTGGGGGTTAAAAAACTACTTTTAACCCATCGCCGCCAGAGCTCTGGGGTTTAAACAAGCATTTCACTGCGCGAGAATTTTTTGAGCGTGATTTGTTAATGAATATGCTGGGAGCCGGTCGCTATGGCCATTCGCTGTCATGCGCTCCCATACAGCGCGGAACCTGTCAAATAGTGACTCCTAACCCCGTATTCAACATTACCGCACACCGACTGAGTCGCTGTCAACAGCCGAACAACGGCCAAGCACAGCGAATACTAGCGGGCGCTGTGAAAATAACGCTACTGTCGCTCATCTGTCGCTACCTGGCGCTATTAATGAATCGGCCTCCCCGACAAGAGCCCGCTCATGTGCTGTAGGACAGGTTTTTTTTGTAGGACGTTTTTATGGGTCATCTGGGGGTTTGGGGGATGCCCTCGGGGCAAGAATCAAAACTCAGGATAGTCAAGATTAGGAATTTTGTTCTGCTTTAAGTGACTATGCTGGATTTTGGTTCATTTCCTAGGGGCACCCCCCTTGGATAGCCAGTATAATCACCTCACTGACAGTCCCATGGCGCATGTGTGGGTTCTCTTCTAATCAGCACTCTCTGCCGTGCATATTAATGCTCACAGAGCCCATCCCCTCAGGGCTGTATTTACCATTAGGCAACCCTAGGCACGTGCCTAGGGTGACAACCTGGAAGGGGGGGAGGGCGCTGCCCTTACTACTGTAGTAAAGAAAATAAATTATGACTCTCATATCCAGAACATTAATGCCTCCTGACAAGCATCCCCCAGCCACAGAAGGACGCAGAGTGTATTTGTGTGAAGGGGGGGCAATGGGTTGAACACAGGCCAGAGCATCTCTCCTGCACTGCTTTGGTCATGTGACTCCCGTCAGAATGCAGAATAAGATGGAACATGCGTGTCTGCTTCTCTGCATTTCCCCCTTTGTACCCTTTCCCTCCTCCACACACATACTCTGCATCTAGCCCATTGCATGCCTCCCAAATTTTCATATTGGGAAAGAGGGACAATATGTAAATTAGGCCACACCCCCTCATTGAACGATGGATAGGAGATAGGATGTAACACTAGAAACACTTTGAATAGGCAAATTAATTATTTATTGACGCAGATCTGCATGTTACACCTCAAGGAGGGACAAATGAGAACAACAAGGGACACGGACTCAAAAGAGGGACAGTCCCTCCAAATCAGGGACACTTGGGAGGTATGACACTGCACCCTTTCCCCTACACACTTTTTCTCTGTAATCTAACTTTTAAAGAAAGGGACGCAAACACTTAAAGTGCCTTGGGCACCAAGAACACCGAACCCGGCCCTGCATCCCCTATCCCCTATCACATGTGAGCCTATCAGAATGGCTGGGGGACGCTGGAGCATACATCAGCTGCCAGATGCAGGGATCAGGCCCACGCATGTATTGTGGGATCAATAGCGCCGCAAGTATACAGGCCATCCTGGGGGGGTTTAAAGCGGACCTTCAGCATCATTTCATGAAAAGCCCAAACCCTTAAAAAACTATTCCCCAGCATCTAAAATTAATTATTATTAATTACTTTTTATTTTTTCCCCCACTGGGCTGCAACTCTGTTCAGGACTCTAGGGTACGGGCGCCGCCATCTTGGCTCAGTAGCTTCCCATACTGAGCAGAAGAGAGGGGTCATAAGTACAGGGGGGCAGGTTATAGCTGTGCATTGTACAGACAGAGCAGAGCTGGGGTCAGGAAAAGGTCAGCAATCCCAGAATGCAGAGCGACACAGTCAGAACATTTCCTGTTTGCAGGCTGCCTGCACCTCCATGGACCACCATCTTGGATGTTTAAAGTCTCAGAAAACGCAATAGATGCAGGTAGGATGATTTTTAATGTGAGCAATCTGTATGTACGGGGTGTGGGAAACATATAAGATATATTCTTATTCAGGGTGAAGGTCCGGATTAATGTGAGCAATCTGTATGTACAGGGTGGGGGAAACATATAAGATAGGCTCTTATTCAGGGTGAAGGTCCGGATTAATGTGAGCAATCTGTATGTACAGGGTGTAGGAAACATATAAGATAGGCTCTTATTCAGGGTGAAGGTCCGGATTAATGTGAGCAATCTGTATGTACAGGGTGTGGGAAACATATAAGATAGGCTCTTATTCAGGGTGGAGGTCCGGATTAACTTGAACAATCTGTATGTACAGGGTGGGGGAAACATATAAGATAGGCTCTTATTCAGGGTGAAGGTCCGGATTAATGTGGGCAATCTGTATGTACAGGGTGTGGGATACATATAAGATAGGCTCTTATTCAGGGTGAAGGTCTGGATTAATGTGGGCAATCTGTATGTACAGGGTGTGGGAAACATATAAGATAGGCTCTTATTCAGGGTGAAGGTCTGGATTAATGTGGGCAATCGGTATGTACAGGGTGTGGGAAACATATAAGATAGGCTCTTATTCAGGGTAAAGGTCCGGATTAATGTGAGCAATCTGTATGTACAGGGTGTAGGAAACATATAAGATAGGCTCTTATTCAGGGTGAAGGTCCGGATTAATGTGAGCAATCTGTATGTACAGGGTGGGGGAAACATATAAGATAGGCTCTTATTCAGGGTGAAGGTCCGGATTAATGTGGGCAATCTGTATGTACAGGGTGTAGGAAACATATAAGATAGGCTCTTATTCAGGGTGAAGGTCCGGATTAATGTGAGCAATCTGTATGTACAGGGTGTAGGAAACATATAAGATTGGCTCTTATTCAGGGTGAAGGTCCGGATTAATTTGAACAATCTGTATGTACAGGGTGTAGGAAACATATAAGATTGGCTCTTATTCAGGGTGAAGGTCCGGATTAATGTGGGCAATCTGTATGTACAGGGTGTGGGAAACATATAAGATAGGCTCTTATTCAGGGTGAAGGTCCGGATTAATGTGGGCAATCTGTATGTACAGGGTGTGGGAAACATATAAAATAGGCTCTTATTCAGGGTGAAGGTCCGGATTAATGTGAGCAATCTGTATGTACAGGGTGTAGGAAACATATAAGATTGGCTCTTATTCAGGGTGAAGGTCCGGATTAATTTGAACAATCTGTATGTACAGGGTGGGGGAAACATATAAGATAGGCTCTTATTCAGGGTGAAGGTCCGGATTAATGTGAGCAATCTGTATGTACAGGGTGTAGGAAACATATAAGATAGGCTCTTATTCAGGGTGAAGGTCCGGATTAATGTGAGCAATCTGTATGTACAGGGTGGGGGAAACATATAAGATAGGCTCTTATTCAGGGTGAAGGTCCGGATTAATGTGAGCAATCTGTATGTACAGGGTGTGGGAAACATATAAGATAGGCTCTTATTCAGGGTGAAGGTCCGGATTAATGTGGGCAATCTGTATGTACAGGGTGTAGGAAACATATAAGATAGGCTCTTATTCAGGGTGAAGGTCCGGATTAATGTGAGCAATCTGTATGTACAGGGTGTAGGAAACATATAAGATAGGCTCTTATTCAGGGTGAAGGTCCGGATTAATGTGAGCAATCTGTATGTACAGGGTGTAGGAAACATATAAGATTGGCTCTTATTCAGGGTGAAGGTCCGGATTAATTTGAACAATCTGTATGTACAGGGGGGAAACATATAAGATAGGCTCTTATTCAGGGTGAAGGTCTGGATTAATGTGGGCAATCTGTATGTACAGGGTGTGGGAAACATATAAGATAGGCTCTTATTCAGGGTGAAGGTCCGGATTAATGTGGGCAATCTGTATGTACAGGGTGTGGGAAACATATAAAATAGGCTCTTATTCAGGGTGAAGGTCCGGATTAATGTGGGCAATCTGTATGTACAGGGTGTGGGATACATATAAGATAGGCTCTTATTCAGGGTGAAGGTCTGGATTAATGTGGGCAATCTGTATGTACAGGGTGTGGGAAACATATAAGATAGGCTCTTATTCAGGGTGAAGGTCCGGATTAATGTGGGCAATCTGTATGTACAGGGTGTGGGATACATATAAGATAGGCTCTTATTCAGGGTGAAGGTCTGGATTAATGTGGGCAATCTGTATGTACAGGGTGTGGGATACATATAAGATAGGCTCTTATTCGGGGTGAAGGTCCGGATTAATGTGGGCAATCTGTATGTACAGGGTGTGGGAAACATATAAGATAGGCTCTTATTCAGGGTGAAGGTCCGGATTAATGTGAGCAATCTGTATGTACAGGGTGTAGGAAACATATAAGATAGGCTCTTATTCAGGCTGAAGGTCCGGATTAATGTGAGCAATCTGTATGTACAGGGTGGGGGAAACATATAAGATAGGCTCTTATTCAGGGTGAAGGTCCGGATTAATGTGAGCAATCTGTATGTACAGGGTGTGGGATACATATAAGATAGGCTCTTATTCAGGGTGAAGGTCTGGATTAATGTGAGCAATCTGTATGTACAGGGTGTGGGATACATATAAGATAGGCTCTTATTCAGGGTGAAGGTCCGGATTAATGTGAGCAATCTGTATGTACAGGGTGTGGGATACATGTAAGATAGGCTCTTATTCAGGGTGAAGGTCTGGATTAATGTGAGCAATCTGTATGTACAGGGTGTGGGATACATATAAGATAGGCTCTTATTCAGGGTGAAGGTCTGGATTAATGTGGGCAATCTGTATGTACAGGGTGTGGGAAACATATAAGATAGGCTCTTATTCAGGGTGAAGGTCCGGATTAATGTGGGCAATCTGTATGTACAGGGTGTGGGAAACATATAAAATAGGCTCTTATTCAGGGTGAAGGTCCGGATTAATGTGAGCAATCTGTATGTACAGGGTGTGGGAAACATATAAGATAGGCTCTTATTCAGGGTGAAGGTCCGGATTAATGTGAGCAATCTGTATGTACAGGGTGTAGGAAACATATAAGATAGGCTCTTATTCCGGGTGAAGGTCCGGATTAATGTGAGCAATCTGTATGTACAGGGTGTGGGAAACATATAAAATAGGCTCTTATTCAGGGTGAAGGTCCGGATTAATGTGGGCAATCTGTATGTACAGGGTGTGGGATACATATAAGATAGGCTCTTATTCAGGGTGAAGGTCCGGATTAATGTGAGCAATCTGTATGTACAGGGTGGGGGAAACATATAAGATAGGCTCTTATTCAGGGTGAAGGTCCGGATTAATGTGAGCAATCTGTATGTACAGGGTGGGGGAAACATATAAGATAGGCTCTTATTCAGGGTGAAGGTCCGGATTAATGTGAGCAATCTGTATGTACAGGGTGTAGGAAACATATAAGATAGGCTCTTATTCAGGGTGAAGGTCCGGATTAATGTGGGCAATCTGTATGTACAGGGTGGGGGAAACATATAAGATAGGCTCTTATTCAGGGTGAAGGTCCGGATTAATGTGGGCAATCTGTATGTACAGGGTGTAGGAAACATATAAGATAGGCTCTTATTCAGGGTGAAGGTCCGGATTAATGTGAGCAATCTGTATGTACAGGGTGTAGGAAACATATAAGATTGGCTCTTATTCAGGGTGAAGGTCCGGATTAATTTGAACAATCTGTATGTACAGGGTGGGGGAAACATATAAGATAGGCTCTTATTCAGGGTGAAGGTCCGGATTAATGTGAGCAATCTGTATGTACAGGGTGTAGGAAACATATAAGATAGGCTCTTATTCAGGGTGAAGGTCCGGATTAATGTGAGCAATCTGTATGTACAGGGTGGGGGAAACATATAAGATAGGCTCTTATTCAGGGTGAAGGTCCGGATTAATGTGAGCAATCTGTATGTACAGGGTGTGGGAAACATATAAGATAGGCTCTTATTCAGGGTGAAGGTCCGGATTAATGTGGGCAATCTGTATGTACAGGGTGTAGGAAACATATAAGATAGGCTCTTATTCAGGGTGAAGGTCCGGATTAATGTGAGCAATCTGTATGTACAGGGTGTAGGAAACATATAAGATTGGCTCTTATTCAGGGTGAAGGTCCGGATTAATTTGAACAATCTGTATGAACAGGGTGGGGGAAACATATAAGATAGGCTCTTATTCAGGGTGAAGGTCTGGATTAATGTGGGCAATCTGTATGTACAGGGTGTGGGAAACATATAAGATAGGCTCTTATTCAGGGTGAAGGTCCGGATTAATGTGGGCAATCTGTATGTACAGGGTGTGGGAAACATATAAAATAGGCTCTTATTCAGGGTGAAGGTCCGGATTAATGTGGGCAATCTGTATGTACAGGGTGTGGGATACATATAAGATAGGCTCTTATTCAGGGTGAAGGTCTGGATTAATGTGGGCAATCTGTATGTACAGGGTGTGGGAAACATATAAGATAGGCTCTTATTCAGGGTGAAGGTCCGGATTAATGTGGGCAATCTGTATGTACAGGGTGTGGGATACATATAAGATAGGCTCTTATTCAGGGTGAAGGTCTGGATTAATGTGGGCAATCTGTATGTACAGGGTGTGGGATACATATAAGATAGGCTCTTATTCAGGGTGAAGGTCCGGATTAATGTGGGCAATCTGTATGTACAGGGTGTGGGAAACATATAAGATAGGCTCTTATTCAGGGTGAAGGTCCGGATTAATGTGAGCAATCTGTATGTACAGGGTGTAGGAAACATATAAGATAGGCTCTTATTCAGGCTGAAGGTCCGGATTAATGTGAGCAATCTGTATGTACAGGGTGGGGGAAACATATAAGATAGGCTCTTATTCAGGGTGAAGGTCCGGATTAATGTGAGCAATCTGTATGTACAGGGTGTGGGATACATATAAGATAGGCTCTTATTCAGGGTGAAGGTCTGGATTAATGTGAGCAATCTGTATGTACAGGGTGTGGGATACATATAAGATAGGCTCTTATTCAGGGTGAAGGTCCGGATTAATGTGAGCAATCTGTATGTACAGGGTGTGGGATACATGTAAGATAGGCTCTTATTCAGGGTGAAGGTCTGGATTAATGTGAGCAATCTGTATGTACAGGGTGTGGGATACATATAAGATAGGCTCTTATTCAGGGTGAAGGTCTGGATTAATGTGGGCAATCTGTATGTACAGGGTGTGGGAAACATATAAGATAGGCTCTTATTCAGGGTGAAGGTCCGGATTAATGTGGGCAATCTGTATGTACAGGGTGTGGGAAACATATAAAATAGGCTCTTATTCAGGGTGAAGGTCCGGATTAATGTGAGCAATCTGTATGTACAGGGTGTGGGAAACATATAAGATAGGCTCTTATTCAGGGTGAAGGTCCGGATTAATGTGAGCAATCTGTATGTACAGGGTGTAGGAAACATATAAGATAGGCTCTTATTCCGGGTGAAGGTCCGGATTAATGTGAGCAATCTGTATGTACAGGGTGTGGGAAACATATAAAATAGGCTCTTATTCAGGGTGAAGGTCCGGATTAATGTGGGCAATCTGTATGTACAGGGTGTGGGATACATATAAGATAGGCTCTTATTCAGGGTGAAGGTCCGGATTAATGTGAGCAATCTGTATGTACAGGGTGGGGGAAACATATAAGATAGGCTCTTATTCAGGGTGAAGGTCCGGATTAATGTGAGCAATCTGTATGTACAGGGTGGGGGAAACATATAAGATAGGCTCTTATTCAGGGTGAAGGTCCGGATTAATGTGAGCAATCTGTATGTACAGGGTGTAGGAAACATATAAGATAGACTCTTATTCAGGGTGAAGGTCCGGATTAATGTGGGCAATCTGTATGTACAGGGTGGGGGAAACATATAAGATAGGCTCTTATTCAGGGTGAAGGTCCGGATTAATGTGGGCAATCTGTATGTACAGGGTGTAGGAAACATATAAGATAGGCTCTTATTCAGGGTGAAGGTCCGGATTAATGTGAGCAATCTGTATGTACAGGGTGTAGGAAACATATAAGATTGGCTCTTATTCAGGGTGAAGGTCCGGATTAATTTGAACAATCTGTATGTACAGGGTGGGGGAAACATATAAGATAGGCTCTTATTCAGGGTGAAGGTCCGTATTAATGTGAGCAATCTGTATGTACAGGGTGTAGGAAACATATAAGATAGGCTCTTATTCAGGGTGAAGGTCCGGATTAATGTGAGCAATCTGTATGTACAGGGTGGGGGAAACATATAAGATAGGCTCTTATTCAGGGTGAAGGTCCGGATTAATGTGAGCAATCTGTATGTACAGGGTGTGGGAAACATATAAGATAGGCTCTTATTCAGGGTGAAGGTCCGGATTAATGTGGGCAATCTGTATGTACAGGGTGTAGGAAACATATAAGATAGGCTCTTATTCAGGGTGAAGGTCCGGATTAATGTGAGCAATCTGTATGTACAGGGTGTAGGAAACATATAAGATTGGCTCTTATTCAGGGTGAAGGTCCGGATTAATTTGAACAATCTGTATGTACAGGGTGGGGGAAACATATAAGATAGGCTCTTATTCAGGGTGAAGGTCTGGATTAATGTGGGCAATCTGTATGTACAGGGTGTGGGAAACATATAAGATAGGCTCTTATTCAGGGTGAAGGTCCGGATTAATGTGGGCAATCTGTATGTACAGGGTGTGGGAAACATATAAAATAGGCTCTTATTCAGGGTGAAGGTCCGGATTAATGTGGGCAATCTGTATGTACAGGGTGTGGGATACATATAAGATAGGCTCTTATTCAGGGTGAAGGTCTGGATTAATGTGGGCAATCTGTATGTACAGGGTGTGGGAAACATATAAGATAGGCTCTTATTCAGGGTGAAGGTCCGGATTAATGTGGGCAATCTGTATGTGCAGGGTGTGGGATACATATAAGATAGGCTCTTATTCAGGGTGAAGGTCTGGATTAATGTGGGCAATCTGTATGTACAGGGTGTGGGATACATATAAGATAGGCTCTTATTCAGGGTGAAGGTCCGGATTAATGTGGGCAATCTGTATGTACAGGGTGTGGGAAACATATAAGATAGGCTCTTATTCAGGGTGAAGGTCCGGATTAATGTGAGCAATCTGTATGTACAGGGTGTAGGAAACATATAAGATAGGCTCTTATTCAGGCTGAAGGTCCGGATTAATGTGAGCAATCTGTATGTACAGGGTGGGGGAAACATATAAGATAGGCTCTTATTCAGGGTGAAGGTCCGGATTAATGTGAGCAATCTGTATGTACAGGGTGTGGGATACATATAAGATAGGCTCTTATTCAGGGTGAAGGTCTGGATTAATGTGAGCAATCTGTATGTACAGGGTGTGGGATACATATAAGATAGGCTCTTATTCAGGGTGAAGGTCCGGATTAATGTGAGCAATCTGTATGTACAGGGTGTGGGATACATGTAAGATAGGCTCTTATTCAGGGTGAAGGTCTGGATTAATGTGAGCAATCTGTATGTACAGGGTGTGGGATACATATAAGATAGGCTCTTATTCAGGGTGAAGGTCTGGATTAATGTGGGCAATCTGTATGTACAGGGTGTGGGAAACATATAAGATAGGCTCTTATTCAGGGTGAAGGTCCGGATTAATGTGGGCAATCTGTATGTACAGGGTGTGGGAAACATATAAAATAGGCTCTTATTCAGGGTGAAGGTCCGGATTAATGTGAGCAATCTGTATGTACAGGGTGTGGGAAACATATAAGATAGGCTCTTATTCAGGGTGAAGGTCCGGATTAATGTGAGCAATCTGTATGTACAGGGTGTAGGAAACATATAAGATAGGCTCTTATTCCGGGTGAAGGTCCGGATTAATGTGAGCAATCTGTATGTACAGGGTGTGGGAAACATATAAAATAGGCTCTTATTCAGGGTGAAGGTCCGGATTAATGTGGGCAATCTGTATGTACAGGGTGTGGGATACATATAAGATAGGCTCTTATTCAGGGTGAAGGTCCGGATTAATGTGAGCAATCTGTATGTACAGGGTGGGGGAAACATATAAGATAGGCTCTTATTCAGGGTGAAGGTCCGGATTAATGTGAGCAATCTGTATGTACAGGGTGGGGGAAACATATAAGATAGGCTCTTATTCAGGGTGAAGGTCCGGATTAATGTGAGCAATCTGTATGTACAGGGTGGGGGAAACATATAAGATAGGCTCTTATTCAGGGTGAAGGTCCGGATTAATGTGAGCAATCTGTATGTACAGGGTGTAGGAAACATATAAGATAGGCTCTTATTCAGGGTGAAGGTCCGGATTAATGTGAGCAATCTGTATGTACAGGGTGTAGGAAACATATAAGATAGGCTCTTATTCAGGGTGAAGGTCCGCTTTATTCGGGATGAGCATTTGGCACAGCTGCAGCGTTTATTGTCCTTCCAGCAGAGCTTATTATTGTGGGATCCCCGGCACAAGGTCACTGTGCGGATGATGAATGCAATGAGCGCCGAGCTTCCCCCAGCTCACCGCCGTCCAGAGAGATAAATGAGCAGCCGAGCCTGAAAAAGGGAATTAATAAGAAAACGCTGCTGCGTGCCAGCCGAGGTTATACAATGGCGCCGAATACGCCACAGTGCTTTCTATAGGCCAGGCCGTACTCATTCTACACCGCCTGAAAATCACGAAAAACAGTAAGGGGTTATAGCGCCAGGTAGTGCTTCGTAACGGCAGGCAAAACCACATTTAAGAAAGTGAATCTGGTGAGCGCCTCTAACAGCGCCATGTAGCGTCACATGTATTATTACAGGCAGGTCAGTGTATAGCACCTCTAACAGCGCCATGTAGCGTCACATGTATTATTACAGGCAGGTCAGTGTATAGCGCCTCTAACAGCGCCATGTAGCTTCACATGTATTATTACAGGTGGCTCAGTGTATAGCGCCTCTAACAGCGCCATGTAGCGTCACATGTATTATTACAGGCGGCTCAGTGTATAGCGCCTCTAACAGCGCCATGTAGCGTCACATGTATTATTACAGGTGGCTCAGTGTATAGCGCCTCTAACAGCGCCATGTAGCGTCACATGTATTATTACAGGCGGCTCAGTGTATAGCGCCTCTAACAGCGCCATGTAGCGTCACATGTATTATTACAGGCAGGCCAGTGTATAGCGCCTCTAACAGCACCATGTAGCGTCACATGTATTATTACAGGCAGGTCAGTGTATAGCGCCTCTAACAGCGCCATGTAGCGTCACATGTATTATTACAGGCAGGTCAATGTATAGCGCCTCTAACAGTGCCATGTAGCGTCACATGTATTATTACAGGCAGGTCAGTGTATAGCGCCTCTAACAGCACCATGTAGCGTCACATGTATTATTACAGGCAGGTCAGTGTATAGCGCCTCTAACAGCACCATGTAGCGTCACATGTATTATTACAGGCAGGTCAATGTATAGTGCCTCTAACAGCGCCATGTAGCGTCACATGTATTATTACAGGCAGGTCAGTGTATAGCACCTCTAACAGCACCATGTAGCGTCACATGTATTATTACAGGCAGGTCAGTGTATAGCGCCTCTAACAGCACCATGTAGCGTCACATGTATTATTACAGGCAGGTCAGTGTATAGCGCCTCTAACAGCGCCATGTAGCGTCACATGTATTATTACAGGCAGGTCAGTGTATAGCGCCTCTAACAGCGCCATGTAGCGTCACATGTATTATTACAGGCGGCTCAGTGTATAGCGCCTCTAACAGCGCCATGTAGTGTCACATGTATTATTACAGGCAGGTCAGTGTATAGCGCCTCTAACAGCGCCATGTAGCGTCACATGTATTATTACAGACAGGTCAGTGTATAGCGCCTCTAACAGCGCCATGTAGCTTCACATGTATTATTACAGACAGGTCAGTGTATAGCGCCTCTAACAGCGCCATGTAGCGTCACATGTATTATTACAGGTGGCTCAGTGTATAGCGCCTCTAACAGCGCCATGTAGCGTCACATGTATTATTACAGGCGGCTCAGTGTATAGCGCCTCTAACAGCGCCATGTAGTGTCACATGTATTATTACAGGCAAGTCAGTGTATAGCGCCTCTAACAGCGTCATGTAGCGTCACATGTATTATTACAGGCAAGTCAGTGTATAGCGCCTCTAACAGCGTCATGTAGCGTCACATGTATTATTACAGGCAGGTCAGTGTATAGCGCCTCTAACAGCGTCATGTAGTGTCACATGTATTATTACAGGCAGCTCAGTGTATAGCGCCTCTAACAGCGCCATGTAGCGTCACATGTATTATTACAGGCAGGTCAGTGTATAGCGCCTCTAACAGCGTCATGTAGCGTCACATGTATTATTACAGGCAAGTCAGTGTATAGCGCCTCTAACAGCGTCATGTAGTGTCACATGTATTATTACAGGCAGCTCAGTGTATAGCGCCTCTAACAGCGCCATGTAGCGTCACATGTATTATTACAGGCAGGTCAGTGTATAGCGCCTCTAACAGCGCCATGTAGCGTCACATGTATTATTACAGGCAGGTCAGTGTATAGCACCTCTAACAGCGCCATGTAGCGTCACATGTATTATTACAGGCAGGTCAGTGTATAGCTCCTCTAACAGCGCCATGTAGCGTCACATGTATTATTACAGGCAGGTCAGTGTATAGCACCTCTAACAGCGCCATGTAGCGTCACATGTATTATTACAGGCAGGTCAGTGTATAGCGCCTCTAACAGCGCCATGTAGCGTCACATGTATTATTACAGGCAGGTCAGTGTATAGCGCCTCTAACAGCGTCATGTAGCGTCACATGTATTATTACAGGCAGGTCAGTGTATAGCGCCTCTAACAGCGCCATGTAGCGTCACATGTATTATTACAGGCAGGTCAGTGTATAGCGCCTCTAACAGCGCCATGTAGCGTCACATGTATTACAGGCAGGTCAGTGTATAGCGCCTCTAACAGCGCCATGTAGCGTCACATGTATTATTACAGGCAGGTCAATGTATAGCGCCTCTAACAGCGTCATGTAGCGTCACATGTATTATTACAGGCAGGTCAGTGTATAGCACCTCTAACAGCGTCATGTAGCGTCACATGTATTATTACAGGCAGGTCAGTGTATAGCACCTCTAACAGCGTCATGTAGCGTCACATGTATTATTACAGGCAGCTCAGTGTATAGCGCCTCTAACAGCGCCATGTAGCGTTACATGTATTATTACAGGCGGCTCAGTGTATAGCGCCTCTAACAGCGTCATGTAGCGTCACATGTATTATTACAGACAGGTCAGTGTATAGCGCCTCTAACAGCGTCATGTAGCGTCACATGTATTATTACAGGCAGGTCAGTGTATAGCGCCTCTAACAGCGTCATGTAGTGTCACATGTATTATTACAGGCAGGTCAGTGTATAGCGCCTCTAACAGCGCCATGTAGCGTTACATGTATTATTACAGGCAGGTCAGTGTATAGCACCTCTAACAGCGCCATGTAGTGTCACATGTATTATTACAGGCAGGTCAGTGTATAGCACCTCTAACAGCGCCATGTAGCGTCACATGTATTATTACAGGCAGGTCAGTGTATAGCGCCTCTAACAGCGCCATGTAGCGTTACATGTATTATTACAGGCGGCTCAGTGTATAGCACCTCTAACAGCGCCATGTAGCGTCACATGTATTATTACAGGCAGGTCAGTGTATAGCGCCTCTAACAGCGCCATGTAGCGTCACATGTATTATTACAGGCAGGTCAGTGTATAGCGCCTCTAACAGCGCCATGTAGCGTCACATGTATTATTACAGGCAGGTCAGTGTATAGCGTCTCTAACAGCGCCATGTAGCGTCACATGTATTATTACAGGCAGGTCAGTGTATAGCGCCTCTAACAGCGCCATGTAGCGTTACATGTATTATTACAGGCGGCTCAGTGTATAGCACCTCTAACAGCGCCATGTAGCGTCACATGTATTATTACAGGCAGGTCAGTGTATAGCGCCTCTAACAGCGCCATGTAGCGTCACATGTATTATTACAGGCAGGTCAGTGTATAGCACCTCTAACAGCGTCATGTAGTGTCACATGTATTATTACAGGCAGGTCAGTGTATAGCACCTCTAACAGCGCCATGTAGCGTCACATGTATTATTACAGGCAGGTCAGTGTATAGCGCCTCGAACAGCGCCATGTAGCGTCACATGTATTATTACAGGCAGGTCAGTGTATAGCACCTCTAACAGCGTCATGTAGTGTCACATGTATTATTACAGGCAGGTCAGTGTATAGCGCCTCTAACAGCGTCATGTAGTGTCACATGTATTATTACAGGCAGGTCAGTGTATAGCGCCTCTAACAGCGCCATGTAGCGTCACATGTATTATTACAGGCAGGTCAGTGTATAGCGCCTCTAACAGCGTCATGTAGCGTCACATGTATTATTACAGGCGGCTCAGTGTATAGCGCCTCTAACAGCACCATGTAGCGTCACATGTATTATTACAGGCGGCTCAGCGTATAGCGCCGGTGTTCCACCTTCCAGAGCGCCATGTAGTACCTGTCTGTCCTATCTGGCACTCATCCCATCGCCGGCACTGATGATATATGGGACACTGCCTGGCACCTTTTTTACTGGGACCTGACATTCATCTGGCACTATGTGGCTTTAGCCTTTCTTAAATAACCCCCTATGTGTTCAGAAATAGACGGGAAGGCTGATTCATGGCTAACGCCAGGTAGCGACAGAAGAGCGTCTGTAGCAGGTATTTCAGAGCGTCCGCTAGTAGTCGCTGTGCTCGGCCGTGGTTCGCTAGTTCAGAGCGCCTCAGTCGCTGTGCAGCATTGATGAATACGTTGTGGGGAGTCGCTATATGAGCAGCACAGCGCTGTATGGGAGCGAATGGTAGCGACTGGTCTGTGCGACCCACTCACACCATATTCATCAAAAAGGCTGTGTGATTAAAGTCTGTTTTTGAACATGTATCCAACAGTAACAAAGCGGAAACATATGGAATGACATTGTTATAACATTGTGACATGAACACATTAATGCCAGACCTGTAATGTCAATTCTGCATAAATAAATAAAAAATGAAAAAAGTTTTCAAAAATGGCTTTTTCTAGGCCAGGAGAGGACACACAATTATTTGAGAGAAAAAAAAATATTAAAAACAATAAATCCCGTTTAAAGAGAAGAAAAGGTTCGTCCATTGAAATGTATGGGAGAGCGACAGGTAGCGAGAGGTCATACCTGGCGCTGTGCAAGGCTGAACGCCGGCGATGTTCGCTGAGGCTGTGAAAATGATGAATCGGACGCTACATGGCGCTATCCGAGTCGCTAAACAGATTCTGCTTGATAAATGTGTAATTGCGTGCCGTGTGCGGCGTTCACCTGTCGCTACCTGACGCTATCCCTTCTTAAATAAGGACTGTAGTCTAGTCTTGGGTGCTATGACCTTGGGACACCACCTAGCGTTCGCGATTGGCTCTGCAGTGAATAAGGGAGAAGCTTCTACAGCGCCTCTACAGGTATCACATTTATCAATCCTGGACAGGATAGTACAGCGCCACTTGTCCACCTGCTAAGCTAGGTTATAGAACCGGACACTCGCTTACAGCGTCTACTAGCAGTCGCTTTAAGCTGCGCTATACAGACGCTCACATGGCGATACCGGGCTCTAGTAATAAATCAGCCTCCACATACGGGGAGGCCGATTCATTAATAGCGCCAGGTAGCGACAGATGAGCGCCAGTAGCGTTATTTTGACAGCGCCCGCTAGTAGTCGCTGTGCTTGGCCATTGTTCGGTTGTTGACAGCGACTCAGTCGGTGTGCAGTAATGTTGAATATTGGGTGAGGAGTCGCTATTTGACAGGTTCCGCGCTGTATGGGAGCGCATGACAGCGAATGGCCATAGCGACCGGCTCCCACCATATTCATTAACAAATCACGCTCAAAAAATTCTCGCGCTGTGAAATGCTTGTTTAAACCCCAGAGCGCTGGCGGCGATGTGTTAAAAGTAGTTTTTTTAACCCCCAAACAACCATATTTTTAGAAAAATAAAAAAACATGTTTTTACAAACATTTTGTAATATGAATACATTAATATCAGACCTGTAATATCAATTCTGCACAATTTTTTTTTTTTTTGCATTGCAGAAGTGGTCACAGAATTTTTGCCATTTAAAAAAAAAAAAAAAAAAAAAAACATTAATAGCATTTAATTATGAATATTTAAAGATTGTTCCATTGAAATGCATTGGAGAGCGCCAGGTAGCGAGAGGTCATACCTGTCGCTGTTCAAGGTCGCTCTCTGGCGCTGTGGGGTGAGGCTGGAATAATGATGAATGATTCGCTATCTGGCGCTCTGTCAGTCGCTAAGCAGGATCGGCTTGATAAATGTGTGATTGCGGAGGGGAGCCGGCGTTCTCGTGGCGGTGACCGTCATTACCGTTTGCTCACCATACGCTACCTGGCGCTATCCCTTGTTAAATAAGGGCCATACTGTTTTTTCTCTGGCACCTGTAGACCTTGGGGGTTATTTAAGAAAGGATAGCGTCAGGTAGCGCCTGGTTAATGAGAGGTAGCGACAGGTAGCGACTGGTGAACGCCGGACACGGCACGCAATTCCACATTTATCAAGCAGAATCTGTTTAGCGACTGGGATAGCGCCATGTAGCGTCTGATTCATCATTTTCACAGCCTCAGCGAACAGCGCCGGCGTTCAACCTTGCACAGCGCCAGGTATGACCTCTCGCTACCTGTCGCTCTCCCATACATTTCAATGTACAATCCTTTTCTTCACTTTAAACTGTTTTTTTTTTTTTTGTTTTAATTTTTCCCAAAATCACAAATAATTCTGTGACCTCTTCTGGCATTGAAAAAGCAGTTTTTTTCACAATTTTTTACATTTTTTAAAATATTTCTTCAGAAATGACATTACAGGTCTGCCATTAAAGTGTTCATGTTACAATGTTGTTACAATGTAATTCCATATGTTTTCGCTTTGTTACTAGTGGATAGATGCTGGAAAACAGACTTTAATCACACCGCCTCCTGCGCTCTGGGCTTCAAACTAATATTTTTCAGCGCCAGAGATTTGTGAGGATGTTTTTTTGCTGAATATGGTGTGAGGCGGACGCTATGAGCAGTCGCTAACATGCGCTCCCATACAGCGCTGTACTGGTCAAGTAGCGACTCCTCAAAATGTATTCAACATTACTGAACAGCGACTGAGTCGCTATAAAGTAGCGACCCACGGCCGAGCACTGCGACTACTAGCGGGCGCTCTGAAAATGCCTGCTACAGACGCTCATCTGTCGCTACCTGGCGTTAGTGATGAATCAGCCTCCACATACATACTGTTTTTTCTCTGGCACCTGTAGAGCTTGTTCACTGACACCTTGAAGACATTCCCTGATACATTTTTACTTCCTACTTTGAAGATGTTTCCTTGACACCTTGTAAATATTTTCCGGCATCTTGTAGATATTCTCTTTGACACAGTGTCAAGATTTTTGTAGATATCTTTGTGACACATTTTAGACTTTGATACATTGTAGACTTTTTTAATTGATACTCTGTAGACATTTCCTTCTCAATGTGCACTGTACATGTTTTCCCCGGCACACTGCAGACTTTTTTCTTGACAGCTTGTGCTCATTCTCTTTGACACATTGCCAATATTTTTCTTGATACCTTGCAGAAGTTCTAACCTTTCCCTGGTACATTGCAGACTTTTTTCTTAACACCTTTTAGATATTTTTCTGATACATTGTGGACATTTTCCTTAATACTTTGAGGCTGATTCATGACTAGCGCCAGGTACCGGCAGATGAGCGTCTGTATAGCGGCGCTAAGAGCGAGCTAGTAGACGCTCGTGTGCGTGTATCAGGCGCTGTAACAGGCGCTGTAACAACCTGGCCGGCATTGATGAATGAGATGTATGTTGGGCGCTCTAACACCAGTACAGTGCTGCAGCGAGCGAGAGGTAGCGCCAGCTCAGTACGACCGACTCTCAGCGACACCATATTCACACAGCGTCGGCGCTCTGGATCTGGTCGCTATAGCATAGTGTGATTAAAGTCCGTTTTTGAACACATATCCCCCAGTAACAGAGCGAAAACACATGGAATGACATTGTTATAACACGACATTAATACTTTAGTGCCAGACCGGCAAAGACAATTCTGCAATAAAATATTAAAAATCAAAAAAGTTTTCAAAAATGACTCTTTCTAGGCCAGGAGACGTCACACAATTATTTGAGAGAAAAAAAAATGTAAAAACAAACAACCCTGTTTAAACAGAAGAAAAGTAACGTTCATTGAAATGTATGGGAGAGCGACAGGTAGCAACAGGTAATACCTGGCACTCTAGAAGCTAGAGCTCCGGCGCTATACGCTGAGCTGCCTGTAATAATACATGTGACGCTACATGGCGCTGTTAGAGGCGCTATACGCTGAGCCGTCTGTAATAATACATGTGACGCTACATGGCGCTGTTAGAGGTGCTATACACTGACCTGCCTGTAATAATACATGTGACACTACATGGCGCTGTTAGAGACGCTATACGCTGAGCCGTCTGTAATAATACATGTGACGCTACATGGCGCTGTTAGAGGTGCTATACACTGACCTGCCTGTAATAATACATGTGACACTACATCGCGCTGTTAGAGGTGCTATACGCTGAGCCGCCTGTAATAATACATGTGACGCTACATGGCGCTGTTAGAGGTGCTATACACTGACCTGCCTGTAATAATACATGTGACACTACATGGCGCTGTTAGAGGTGCTATACGCTGAGCCGCCTGTAATAATACATGTGACGCTACATGGCGCTGTTAGAGGCGCTATACGCTGAGCCGTCTGTAATAATACATGTGACACTACATGGCGCTGTTAGAGGTGCTATACACTGACCTGCCTGTAATAATACATGTGACGCTACATGGCGCTGTTAGAGGCGCTCAGCGTTAGAGGTGCTATACGCTGAGCCGCCTGTAATAATACATGTGACGCTACATGGCGCTGTTAGAGGTGCTATACACTGACCTGCCTGTAATAATACATGTGACACTACATGACGCTGTTAGAGGTGCTATACACTGACCTGCCTGTAATAATACATGTGACGCTACATGACGCTGTTAGAGGTGCTATACATTGACCTGCCTGTAATAATACATGTGACGCTACATGACGCTGTTAGAGGCGCTATACACTGACCTGCCTGTAATAATACATGTGACGCTACATGGCGCTGTTAGAGGTGCTATACACTGACCTGCCTGTAATAATACATGTGACACTACATGGCGCTGTTAGAGGTGCTATACGCTGAGCCGTCTGTAATAATACATGTGACGCTACATTGCGCTGTTAGAGGCGCTATACGGTGAGCCGTCTGTAATAATACATGTGACACTACATTGCGCTGTTAGAGGTGCTATACGCTGAGCCGTCTGTAATAATACATGTGACGCTACATGGCGCTGTTAGAGGCGCTATACACTGACCTGCCTGTAATAATACATGTGACACTACATGGCGCTGTTAGAGGCGCTATACGCTGAGCCGTCTGTAATAATACATGTGACGCTACATGGCGCTGTTAGAGGTGCTATACACTGACCTGCCTGTAATAATACATGTGACGCTACATGGCGCTGTTAGAGGTGCTATACGCTGAGCCGCCTGTAATAATACATGTGACGCTACATGGCGCTGTTAGAGGTGCTATACGCTGAGCCGCCTGTAATAATACATGTGACGCTACATGGCGCTGTTAGAGGTGCTATACGCTGAGCCGTCTGTAATAATACATGTGACGCTACATTGCGCTGTTAGAGGCGCTATACGGTGAGCCGTCTGTAATAATACATGTGACACTACATTGCGCTGTTAGAGGTGCTATACGCTGAGCCGTCTGTAATAATACATGTGACGCTACATGGCGCTGTTAGAGGCGCTATACACTGACCTGCCTGTAATAATACATGTGACACTACATGGCGCTGTTAGAGGTGCTATACGCTGAGCCGCCTGTAATAATACATGTGACGCTACATGGCGCTGTTAGAGGTGCTATACACTGACCTGCCTGTAATAATACATGTCACGCTACATGGCGCTGTTAGAGGTGCTATACGCTGAGCCGCCTGTAATAATACATGTGACGCTACATGGCGCTGTTAGAGGTGCTATACACTGACCTGCCTGTAATAATACATGTGACGCTACATGGCGCTGTTAGAGGTGCTATACACTGACCTGCCTGTAATAATACATGTGACACTACATGGCACTGTTAGAGGTGCTATACGCTGAGCCGCCTGTAATAATACATGTGACGCTACATGGCGCTGTTAGAGGTGCTATACGCTGAGCCGTCTGTAATAATACATGTGACACTACATTGCGCTGTTAGAGGTGCCATACGCTGAGCCGTCTGTAATAATACATGTGACGCTACATTGCGCTGTTAGAGGCGCTATACGGTGAGCCGTCTGTAATAATACATGTGACACTACATTGCGCTGTTAGAGGTGCTATACGCTGAGCCGTCTGTAATAATACATGTGACGCTACATGGCGCTGTTAGAGGCGCTAATCACTGACCTGCCTGTAATAATACATGTGACACTACATGGCGCTGTTAGAGGCGCTATACGCTGAGCTGTCTGTAATAATACATGTGACGCTACATGGCGCTGTTAGAGTCGCTCACCAGATTCGCTTTCATAAATGTGGTCTAGTGTACAGTTCACCAAACGCTGCCTGGCGCTACCTGGTGCTATCCCTTCTTGAATAACCCCCATAGTAAATTACCACTTTGAACGAGTTCTCCCTGACAATTTATGGACACCGTGTAGACATTCCCCTTAAAATCTTTCCAATCAGATTGTGAGCGTGGGACAGAATAGACACTGAAGTGTGGGAGCGCCACTATACTGTACAGCAGGTGCCCCTAACCCGTAGCACACAAGTGGCGTCCAATGCCGGGCATTGTGAGTCACACTGAGGGGTTTATTCATCAAGGGATAGCGGCAGGTAGCGCCTCGTAGCAGCAGGCAGCGTCTGGTGTACGCCGATACGCAAAACCACAAAAAGCGATTCTGGTGAGCGACATGTAGCGTCCGATTCATCATTACAGGTGGCTCAGTGTATAGGTGGCTCTAGCTTCCAGAGCCTGGTATTACCTGTCGCTCTCCTATACAATTCAATGGACATTTCCTTTTCTTCTGTTTAAACAGGGTTGTTTGCTTTTACATTTTTTTTTTCTTTCAAATAATTGTGTGACCTCTCCTGGCCTAGAAAGAGTCATTTTTGAAAACATTTTTAATTTTTTATATTTTTATGCAGAATTGTCATTACAGGTCTGGCATTAAAGTGGACCAACACCCAGGGGTGATCGGCCCGGGAATCTATAAGATTCCCAGGCCGATCAGATCCCTCCCTGCAGGGCATCCGACATCGGGATGTCCCGCAGGGTGAAACCCCCCAGGACGCCCACAAACCTTACCTTAACCCCGTTCCAACGGCGCATGCGCGGGCCGTGTCTCGCGCTTCCCTCTAGCACAGCGTGCATCCGCGCCGGCCGTTTGTGAATGGCCGGCGCGGGCACGCTCCCTGTTAGAAGGAAGCACGAGACGCAGCCTCCAGCGCTCAGAGCCGCTGTGGTTGGACGCCGCTTGTACGTGCATACCACAGCGGCTCTGAGCTCTCTGATTGGACGAGCGCCCGTGTAGGAGCGTGAGGAGGTGAGTGTTTACGGGCGTTCTGGGGGGTTTCACACAGCGGGGCATCCGCGATCGGGGTGCCCCACCGAAGTGGACCAAAACCCAGGATAGTCAAAAAACCTGGGTGTTGGTCCACTTTAAAGTATTAATGTCACAATGTTACAACAATGTCATTCCATGTGTTTTCGCTTTGTTACTGGTGGATATGTGTTCAGAAACGTGTAATCACACAGCGCCTGGCACTCTGGGCTACAGCACCCAGCTTTATAGCGCCGTCGCTGTGTGTGTTTTTTTTTTTGTTGAATATGGTGTGAGTCGCTGAGTGTCGGTCGCAATGACCTGGCGCTACCTCTTGCTCCCTGCAGTGTTGTACTGGTGATAGAGTGGCCAACATACATCTTACAGGCTGATTCATCTTTAGCGGCAGGTAGCGACAGAAGAGCGTCTGTAGCAGGCATTTTCAGAGCGCCCGCTAGTAGTCACTGTGCTCGGCCGTGGGTCGCTACTTTATAGCGAATCAGTCGCTGTTCAGAAACGTTGAATACATTGTGAGGAGTCGCTATTTGACCAGTACAGCGCTGTATGGGAGCGCATGTTAGCGACTGCTCATAGCGACCGACTCACACCATATTCAGGAAAAAAACAGCTGCAAAAATCTCTGGCGCTGAAAAATACTTGTTTGAAGCCCAGAGCGCAGGAGGCGGTGTGTTTAAAGTCTGTTTTCCAGCATCTATCCACTAGTAACAAAGCGAAAACATATGGAATTACATTGTAGCAACATTGTAACATGAACACTTTAATGCCAGACCTGTAATGTCATTTTTGAGGAAATATTTAAAAAATGAAAAAAATATGAAAAAACTGCTTTATCAATGCCAGAAGACGTCACAGAATTATTTGTGATTTTTTGAAAAAAAAAAAAAAAAAACTCGTTTAAAGAGAAGAAAAGGATCGTCCATTGAAATGTATGGGAGAGCGACAGGTAGCGAGAGGTCATACCTGGCGCTGTGCAAGGCTGAACGCCGGCGCTGTTCGCTGAGGCTGTAAAAATGATGAATCAGACGCTACATGGCGCTATTCCAGCCGCTCAACAGATTCTGCTTGATAAATGTGTAATTGCTGCCGTGTCTGGCGTTGATCAGTCGCTATCAGTCGCTACCTCTCATTAACCACCTGACGCTATCCCTTCTTAAATAAGGGCCTTAATCATCAATGCCGGCCAGGTTACTACAGCTACAGCGCCCGATAGCCGGTCACAGCGAATACTAGCGGTCACTCTTAGCGCCTCTGTACAGACGCTCATCTGCCGATAGCTGGAGCTAGTAATGAATCAGCCTGCCCTGCGAAAATGATGCTCTTCTGACTAGTAAAGAAAAGAAATGTTTGACTGGAGGTGGGCATCTCAGAGATTCTAACAAATCTACGAAAAAAACCCTGCCACCCTCTGATGGGATTACAAAGACAAGAAAAAAAAAGACTCATCGCTTCCAGAGATCATCAGAGGCTTATAATGAAAGTGATTAAATATAAAACCCCAAATATTCCTCCTCTGGCATCTGTGTGTATTAAACATCTCCGAGCGAGAGGGGATTTCAGCGCTTACAAAGAATTTACTGACAGATTTGCCAAGATGCCATATGGCCGAGGCGGCTGCTCAAACACCAGAAAACAAACAGACCTTTTTATTTTATTTTTTTTTATTTTTCTTAATCTTCGTAGGCTGATTAAAGTGAACCAATGCTCTGCTGGATTAGCCTGTATTGTAATAATAGCAGGGTAAGTGTGACGTGACCCTCTGCTCCTACTGGCCCTTTATAGAGATTTACGGCCTTATTTATCAGGGGCTAGCGCCAGGTAGTGTCTGACGAGCGCCAGGTACCGCCAGCTAACGGCGGCTACCGAATCAAGTACGCCCGGCCGCGGTTACAATGACGCATTTATCACGCTAAATGAGGCTAGCGCCGCCGAGAGCGTCAGCTAGCGCGGGATTCATCATGGAGCCGACGAACAGCGCCGCTGCTAATCCCATCACAGCGACAGGTATGACCTGGCGCTCCCTGGCGTGGTCCAATGCATTTCAATGGAGCAATCTTTAAATAATCCTAATTAATTGCTATTACTGTTTTTTATTTTTTTTTTAATGTCAAAAATTCTGTGACCACTTCTGCAATGTTAGGATTTTTTTTAAAGTAAAAAAAAAAAAAAAAAAATGTGCAGAATTGATATTACAGGTCTGATATTAATTAATTCATATTACAAAATGTTTAGAAAAACTTGTATAATTTTTACATATAAAAAAAAAGGTTGTTTGGGGGTTAAAAACTACTTTACACACATCGCCGCCAGCGCTCTGGGGTTTAAACAAGGAATTCACAGCGCGAGAAATTTTGGAGCGTGATTTGTTAATGAATCTGCAGCAAGCCGTTCGCTCTGGCCATTCGCTGTCAGGCGCACCCATACAACGCGGAACCTGTGAAACAGCGACCCCTAAGCCCGTATTCAACATTACCGCACACCGACTGAGTCGCTGTCAACAAGCAAACCCCGGCCAAGCACACCGAATACTAGCTGGCGCTGTGAAAATCACGCTACTGGCGCTCATCTGTCGCTACCTGGCGCTATTAATGAATCGGCCTCCCTGGGGGTTATTTAATAAGGGATAGCGCCAGGTAGCGCCTCGTAGCGGCAGGCAGAGTCTGGTGAACGCCGGGCGCTGTAGGCAAAACCACATTTAAGAAAGTTAAGAAAGCGATTCTGGTGAGCAACTCTAACAGCGCCACGTAGCATCACATGTATAATTACATGCGTCTCAGTGTATAGCGCCGGCGCTCTAGCTTCCAGAGCCAGGTAGTACCTTTCGCTCAGTGTCGCTCTCCCATACATCTCAATGGACGTTCATTTGCTTGTGTTTAAACAGCGTGTTTGACATTTTGAATTTTTTTTTCAATCATTGTGTGACGTCTCCTGGCTGCAAACAAACACTTTTAGAAACTTTTTTGACTTTTTATATTTTTATGCAGAATTGTCATTACAGGTCTGGCACTAAAGTGTTAATGTCACAGTGTTATAACAATGTCATTCCATGTGTTTTCTCTTTGTTACAGGTGGATATTTGTTCAAAAACAGACTTTAATCACACAGCCTCTGGCGCTCTATGCTATAGCGACCAGATCCAGAGCGCCGACGCGGTGTGTGTGTAGTTTGGAGCGCTGAGGGCCGGACGCACTGAGCTGGCGCTACCTCTCACTCGCTGCAGCGCTATACTGGAATGAAATTGTTTTAACACTGGGACATTAACACTTTAGTGGCAGACCTGCAATCCAAAAGGAATTTTTTCCCCAATGCACCACTAGCTATTTCTTAATGATATATAGATGTGGGTGTGCCTTAAAGGAATCCCCAAAAAAGAGTATATCCAAATATAAGTACACAATATGTGTGGCCCCAGCTACCACCAGGGGCGTCCCCAGGCACCACCAAATAAATTGCTAAATCAAAAGTATATCATAAGTAATCAATATTTATTAATGATTACAAAAGTACCATCACAAATGCTCTGGCACGTTTGAAGAAGTGAGCTTGTCTCACGGAACGCGTGGGGGATCAGGACGCCAGTTACTAGCAGGGACACCTCTCAACTTCTGATTTGGTGATATCTTATGCACTTTTTATTATTTACAAATTTATTCCAGTTTGGGGCAAGTTGATTGGTTATTTGTTCTCTTTTTCTATATGGGACAAATGTATACAGGTTTTGAATGTTATATTATAGCACTTAGCACTTTTATTAACATTTAGCACCTTAATATTGCACTAGTCACTTTACTTATATTGCATCTTATATTGTGTGACAGGGATCTATATATTTTTCACAAGGAGGAAGAGGGATGATTGTCTGTGTCCCTGCTACTAGTATTATGTTTTTAATATATTTGTGATGGTACTTTTGTAATCATTAATAAATATTGATTCCTTATGATATACTTTTGATTTAGCAATTTATTTAGTGGCAGACCTGCACATACAATTCTGCATAAAAACATGTATAAAAGTGTTTGCAGCCAGGAGAGGCCACACAATGGTTTGAGCAAAAAAATATAAATTTTAATTGTCCAAAATGCTATCTCGAACTAAATGAAACCCCATTGAAATGTATGTGAGAGCGTCACTGAGCGAAAGGTAATACCTGGCTCTCTGGAAGCTAGAGCGCCGTAGCTTTATACTGAGCCGCCTCTAGTATTACATGTGACGCTACATGGCGCTGTTAGAGTCGCTCACCAGATCCGCTTTCTTAAATGTCGTTTGGCGGACAACGCCCGGCGTTCACCAGGCACTACCTGCCACTAGGTAGCATTACCTGGCGCTATCCCTTCTTAAATAACCCCCTAAATGTTCGGCAAAAGGTTATGTTTGCGTCAATGGGAATTGCGAGTGGCTCCACTGCATCCCATTCATGGGCACTGTGCAGGTGCAAGATCGGGGGCCGTGCGCAGTGCCTGATGGGATGCAAGATGGCGCTACCCGTTGGGAGGTTGCCTGGAATCCGACCTTGAAGATGGATGCCCCGGCAAAGTGAGTAAACACTCCCCAATTGTGAAACCGGAGGAGGGGGGGGGGGGGGGGCAGCAGTACGGTGAGGTTTGGGGGAGGTTTTATGTTCCTTCTTAAAAAAAAAAATATCTTTACCTTACTGGAAAAATGATCACCTGAGATTCATCACAGGCACAGATCATTTTTAGGGGAAAAAATGGAAATTATTGGATATTATTTTGCTCTTTGCTGTGTGTAAATGCTACAAACTCACAAGATGCAGGTTGTAATCCACACCGCAATGCACACCTAAAATCACACTGGCTTCACCAGATAATGAGCTTGAGCCTCCCCCACCCCCAAATCTGCAGTGAATGTGGAATGTGTAACTCATGCTAATGGGTGATTTCTCCCTCTTTCCCCTCTCTGAGCCTTGAAAGGGTTAAACTGGACCGAAACCCACTGAATACATTTGGTCGAAGCCCCTGATCTGACAAAAAGATCAGAAACACAGAAATAACAGAATCATCCAGATAGATAGTGTAGACATGTCACTGGAGAAGTGATCGAGGGGGTGTACATTTCACCTAGGTTACTACGCTGGGTGAGATGGTAAGTCCAGGGTTGATTTGTTTCCCAGCAGTGGTATGCTGCTGAGGTGTTGTTCAATTTTGCCGGGCCTGGATTTATATGGAATGGCAGGTAGGTTTGGTAGAGGGACCTGTCATTCCACACCCCTCCGATCCGGTTTGGGTTTTGAATCAGGTGAGCTCTGATCCTAATCAGCCTGGGAGGTAAAAGCTCTGCAGAGACTGCAGGCTATTGCTCTCAGCCTGAAATGAACAGCCTGTGTGTGTCTGTGAAGGAAGCTGCGAACGCAGCCACTGCTGGAGCTAAAAACTCACCCTGCGATGTCCAGGCGAACGCTGTATTTTGAAAGTGTCAGCTAGGTGAGAAGAACCTGCTAGTAAGCGCCCAGACGGGCTAGGTCTTTATTTTGTTTTGTACACTAAAGAAGCACGCTGCTGCTGTATGTTTTGTTTACTGGACTGTTTATGCCATGAATAAACGCCAAGACCTGCTTTTATAACACCTAAGTCTGTCGTGAACTGTGTCCAAACACACCATCCCCCGGGAAGATCCCTACAATTGGTGCTGCGGAGCGGGCAAAACGGTTGCTAGGGGCAACGGTGTGGACAGACTTGGCTACAGCTGCCTATGTCTTGGGTGAAAGCTGCAACTACACTCCAAGAACAGTCGGGCAACATGGAGGAGATGCTGAAGCAGTTTATGCAAGTAAGTTTGCAACAACAACAGGCCCAGATAGAGGCTAATAGACGCCATGAACAGACCATGGCTGCCCAACAACAACTTATTGAACACCTGATTGCAAAACAAGAGGCGCCTGTGGTTGCTAACCCCCACACAGTGGTGCGAGCCGCTCCAGAGACTTTTGATGTGAAAAGAGCTGTGCAGCGAGCGCTGCAAAAGATGACTGCTGAGGATGATGTTGAGGCCTTCCTAACTGGGTTTGAGCGTGCGGCTGAGCGAGAGAAGTTACCCGTCGCTGAGTGGGCAGAGGTAATTGCGCCCTATTTAACAGGGGAACCTCAAAAGGCCTACTATGACCTCAGTGAGCAAGAGGTTAAGGACTATACTCGGCTAAAAGCGGAGATACTTGCCCGGCTAGGCGTTACTTCTGCGGTCCGTGCCAGGAGGGTACGCAACTGGAGCTACAGTTTGGACAAATCGGCGAGGTCCCAGATGTATGACCTGATCCATTTGGCGAGGAAGTGGTTGGAGCCAGACACTTCTACTCCTGCACAGATCCTAGAGAGGGTTGTGATGGACCGCTACCTCCGAGCACTTCCTGCTGACCTGCAACGCTGGGTGGGACAAGGTGACCCTAAGAATGCAAACGAACTTGTCAACCTTGTGGAGAGATTCCAGGCGACTGAGGACTACCTCCGTGATGTTTCTGCAGCCTCCTCACCTCCCCGGAGTGCCAGATCTGTGCCATCAGCTGGTAAGAGACTTCCATCTATTGGGGGAGTATGGAGGGGTGCTGAGGGAGGAAAAAGGGCTCAAGTGGTGTCTCAGGGGCAAAAGACTGGAGATGGTCCCGGGTGGCTAAGTAGCCCTAAAAAGGACTCCTGGCCAAGGAGAACAGGCTCTATCCAGTGCTGGAGATGCCATGAGACGGGACACGTGTCTGCCCATTGCCCTCTTACCACTGAGCCCATGGACTGTGAGGTTAGTCGGCGTCAGTCGCTATTTGCGGAACCATCTTGTGTTGCAGTTCCTGGACTAGAGACTGAACCGCAAATCTGCGACATTACAATTAATGACTTTCCTGTTAAGGCGTTGCTGGACTCAGGAAGCCTCGTAACCTTGGTGCATGCCAGCCTGGTGGCTGGGGACTTTGAGTGTAAAAAGCATATGTGTGTTGTTTGTATACATGGGGATACAAAAGTGTACCCTATAGTGCTGGCTGAAGTCGGGACTAAACAAGGCACCGTACAATATGAAGTGGGTGTGGTTAAAAATCTCATGCACAACGTAATACTGGGGCGCGATTTTCCACTATTCTGGGCTCTCTGGGGAAAAAGAAAATCCCCCGAAAGGAGTGAGGATACTCCTAAGGTTGTTGCGTTACCCCCTGTAAATGATAAAAGTGTGCAGGATGAAAATAATTGTTTTCCTTTGCAGGTCCTGGCTGGAGAGGAGGAGGCTCCTCCCACTGAGCAAAATATACCCGACTTAGAGGTGTCTAGGGATAATTTTGGGACTGCACAGTTACAGGACCCCACTCTCAAAAATGCGAGAGAGCAGGTTGCTGTCATGAATGGGGTACCTCAGGAACCAGATGCTGAGAAAAGATTTCCACATTTTTCTGTGACTAATGATCTTTTCTATAGAGTCACTAAGGTTAAGGATGAGATTGTGGAACAGCTTCTGGTGCCTAAGCCGTACCGGCGTCAGGTGCTGGACATGGCACATAACCATGTTCTTGGGGGACACTTGGGGACTGACAAAACGCAGGAGAGGGTTCTCCAGAGGTTCTACTGGCCGGCGATATATGGTGATATTAAAAAGTACTGCGAGTCGTGCCCCACATGTCAGCTTAGTGCCCCAGTGTCACATTTTCGCAGTCCTTTGGTTTCGCTCCCTATTATAGAGGTGCCTTTTGAGCGTATAGCCATGGATTTAGTGGGTCCCATTGTAAAATCCGCTAGAGGACACCAATATATTCTGGTGGTCATGGATTATGCGACCCGCTATCCTGAAGCTGTGCCCTTAAGAAACACCGCATCTAAAACAATTGCACGTGAGTTGTTTTATATGTTCTCTAGGACTGGAATCCCCAAAGAAATCCTAACTGACCAAGGTACACCCTTTATGTCAAAGGTGATGAAGGAGTTATGCAAACTATTTAAAATCTCACCCATCCGTACCTCTGTATACCACCCCCAGACGGACGGATTGGTGGAGAGATTTAACAAAACTTTGAAACATATGCTGAAAAAAGTGGTGGAAAAAGATGGCCGTGACTGGGATCATTTGTTACCCTACCTCATGTTTGCTATTAGGGAAGTGCCCCAAGCGTCCACAGGGTTCTCACCATTCGAGTTGGTCTATGGTCGTCACCCTAGGGGTCTACTGGACATTGCAAAAGAGACATGGGAGAGCGAGTCCACCCCATACAGGAGCGTTATTGAGCATGTAGCACAAATGCAGGACCGTATAGCCGCTGTAATGCCCCTAGTAAGGGAACACCTCCAGAGGGCGCAAGAGGCCCAAAGTAGAATCTACAACCGGTCTGCAAGAATCAGGACATTTAACCCAGGCGATAGGGTCCTTATACTAGTTCCCACTGTTGAGAGTAAATTCCTGGCGAAGTGGCAAGGTCCCTATGAGATTGTGGAAAAGGTCAGTGAGGTGAACTACAAGGTGCACCAACCAGGTAGAAGGAAGCCTTTCCAAGTTTACCACGTAAACTTGATTAAGCCCTGGAAAGACAGGGAATCCTTGGGGGCGACAAATACTGTTAATTTGTCACAACCAATCCCTCCAGTCAAGGTTGGTGATACCCTATCAGTGTCACAGAAACAGGAGGTTCAGGAATTTTTACAGAAAAACAAAGACAAGTTTTCTGACCTTCCAGGGCGTACACACCTCATCTGTCATCACATTGAAACTGAGCCTAGAAGCAGAGTAAACCTCAAGCCCTATAGGATCCCAGAAGCCCGTAGGGAAGCCGTATCTGCCGAGGTAAAACGTATGCTTGATCTGGGAGTAATTGAGGTGTCACAGAGTGAATGGTCCAGCCCGATTGTATTAATCCCAAAGCCTAATGGAACTTGGAGGTTCTGTAACGATTTCAGAAAGTTGAATGAGATCTCAAAGTTCGATGCCTATCCTATGCCCAGGGTAGATGAGTTGATTGAGAAGTTGGGTAATGCCAGATACATAACCACCCTCGATCTCACAAAGGGCTATTGGCAGATTCCACTTACTAATGAGGCTAAAGAGAAAACTGCATTCTCCACCCCTGATGGGCTATTCCAGTATGTAGTGATGCCGTTCGGGTTACATGGAGCACCTGCGACTTTCCAGAGGTTGATGGACTTGATTTTGCGACCACATCGTGATTACTCAGCTGCCTACCTCGATGATGTGGTCATTTTTAGCCCTGATTGGGAAAGTCACCTCTGTAAGGTACAGGCTGTATTGGATACCATAAGTGATGCGGGGTTGACCATAAATGCCGAGAAGTGTGCAATAGCCCTAGAAGAGGCCAAGTATCTGGGCTACATTATTGGAAGAGGGTTGATTAAGCCACAGCTTAATAAAGTGGAGGCAATACAGAATTGGCCTAGACCCCTGACAAAGAAACAGGTCAGAGCTTTCCTTGGTATTACGGGCTATTACCGTAGATTTGTGCCGAACTTCGCCTCAGTTGCTGCTCCCCTAACGGACTTGACCAAGGGCGGAAAGAGAGCCATGATCACGTGGACTCCAGAGGCCGAGAAGGCTTTCCAAAGCCTTAAGTCTGCCTTGTGCCAACAACCTGTGTTAGTTACCCCCGATTTCAGGCGAGAATTTCTGGTCCAGACAGATGCTTCTAACACAGGCTTAGGTGCAGTACTCTCACAAATAGTAAATGGTGAGGAGCATCCGGTGATGTACTTGAGTAGAAAGCTAACCCCGGCCGAAAAAAATTATGCCATTGTGGAGCGAGAATGTTTGGCAGTGAAGTGGGCCCTCGAATCCCTAAAATATTACTTGCTAGGAAGGAAATTCAAGTTAGTGACAGACCATGCCCCCCTAACATGGATGAAGTTAAATAAGGAGAGAAACGCAAGAGTGACTAGATGGTTTCTGTCCCTACAAAACTTTAATTTCACTGTGGAACACAGGCCAGGGAAATTACAGGCAAATGCTGACGCATTGTCGAGGGTACATTGTCTGTGGGGACAAAATGCTCAGCCCTCCGGTCTGAAGAAGAGGGGGGGGATATGTAGACATGTCACTGGAGAAGTGATCGAGGGGGTGTACATTTCACCTAGGTTACTACGCTGGGTGAGATGGTAAGTCCAGGGTTGATTTGTTTCCCAGCAGTGGTATGCTGCTGAGGTGTTGTTCAATTTTGCCGGGCCTGGATTTATATGGAATGGCAGGTAGGTTTGGTAGAGGGACCTGTCATTCCACACCCCTCCGATCCGGTTTGGGTTTTGAATCAGGTGAGCTCTGATCCTAATCAGCCTGGGAGGTAAAAGCTCTGCAGAGACTGCAGGCTATTGCTCTCAGCCTGAAATGAACAGCCTGTGTGTGTCTGTGAAGGAAGCTGCGAACGCAGCCACTGCTGGAGCTAAAAACTCACCCTGCGATGTCCAGGCGAACGCTGTATTTTGAAAGTGTCAGCTAGGTGAGAAGAACCTGCTAGTAAGCGCCCAGACGGGCTTGGTCTTTATTTTGTTTTGTACACTAAAGAAGCACGCTGCTGCTGTATGTTTTGTTTACTGGACTGTTTATGCCATGAATAAACGCCAAGACCTGCTTTTATAACACCTAAGTCTGTCGTGAACTGTGTCCAAACACACCATCCCCCGGGAAGATCCCTACAATAGATATATAGATAGATAGATAGATATGAGATAGATAGATAGATAGATAGATAGATAGATAGATAGATATGAGATAGATAGATAGATAGATAGATAGATAGATAGATAGATATGAGATAGATAGATAGATAGATAGATAGATATGAGATAGATAGATATGAGATAGATAGATAGATAGATATGAGATAGATAGATAGATATGAGATAGATAGATAGATAGATAGATAGATAGATAGATAGATAGATAGATATGAGATAGATAGATAGATCTATCTATCTATCTCATATCTATCTATCTATCTATCTATCTCATATCTATCTATCTATCTCATATAACTGCCCCACAAGGGGCAGTTGTGGCCTAGAGGTAAGGGGAGCGGACTTGTGGCTGCAGGGTTGCAGGTTCGAATCCCGGTCCTGGGACATGACTGAAGTGCTCTTGAGCAAGGCACCTAACCCCCCAACTGCTCCCCGGGCGCCGTAATTAGGGCAGCCCACCGCTCCGGGCACGTGTACAATCACTGCACGGATGGGTTAAATGCGGAGGACGAATTCCTATGTGTGCGCAAGCATACAATGGCCATCTATGCATTAAAAAAAAATAAAATAGATATGAGATAGATAGATAGATAGATATGAGATAGATAGATAGATAGATATGAGATAGATAGATATGAGATAGATAGATAGATATGAGATAGATAGATAGATAGATAGATAGATAGATAGATAGATAGATAGGTAGATATGAGATAGATATGAGATAGATAGATAGATAGATAGATATGAGATAGATAGATAGATAGATAGATAGATAGATAGATAGATATGAGATAGATAGATAGATAGATGATAGATAGATAGATAGATAGATAGATAGATAAATATGAGATAGATATGGCGTGCCGTCATCTGCAAATTTTTTAGTGGCATAAAGGGGGGCTCTGCTGTAATCTGCATATGTACAAGCACTTAAACTCAGATGCCATGTGCCAGTAATTCAATGTAATGGGATCTGCCCTCTGCCAGTTAGTGGGCAAATTGTCCAATGAAATTGTTGGCTACATTACTAACCTGCATAGCAGAGGGCACATGTATACATCATAAAGGGGCGATTCCCTATAATATGACAAGCTCGCCATTACTTGCTCTCGATACTTCAGTGAATACCCTATGGCGGTAGTGATTTATGTTTGCTTTTTATAGCGGGTGGAGGAGAAGAACTTGTTAGACTTTGGTGAATAGACAGCTGAGGTGGTAAAATCGCCTCCTGGGACTTTAAATTCTCCCATATGAATTGGAGAGCTCGCCACGTTTTAGTGAATCACCCCTTAGCATCTCATCATCTCATACCTCCCACTGATTGCGCTTCAAACGCTTTCACAGTTTAATGAATAGAGGAGCTTCTGCAGGGATGAATTATTAAATTATTTATCGGTTTCTTCCATCTCATTCCTTAGGTAATATACAGAGGAGGCTCTGTTAGGACATTAGGACAAGACTGAATGTGGGCTAATTTGTGTGCCTTTTAGCATCTTTTGTGGCTATAGCGCCAGCCTCGGAGTGCCGGCATTTTGGTCTTATCTGGCTCTGTGCCATAGACAACATTGGCGCTAGCAGTCGCTGTGCCAAACGCTACTAATTAACATTGATTGTTGCACTTGGTATTGCCCGGCCTATGTCAGCGACTGTTGGATGCACTGGTCGATTATTCCGGCGCTCAACATCATATATAAAAGGGGGGGGGGGGTGGGAGCAGCTCAATCACTATTATTTATATAAAATTATTATTATTATTCAGGGCCTGGGAACTAATTTACCGCCCAGTTTAACCCTCTCATCATCTAAATATCAAGCAACAAACATGTCTGGCTATGTGGAAAGACAGAGATTTGGTTGCATATATCTGCAGATACATGTGGAAGCCACACTGCCCCGGCAAGGCACTCTGTGTTTAGTGTGGTCCCTACTCTTAATTTTGAGTCCCCAACATTGGGACTTGCAATGCATGGTGAGTAGCTCTGGCTGCATTGCATGGCCCAACTTTGGGGACTCAAAAATAAGAGTAGGGACCACACTAAACACAGAGTGCCTTGCCGGGGCAGTGTGGCTTCCACATGTATCTGCAGATATATGCAACCAAGAGGCCGATTCATTAATAGCGCCAGGTAGCGCCAGATGAGCGACTGTAGCGTGATTTTTTCAGCGCCAGCCAGTATTCGCTGTGCTTGGCCGGCGTTAGCTTGATGACAGCGACTCAGTCGGTGTGCGGTAATGTTGAATACGGGCTGGGGGGTCGCTGTTTCACAGGTTCAGCGTTGTATGTGAGCGCCTGACAACGAATGGCCAGAGCGAACGGCTAGCTTCATATTCATTAACAAATCACGCTCCGAATGTGCTGTCGCTGTCCATTCCTTGTTTAAACCCCAGAGCTCTGGCGGCGATGGGTGTTAACTAGTTTTTAACCCCTAAACAACCATATTTTTTGAATGTAACATTATACATGTTTTTAGAATCATTTTGTAATATGAATACATTAATCTCAGACCTGTTAGATCAATTCTGCACAAATTTAAAAAAAAAAATTTTTTTACTTAAAAATAAATCCTAACATTGCAGAAGTGGTCTCCGAATTTTTGACATTAAAAAAAAAAAAAAAAAAAATTAATACCAATTAATTATGAATAATTATAGATTGCTCCATTGAAATGCATTGGACATCGCCAGGGAGCGACATCTCATACCTGGCGCTGTGAAGGAATTTGCAGCGGCGCTGTTCGGTCCAGGCGGCTTCATGATGAATGCCGCGCTAGCCGTCGCTCTCGCCGGCGCTAGCCTCATTTTGCTTGATAAATGCGTCATTGTGACCGCCGCCGGGCGTACTTGAGTCGGTAGTCGCCGTTAGCTGCCGCTACCTGGCGCTCGTCAGACACTACATGGCGCTAGCCCGTGATAAATAAGGGCCCAAATCTCTGTCTTTCCACATAGCTAGACATGTTTGGTGCTTAATACTTGGATGATGAGAGGGTTAAACTGGGCGGTAAATTGGTTCCCAGGCCCTGAATAATAATGTTGATAATTTTGTATAAATAATATTGATGGAGCTGCTCCCACCACCCTTTGCTCAACATCATATATATTTAGTACAGTTACAAGAAATCACTGCTGGGGACAAACTTTACAGTGCTGCGTTTTAGCTGTTGGAGTCCAAATTACACATTGTTAAGCAAAAGAAACTATTAAAATCAATTTTAATAACCCCCGGAAAAAAACATTTTGGCCCATTTAGGTCCTGTGTTTCCATTAATGACAAGTCCCAATGCAAGTTCTGTACAAATAAATGTGTAATTTCAATTATAAGCAATAAACACTTCTGCCATTGTGCTCTATCAGACCTTGAACTACAGCGCCAGTTTTTATCTGGCGCTGCTTCAACCAGAGCGCCCAGTGCTGCAACCTTTTCTGCACTAGTAATAAATAAGACGCTAGGCAGCCACCGCTTCGGCGTTAGCATTTTTTTGGCTGTTAAACCTTGCGCAGAGTGCCACTGAGGCCAAAAAAGTGGTGCTGACGCTTCTTATATAAGGTTCCCAGTGCCCAAGCCTGCGCCACAACAAGGAAACTATTAGTATGAGCCCTGGACAATTCCCAACTGCTAATGGGGCCCAGGGAGAGACACCTTCCCTTTCTTTAATAGTGTATTATTTATCATATTATGCCCTGATCTCCTTATCAGCCAGATACATGGATCTGTATGCATCAAGATCATTTTATTGTGGAGCTGCAAAAGAGTATGTGTGCCCTTGGAAGGTGAGTAGGAGGCAACAAATGGAATAGGGGGGACAGCATGCTATGGAGGTGGTTTAAAGGGTATGGGGGGCAGATAGGTATAGAGGGACCTTGAACAGTATAGGTGCGTTGCAGGGTGATATATGCGAGTATATATATACAGTATATATATGGACAGTATAGATGTTTTAGTGTGGTATATGGGGATCCTATACAGTATAGGTGGGTTGCAGTGTGGTATATGAGGATCCTATACAGTATAGCTGGGTTGCAGTGTGGTATATGGGGATCCTATACAGTATAGCTGGGTTGCAGGGTGGAATAAAGGCAGGGCCAATGTCAGCTGGGCTGTGCTGTAACCAGGACTGAGAACTGTCAGCCAGGGGCAGATTAGCCATTGGGAGATTTTCTTTTCTCTTTTTCTTCTGTCATTACTTTCTTTTATTCTTCTTCTTCTTCTAATATTTCTTTAACTATTTCTAGTCTACCACCCCACATAGCCCACAAGGGCACTGGGCTCTTGCTGGCCTCTTCTGCCCTATGAATTGGTAGAGTTCATAGGACCCCTTACCAGTTCACAAAGGGTTAAAGTGGACCAACACCCAGGATTTTCACTATCCTGGGTCTTGGTCCACTTCCGCGGGGCACCAAAAAACTCACCTCACCGCCGACGGACAAGCGACGGACAAGCTGAGGCCGCTGGAGGCCTCCTCTCGCGCGTCCCTCTTACAGGGAGTGCGCCCGCGCTGGCCATTCACAAACGGCCGCCCTGCTAGAGGGACACGCAAGACGCGGCCCGCGCATGCGCTGTTGGAAAGGGGAGAAGGTAAGGTTTGTGGGCGTCCGGGGGGTTTCACACAGCGGGGCATCCCGATTTCGGATGCCCCGCGGGGAGGGAGCTGATCGGCCCGGGAATCTTATAGATTAGATGGGTGTTGGTCCACTTTAAGTGAAAAAAAAACACACTAGAAAAAGACCAATACTTACCCACTACTGTCCCGCCTTTTATATTGCCCGTGTGAGATGAGGTCATTTTACTCCTCTGGTATAAAAAGCCCCTCCCTGCAGCAGGCAGCTAGCTGCCGAGAACCCAGCGCGGGGCAGAGAATCGGTGTACTCTGTCCCACTGAAGACACCCGCTGGAGGATTGGAGCCCTGTCTGAGGATGCCCGAGGAGCCCAGCACTGTATCGGGCAGGCTGATTGATTACTAGCGGCAGGTAGTGACAGATGAGCGGCTGCAGCAGGCAGTTCAGAGCGTCCGCTAGTAGTCGCTGTGCTCGGCCGTGGTTCGCTAGTTCAGAGCGCCTCAGTCGCTGTGCAGCATTGATGAATAAGTCGTGGGGAGTCGCTATATGAGCAGTACAGCGCTGTATAGGAGCGAATGGTAGCGACTGGTCAGTGCGACTACACTCAAACCATATTCATCAAAAAAACAGCGCTCAAAAATGCTTCGCTGTAGCCCAGAGCGCCGGAGGCTGTGTGATTAAAGGCTGTTTTTGAACACATATCCACCAGTAACAAAGCATTGTTATAACATTGTAACATGAACACATTAATGCCAGACCTGTAATGTCAATTCTGTATAAATATATAAAACATGGTAAAAGTTTCAGCCAGGAGAGGTCACAACATTATATGAGAATTAAAAAAAAAAAATTATAAAAACTGTTTTAAAGAGAAGTATAAAAACATCCATATGAATGTATAGGAGAGCGCCAGGTAGCGAGAGGTAATACGTTGCGCTCTGCAAGGCTGAACGCCGGCGCTGTACGCTGAGCCTGGGATAATGATGAATCGGACGCTACATGGCGTTATCCCAGTCGCTCAACAGAATCGGCTTCATAAATGTGTAATCGCTGCCGTGTCCGGCGTTCACCTGCCGCTACCTGTCGTTTACAAGGCGCTACCTGACGCTATCCCTTCATGAATAAAGCCCATAGACAGAGTTGAGCTTTTTTTTTTTCTCTCTAGAGGGGAGTAAATGGCAGCCATGTAAATTTCACATAGCTGGCACTTAAAGGTTTAAAGGGGAACTGCAGCAGTCGGCATCGGACAGGGGGCTGCGGCTTGCAGCAATGGAGACGGCAGCCAGGGGTTGGGATGGATTGTAAGTAGCTGAAATCATTTCTTCCACTTGTGGACACGTGTCTGGGGCATATGGCCCTCATCAGCACTAGGCTAGAAGAAACCTGCAACACATGTCCACCAGTGGAGGGTATTTAGCTGTGTAAGTATAAAAGTGGACCTTCACCCAGGATAAAAGTCTATTTTGTATGTTTCCCTCGCCCCCTACATACAGATTGCCCACATTAAAAATCATCCTACCTGCACCTATTGCATTTTTTCAACCTTTTAACATCCAAGATGGCAGCCCATGGAGCTTCAAGCTGCCTGCAAACAGGAAGTGTCTACTGAATATGCCGCTCTGAATTCTGGGATTGCTGACCTTTTCCTGACCTCAGCCCTGCTCTGTCTATGCGAACCTTCCTTCCTCTCCTCAATTTGTGATGCTTCTGAGGCAAGATGGCAGCACCCACATCCTAGAGTCCTGAACCGAGTTGCAGCCCCGTGGGTGAAAGAATAATAAGTAAGTGACTAAAAACGTAAAATACATTAATTTTTGAAGCCGGGAATAGTTTAAGGGTTTAGGCTTTTCTTTAAATGATGCTGAAGCTCCGGTTTAAGCTAATCCTGGGCATTGCACGCAGAGGCTTTTTGCCTTGGGTGGCACCGAGATGATTTGCATGGCTTCATCTACTGCAAGGAGTGATGGGTAAATCTATTATGTTATGGGCTGTGTAAATACTTTCTGTTCTAGGAAAGCTCCTCTTTTCCTTTACCTTTAAAGTGGACCAACACCCAGGATTTTGACTATCATGGGTCTTGGTCCACTTCCCCGGGGCATCCCCGATCGGCTATGTGAAACCCCCCAGATTTTGGATAAAACTCACCTCACCCCGCTCCTACGGCACATGCGCGGGCGCTCGTCCAATCAGCGCGCTCGGAGCCGCTGTGGTATGCGCACCAAAGTGACGTCTTACCTCAGCGGCTCCGAGCGCGCTGGCGGCCGCATCTCGCGCTTCCCTCTAACAGGGGGAAAATTCACAAATGACCGGCGTATGCACGTGCCCTGCTAGACAGAGGCGCGAGATGCCCGCGCATGCGCCGTTGGACCGGGAGTACGGTAAGTGCAGCGGGCGTCCTGGGGGTTTCACACAGCGGGGCATCCCGATTTTGGATGCCCCGCGGGAAGGGATCGTATCGGCCCGGGAATCTTATAGTCTTTTGGTCTTTTTAGTCCCCACTATATAAAGACTAACATGGGGCTCTCCACATGGCTTGTGACTGGAAATGGGAGGCAGGTTAAAGGGACCCCAGGACAATTAATTGTACGGAGCCCATACATTTCTGCCGGGAGCCTCTCTAGCCGCTCTCTGCAGGAAAAGCAGAGCACATAAACTGATAGGATGTCAGCTTGAGACTGAGCAGAGTTCTCCTTTAAGCTGTCTTCCTGATTTCACATTCACAGTGATTCTGGCTGGCCCGGTGCTCAGCGCTGGTTCACGCCTGGCTGCAGCTTTGTCATCCATTAGGATGTCCCCACTGACCTCTGGAGGAGCCATAGAGAGGACGCCAGCTCACACAGTGCCAGCCCTGGTCCCCTCTGCCCTGAAGGCGTTAGATAATAGAGGGGGTCACATGACCGCGTCCGCATTCATCTACTGAGGCACTTGGATGTGAATCTGCAACATATATTCACTAAGGACACTTCAACAGACCTGTATTTTCTACACTTTCACAGTCCATACATAGTTAAGGTGCTAAAATCATTCAATATCATTTCCCCAACAGCAGAAGTTCATTGTCATGAATAAATTCACTATAGGGAAAACCATAAAAATGACGACCAACACTGAGTTACATTGTGGAACTACTTACTACCTGCTGAATTAAATATATTGGACCAAAAACATATGGACCTAAAGTGGACCAATCATCCCCCTGCGGCCGGCCTGGAATCTAAAAGATTCCAGGACCGGCCGCTACCCTGTCCCCGGGACATCCTACACTGGATGCCCTGCTGTGTGAAACCCCCAGAGGCACCGATGATCTTACCTGTTCCCGGCAGTCCCCCGATGGGATCTCCATTGGCCTTGTTCCCCGGCTTCTCCGCAGCTGTGCGTGCGCCATTCTGAGAGGCCAGGTGGGTGGGAGTGCACACTCCACAGGGGGAAAGTGGGAAATCTCGGGGGTTTCACACAGGGGGGGTCCCCTACATTGGGATGTCCCTGGGTCAGGGACCAATCACCAGGATAGTCAAAATCCTGGTGATTGGTCCACTTTAAGGGGCAGTTATTTGGCAGGTTTGATTCCTGGCCATGGGACATGACTAAAGTGCACCTAGAGGCCGATTTATTAATAGCGCCAGGTAGCGACAGATGAGCGACAGTAGCGTGATTTTCACAGCGCCGGCTAGTATTCGCTGTGCTTGGCTGTTGTTCGGTTGTTGACAGCGACTCAGTCGGTGTGCAGTAATGTTGAATACGGGGTTAGGAGTTGCTATTTGTCAGGTTCCGCGCTGTGTGGGAGCGCATGACAACGAATGGCCATAGCGAACGGCTCCCAGCATATTCATTAACAAATCACGCTCAAAAAATTCTCGCGCTGTAAAATGCTTGTTTAAACCCCTGAGCGCTGGCGGCGATGTGTTAAAAGTAGTTTTTTAACCCCCAAACAACCTTATTTTTGGGAAAAAATAATAAACAAGTTTTTATAAACATTTTGTAATATGAATACATTAATATCAGACCTGTAATATCAATTCTGCACAATTTTTTTTTTTTTTTTTTTTTAACTTAAAAAAAAGATATAACATTGCAGAAGTGGTCACCGAATTTTTGACATTTAAAAAAAAAAAAAAAAAAAACATTAATATCAATTAATTATGAATATTTAAAGATTGCTCCATTGAAATGCATTGGAGAGCGCCAGGTAGCAAGAGGTCATACCTGGCGCTGTGATGGGATTAGCTTCGGCGCTGGCGCTACCTGGCGCTAGTGAGACACTACCTGGCGCTATCCCTTGATAAATAAGGGCCCTAATCCGGCCACTGAATTAAGGCAGCCCACCAAACTGGGCATGCATACACTCACTGCACTGATGGGTTAAATGCAGAGAAAAAAAATCCTAAGCGTGTGCAAGCATACAATTACCATTTATATCCAAAAATCCCCCCCCCCCCCCCCCCAAAAAAAAAAATGGACTCTAGGACCAGCAGATTCTCTACCCTATTTGCCATCACTGCTATGGAAAAATTGGAGTTTTGAGGGGGATTTGCTTGTGGGGGCAGCTATCTGGGAGTAAGGGGTTTGACATCCACTTTGCATGTTCATTCTGGGACGCTAAAGAACAGGACACTGATCAAGCCTGATGCTGGATGCTGGAACACAGGACGGCCAGGATGTATCCAGGTACACGGCTAAACACTGAGCCAGGCTGGATGATGGAGATACAGGACATGGCACAATGCAGAACTGGATGCCGGAACACAGCTACATACAGGACAAAGGTCCAGGATGTATCCAGGTACATGGCTAAACACTGAGCCAAGCTGGATGCTGGAGATATAGGACATGGCACAATGCAGAACTGGATGCCGGAACACAGCTACATACAGGACAAAGGACCAGGATGTATCCATGTACACGGCTAAACACTGAGCCGGGCTGGATGATGGAGATACAGGACATGGCACAATGCAGGACTGGATGCTGGAACACAGCTACATACAGGACAAAGGACCAGGATGTATCCAGGTACATGGCTAAACACTGAGCCAGGTTGGATGCTGGAGATACAGGACTTGGCATATTACTGGACTGGATTCTGGAACACAGCTACATACAAGACAAAGGTCCAGGATGTATCCAGGTACATGGCTAAACACTGAGCCAAGCTGGATGCTGGAGATATAGGACATGGCACAATGCAGAACTGGGTGCCGGAACACAGCTACATAAAGAACAAAGGACCAGGATGTATCCAGGTACACGGCAAAACACTGAGCCGGGCTGGATGATGGAGATACAGGACATGGCACAATGCAGGACTGGATGCCGGAACACAGCTACATACTGGACAAAGGACCAGGATGTATCCAGGTACATGGCTAAACACGGAGCCGGGCTGGATGCTGGAGATACAGGACATGGCACAATGCAGAACTGGATCCTGGAACACAGCTACATACAGGACAAAGGACCAGGATGTATCCAGGTACATGGCTAAACACTGAGCCAGGCTGGATGATGGAGATACAGGACATGGAACAATGCAGAACTTGATGCCGGAACACAGCTACATACAGGACAAAGGACCAGGATGTATCCAGGTACATGGCTAAACACTGAGCCAGGTTGGATGCTGGAGATATAGGACATGGCACAATGCAGGACTGGATGCTAGAGCAGAGTTAATGTTGGAACACAGCTGCATAGAGTGTAAGAAGGCGGTGGCTTATCCACCTTCAATGTTAAGGGGTTAATAGTAAATTTCATTTAAACTGGACCAGTTAAGGGGCGAATGTAAGCGAATGCAGATGAGCGCACTGACGGCCGCATCCCTGCCAGCTTCCAGCAGCTGTCGGACCATGCACAGATGCTTGGCGTGGGCATTCAGCTTGCTAAATGTATAGCGTAATGCGTCCATGGTCTGGACCACCCCCCTCTTTACTGATTGGTACCTGGGTCCTATATAAAGAGGATCCAGGGAATGTGAGATTGTCCAATGTCAAGAAGCAGAGCATAAATGCCGAAGCATGTTGAGTGTTGTTCTTTAAAATGTTTAGCTACGTGGAAGATATTGGTAGTATAAGTTTTACCAATATCACCCACATGTTCCATATCTCTTTTTTTATTAGCGGGGATGAGGCCACTGACATACTCCTTTTTTGTGTCTAGACCCGGCCTGATGCAAGCAGCCGAACATGCGGATTAAACAAGAGGTCACCTATGTGCCGCAGGACTGGGGCATTACTGGGCGACCTTGAGGGTTTCACACAAGGCATCCCAAATTGGGGTGCAATTTGGGATGCCATGTTGTGTGAAAACCTCAAGGTCACCCTTAATCCGGGGTTTTGGTTCACTTTCAGCCTAGTGACAAGAAGCTGCCACCCCCAGGCAGAGGAGTAGCTAGGCTTTCTGGCACCCAGGGCAAAGACTCAAAAATGGCGCGCCCCCCAACTGTGCTCAAGCTCCCCTCTGACCTGCTGCACCCGGGGCACATGCCTCCCCTGTTCCCCCCTAATTACGCCCCTGCCCCCAGGCCTTAAAATCATTGGTCAACTGAGCAGACATGGTGGCCTGGATGCACTGACTCCAGGAGAACTTTAAGTAGTTACCAGTAGAGGCTTCTGATTGGCTGGAAGTTTAGTAAAAATGCTAATTTACAGCTAGAATTTTGCACCCCCCCCCCCCCCCCTAGTTGCCTCTCATGCCTCCTCGGAAATTAAAACGTTTTCTTGATTCCGCTTATCCGTCACCCTCGGTGGGATTTGGCAGTCGGCGTCATTAGGTCGTCACTCTGCTGGCTAATTGGCAGCGCTCTCCAATGCGGCAACCGACCCGCTGAGAAAAGACGGAGCGCGATCCCTTCCCAGAAGAACATTAGCGCCTAAGCCGGGCGATCGCCGTGCATCTCCCCAGCTAATTAGTGGGAATAAAGCTCGCCCGGCAGCATGCTGCGTTACCGATCCGCGGCATTGTTTCACTGCCACAAACGCAAACATTGGCGGGGGACCTTCCCAATCCATGAAGGAGTGAAAGAGGCGGCCAATGAGACTGATCCTTTTTTCCCCTTTGTCTGATATAGCTCTGACATATTCCATGGTGCCTTACGTGACATACAAAACCTAAGTACCCAAGCAAATATGACTTACCTTTATCAATCACCTCCGGAGCACACCGATTTTGGATGCCCCGCCAATTAAAATTCCCAGGAAGCCTAAATTGGGCCCAGAGTTGTGTATGACACGGACAGAAAACAGCTGCACATTAAAGAGACGCATTTGTGGCTCCTGTACCTAGCATAGTTTAGTGTCCCTAAGGGAACAAAGGGCTGGGCCTGCTTTAAAGTGGACCAAGACCCAGGAGTTTCACTACTCATGGTTTCAGCTCTTGCCCCATGGGTATCCTAATTTAGGATACCCTGCTGTCTGACCCACGCCGCTTGCACAATCCAATTAAAAACGTATGCCGTGCATATTAGTGATCTTCAAACATAGGCCTGGCATAAGAGAGCGTATGCATAACAAGGGGTTACCTGGGGTGTGCGTCACGCTTCTGCCTCCAACCTAAAGCAGAACAAAATCCTGGGGTGAGTCCCTGCCCCGGGGGCATCCTGATTTGGGATGCCACACTGTGTGAAACCCCCCAGATCGCTCATATAAATTCACCATTCCCTGGTGCTATGGTGCATGCACTGGCTCTCGCCCATTTGCTGTACATCGGTGTAAGAGCGCCTGCATCCCCAGACGCAACGCAGGCGCACTCCAGCCCCACAGCCCATCTGAATTACTGCAGGCAGGAGCGCGCTACAGCCCAAAGATGCTGGGGATGCTGATATTTACATGAGCAAGGGAGCCAGGTAGGGAGTTTTGCGGCAACCTATGGGCGGTTTCACACTGGGGCATTCTGATTTGATTTTCATTCTAAATTTCTTTAAATCTGCAAGTGAGTGAGCCCCAAGTATGAGTGCCATTGGGAACACAGTGTCCTAGCCGTAGGGGTGCCCCGTGAACACCGAACCACAGTGGCCACCTTAGGGCGGTGGATGGCGTGCCTGCGGGCGACCGTGGCTTTGGTGGTGGCTAGCTGGGGGCTGTAGTCTCTTCCAGTCTCTGAGTGCTGTTCTAAGCTGGCCAATCAGATAGATAAGAGCTCTTTCTCTTCCCTGCATCCCGAGATGCTCTGACAGCTGTCACGCAATCGGGCTGCGGTAGTGTCCGGGGATACAAACAAGGGCTAGGCAGCTTGCTCACTCCGATATAGTAACCCGGGGGACACATACAAGGGGGACATTTTGGCTACTATTATTGTACACTAATGGTTTACACTTAGGTGATCTTTGCTAAATAGTGTTGTGACAGCTTTGTGTTTACTATACCCAGCCTGTGACATCATCACTGACATCAGATGGGAATTCATGGTGGGTGGGAACCTCAAATAAACCAGACAAGGCTGCAGCTTTGCAAACATTTACCGTATTTTTCGCCCTATAAGATGCACTCGGGTGTTTGTGTCATAACACCCGAGAGGTACCGGGTGCCTCTCGTATGGCGTCCCTGCTCTGGCTTCCAGCTCTGCCACCAAACACTCGTGTGTCAGCGCACTCCAGCCGGAGAATGCGAGGCAGAGCTAGAAGCCAGAGCGGGGACGTTGTCGGTCCCTGCTCTGGCTTCCAGCTCCTCCACTGCCGCTCGGGCCAGAGCCACCACTGCCTCTCGGGTGTCAGTGCGTGCTGACACAAATCAGCGCGTGCCAAGGCGGTGGCGTTCATGTAATTTACCTTTTTGTTTCATCTGGAGTTGGGGGGGAATACCACACTGCATAAGAGGAAGGGGGGGGGGGGGGGTGGTACACTGCCTATATGGGGAATGGGAGGGGGTGCCACACTGCCTATATGGTGAATGGGAGGGGGGATACCACACTGCATAAGAGGAAGGGGGGGGTGGTACACTGCCTATATGGGGAATGGGAGGGGGTGCCACACTGCCTATGGGAGGGGAGTGCCACACTGCCTATGGGTGCGTCCTAGGTGCGTCTTATAGGGCAAAAAATGTTAAGTCTTGAGAAAGGGGCCTGAAACGTCAACTTATTGTTAGCCGTTTGAGATTTATATGGACTGATTGTATCGTCAGTACAGAACTATTTGAACGTCTGCGATGCTGGTTCATCTCTTGCAATTTATTGTGCCCGAGAGCCTTGCACCTACATATTAGGAATAAATATGTGTGCAGTGGTGAATGGATTTTTTTTTTTTTTGGTCTACAAAGAAAGTGAGAAAAGAAGCTTAAAGTCATACATACTTGGTGCTGTGTAAAGACTGCTCCCTCTTCCTTCTCCACCTCGACGCTCAACACCGCTTTGCAGAAGGTGACTACAGCGTGCCCTACCCCCCTGTCACAGGAACTATGGCATGCCCCTCGCCATTCACTTCATAGAGAGGAGCGTGCCATAGTTCCTGTAAGGCATGACTTTAAAAAAATCCAGACGCCGTGACGTCAGAGGCTCCGAGCGTGCTGATTGGATGAGCACATGCGCCGTAGGACCAGGAAGAGGTGAGCTGTGTTCGGGGGGGGGGGGGGTTTACACAGGGGGCAAGGACCAAAACCCAGGATAGTCAAAATCCCGGGCTTTGTTCCACTTTAAGGTGGCTTTGGATAAGCATTAGGTCACACTTCATTTCGTAACTCATGAATGAGCTATTTCTGTTGGCACAGTTTCCAGTATGATTCATGGTGATGTGATGATGTCAAAGGTCAGTGCCCGGTGGGTGTCACGAAACTCGAAGTCTGAGTGAAGAAAATGTCGCCAGAACTTTAGGCCAGAGAATTTAGACATGCTTTAGAAAATCCAGGACACTTTTATTAATGAAACCTGGGTCCACCACCGTGACCTTGAGATTAAACAGGAGTCCTTGCAATGGAAGCAAAAGGGGTCACCGACTCCAAAATATGTAATGGGAAAGGGTTCAGAGATTATTATTATTATTATTGTTTATTTATATAGCGCCATCATCTTCCGTAGTGCTTTACAAAGTAGTAATTACAGACAGGGTAGAAACATACGGTACATATACTATTTCAAATGCAGTTTTACAGAGTTGACAATGGATATTCTGAGTACAAGATACAGTAGGGAAGAGAGAGCCCTGCCCCTAGGAGCTTACAGTCTAAAGGAAGAGGGGTGAAGACGAGGGGGAAGGATCACAAACAGTCAGTATTGAGCTTGGTGCCCTTTAGAAGATTGGTTAGGCCAGATTATATGCTTGTCTGAATAAGTGAGTTTTAAGGGCGCCTTTGAAGGTTTTGAGGGTTGTGGAGTGGCGGATTGGATGCGGGAGGGCATTCCAGAAGATTGAAATTGCACGTGAGAAGTCCTGGAGGCGAGCGTGAGAGGAGGTGACCAGGGTGGAGGACAGGAGAAGGTCGGCAGCAGAGCGGAGGCTGCATCTAGGTTGATACTGTTGGATTAGAGATGAGATGTAGGGAGGGGCCTGGTTGGAGAGAGCTTTGTATGCGAGAGTTAGAGTTTTGAACAGGATTCGCTGTGGGACTGGCAGCCAGTGTAGGGACTGGCAGAGAGGCACAGAACTGGAGGAGCGAGAGGAGAGATGGATGAGGCGAGCAGCAGAGTTCAGGATAGATTGGAGGGGTGCCAGTCTGTTAGTTGGTAAGCCACAAAGAAGGATATTGCAGTAATCCAGACGGGATATGACCAGGGCGTGCACTAGCATTTTAGTGGTGTCAGGTGAGAGGAAAGGATGGATGCGGGAGATGTTTTTAAGTTGGAGGCAACAGGAGGTGGCCAGGGAGTGAATATGTGGTTTGAAAGAGAGGGCAGAGTCCAGAATGGCTCCCAGGCACCGAGCTTGGGGAGTTGCTGGTATTGTGTAATTGTTGACAGAAATAGACGTGTTAGAGAGGGGAGGGGAGTTAGATGGTGGGAAAATGACCAGTTCTGTCTTATCCATGTTTAGCTTGAGGTAGCGAGATGACATGAATGAAGAAATAGCTGAGAGGCAGTTGGGGAGGCGAGATAGGAGAGAGGAGAAATTGGGGCCTGAGAGATATATCTGAGTGCCATCTGCATAGAAGTGGTATTGAAAGCCTAGTGAAGTTATAAGTTTGCCAAGGCCATGGGTGTAGACTGAGAAAAGTAGAGGGCCTAGGACAGAACCTTGCGGCACACCAACAGAAAGGGAACGTGAGGATGAGTCCGTGTTAGAATAGAATGATATGGGGGGAGTGCGATGATATGGGGGGAGTGTAATGATATGGGGGGAGTGTAATGATATGGGGGGAGCGTAATGATATGGGGGGAGCGTAATGATATGGGGGGAGCGTAATGATATGGGGAGGAGTGAAATGATATGGGGGGAGCGTAATGATATGGGGGGGGGGGAGTGTAATGATATGGGGGGAGTGTAATGATATGGGGGAGTGTAATGATATGGGAGGAGTGTAATGATATGGGAGGAGTGTAATGATATGGGGGGAGTGTAATGATATGGGGGAGTGTAATGATATGGGAGGAGTGTAATGATATGGGAGGAGTGTAATAATATGGGAGGAGTGTAATGATATGGGGGGAGTGTAATGATATGGGGGGAGTGTAATGATATGGGGGGAGTGTAATGATATGGGGGAGTGTAATGATATGGGGGGAGTGTAATGATGTGGGGGAGTGTAATGATATGGGGGGAGTGTAATGATATGGGGGGAGTGTAATGATATGGGGGAGTGTAATGATATGGGGGGAGTGTAATGATATGGGGGGAGTGTAATGATATGGGGGGAGTGTAATGATATGGGGGGAGTGTAATGATATGGGGGAGTGTAATGATATGGGGGGAGTGTAATGATATGGGAGGAGTGTAATGATATGGGGGGGGGTGTAATGATATGGGGGGAGTGTAATGATATGGGGGAGTGTAATTATATGGGGGGAGTGTAATGATATGGGGGGAGTGTAATGATATGGGGGGAGTGTAATGATATGGGGGGAGTGTAATGATATGGGGGGAGTGTAATGATATGGGGGAGTGTAATGATATGGGGGGAGTGTAATGATATGGGGGGAGTGTAATGATATGGGGGAGTGTAATGATATGGGGGGAGTGTAATGATATGGGGGAGTGTAATGATATGGGGGGAGTGTAATGATATGGGAGGAGTGTAATGATATGGGGGGGAGTGTAATGATATGGGGGGAGTGTAATGATATGGGGGGAGTGTAATGATATGGAGGAGTGTAATGATATGGGGGGAGTGTAATGATATGGGGGAGTGTAATGATATGGGGGGAGTGTAATGATATGGGAGGAGTGTAATGATATGGGGGAGTGTAATGATATGGGGGGAGTGTAATGATATGGGAGGAGTGTAATGATATGGGGGGGAGTGTAATGATATGGGGGGAGTGTAATGATATGGGGGAGTGTAATGATATGGGGGGAGTGTAATGATATGGGGGGAGTGTAATGATATGGGGGGAGTGTAATGATATGGGGGGAGTGTAATGATATGGGGGAGTGTAATGATATGGGGGGAGTGTAATGATATGGGGGGAGTGTAATGATATGGGGGGGAGTGTAATGATATGGGGGGGAGTGTAATGATATGGGGGAGTGCAATGATATGGGGGAGTGTAATGATATTGGGGGAGTGTAATGATTTGGGGGGAGTGTAATGATATGGGGGAGTGTAATGATATGGGGGGGAGTGTAATGATATGGGGGAGTGTAATGATATGGGGGAGTGTAATGATATGGGGGAGTGTAATGATATGGGGGGGGAGTGTAATGATATGGGGGAGTGTAATGATATGGGGGGAGTGTAATGATATGGGGGGAGTGTAATGATATGGGGGGAGTGTAATGATATGGGGGAGTGTAATGATATGGGGGGAGCGTAATGATATGGGAGGAGTGTAATGATATGGGGGAGTGTAATGATATGGGGGAGTGTAATGATATGGGGGGAGCGTAATGATATGGGGGGAGTGTAATGATATGGGGGAGTGTAATGATATGGGGGGAGCGTAATGATATGGGGGGAGTGTAATGATATGGGGGGAGTGTAATGATATGGGGGGAGTGTAATGATATGGGGAGTGTAATAATATGGGAGAAGTGTAATGATATGGGGGGAGTGCAATGATAAAAGGGGGGGGGTTATAGGGGACCAGTTAGAACAGCATGCGCATACTGGTACTGCCAGGAAATATGTTAGCTGATGATGTCAGCAGAATAATATCCAGTCCTTGTGTTAGTCAGACGAGGTTAGACTAATAAAATTATAAATGTATGGCGTACATTACGACCCAGCAGACAAAGCCCCAGAGATTCTCCCGCAGAGACACGGAGAGCTGTATAATTAGCAGCTCCATAAATCATGCTTCCATGGCATCACGTGTTACAAGGGGTCTCCCGAGGAAACACATACCGTCAGGCAGCGGAGTAATGACATCCCCGCAATCACTATACGTAGCCCTACACATCACTAGGCTGTAGCAGATACCTTAAAGTGTATTAAAACCTGGCTTGGAGTCTTATAGAGGCTTCCTGAGGCTTTTGATCCTCTTTAAAGCAGAACAAAACCCAGGTTGGCCAGCCCGGGGATCCAAAAGATACCCAGCTGTGTGAAACCCCCAAGATTGTCCTGTAAAACTCACCTCTTCCCGGTCCCATGGCACATGCGCGGGCCCTTGTCCAATCAGAGCCATTTGCTGCGCACACCTCATTCGGCTCTGCCCTTCAACGTGCCCTTCTGCAACAGCGCAAGCAGGCGCACATGTGCACAGCTAATGGCTCTGATTCAACGAGAGCCTGCGCATGTACCGTGGGACTGGGAAGAGATGGGTTTTACAATGTCGGGGGTTTCACACAGTGGGGCATCCCCAATCAGAATGCCCGTGGGTCAACAAAATCCAGGATAGTCAAAATCCTGGGTTTTGTTTTGGGAACTACAGACCGGTAAGGTTAACATCTGTGGTGGGCAAGCTGTTTGAAGGTTTCTGGAGTATCTTGGGGAAAATTACCTTACTACTCCATATCAGCATGGATTTATGAGGAATCGCTCCTGCCAGACAAACCTAACCAGCTTTTATAAGGAGGTAAGTTCAATATTGGATCGGGGGAGTCATTGGATGTCATGTATCTTGACTTTTCTAAAGCATTTGATACTGTGCCACATAAAAGACAAGACTGGTGCAAAAGTTGAGGCTTGGACTGGGAGAAAACGTGTGCAGATGGGTGAGAAATTGGCTTAATGATCGGAAGCAGAGGGTGGTTATCAATGGTACACACTGAGATTGGGTCACCGTTACTAGCGGAGTACGACAAGGATCAGTTCTCGGACCAATTCTCTTCAATATATATATTTACATATTTGCAGATGATACTAAGCTGTGTAAAGTAATTAAAACAAAAGAGGACAGCAGGCAGCTACAAACAGATTTAGATAAATTGGAAGCATGGGCAGTTAAATGGCAAATGCAGTGTAACACAGATAAATGTAAGGTTCTGCACATGGGAAGGAGAAATCTGTGCCATGCTTACACTCTAAATAAAGAAACGCTTGGTAAAACAACAATGGAGAAGGACCTAGGGGTTTAGTTAACAATAGACTTAACTGTAGTAATCAATGCCAGGCAGCAGCTGCCAAAGCATCACGAGGGGCATAGGTGCCCATGACCAGAGCATAATTTTACCCCCATACAAGTCTCTGGTCAGACCCCATATGGAGTACTGTGTACAGTTCTGGGCACCTGTGCTTAAGATATCAGAACTGGAGCGCGTTCAAAGGAGGTCAACTAAGGTAATAAGTGGAGTGCAAGGACCAGAGTAGCTTGTCAAAGTTAGGTTTATTTAGTTTGGAAAAGAGATGCCTGAGGGGTGATCTAATAACTATGTATAAACATTCTTGGTCAATACAAAGATCTGTCCCACAATCTATTTTTCCCCCCGGAGTGTAACTATAACCCGAGGGCATCCACTAAGGTTAGAGGAAAGGTGCTTTCTCCACCGACATAGGAGGGGATTCTTCTCTGTAAGAGCAGTGAAACTATGGAACTTGCTGCCAGAGGAGGTAGACATGGTAGTTAAGGATACAGTAAAAACGTTCAAGAGTGGCCTGGATGCCCTCCTTGCATGTAATAACATTACCAGCTATGGCTACTAGACCACTGGAGGGAGATCTATAGTGGCCGGGATGCTCCCCTTGCATGTAATAACATTACCAGCTATGGCTACTAGACCACTGGAAGGAGATCTATAGTGGGCGGGATGCCCTCCTTGCATGTAATAACATTACCAGCTATGGCTACTAGACCACTGGAAGGAGATCTATAGTGGGCGGGATGCCCTCCTTGCATGTAATAACATTACCAGCTATGGCTACTAGACCACTGGAAGGAGATCTATAGTGGCCTGGTTGCCCTCCTTGCATGTAATAACATTTCCAGCTATGGCTACTAGACCACTGGAAGGAGATATATAGTGGCCTGGTTGCCCTCCTTGCATGTAATAACATTTCCAGCTATGGCTACTAGACCACTGGAAGGAGATAAACAGGCTGAACTGGATGGACTAAAGTCTTTATTCAGCCGCACATACTATGTTACTATGTCCTCCTAGTTACACATCTTTGTGCAAAGCAAAGTGACACAAGTTCAGATGAAACCTTTCTTTTGCAAATATACAACCCCAATTCTAAAAAAGTTGTGACACATTGTAAAACACAATAAAAACAAGAACGTAATGATTCAGCAGATGTTAATAATCTTATTTATTCACAATAGAACACTCATCAGAAGATATTTTTAGATTTCATTTAGAAAAATGACCTTAATCAGAAACTGATGGCAGCAAGAAGGTTGGGACAGGGTTAACAAAAGACTGTAAAAGTAAGTGGCCCTAATAAAAAAAATTGTAGGGTCAATTTACAAGTCACATGACTGAATGCAAAAAGAGCATGTTTTAGAGGCAGAGTCTCTCAAAAGCAAAGATGGTTACATGTTCACCAATCTGTAAAAAACTGCATCTACACAAAAAAGTTTTCCCAATATAAAATATAAAAGATTTTGAATCTCTTGCCATCTACAGAACATAATATGATCCAAAGATTCAGAGAATCTGGAGAAATCTATGTAGCACTGCATCAAAAACAGGCAAAAATCGCTAATTCAAATCACAGCATGGGCTCAGGATACTTCCAGAAATCATTGCTTGTGAACACAGTTCACTGTACACTCCACAAATGCAAGTCTTCTCTAGAACAAGTCTCATTTAAAGTGGCACAAAACCTGCTGCTGCTCCCCTGCGAACCACACTCACCTTGAGTGATGATACAGCTTTAGCGGTGGCTTGATTTTAAATAAAAATGTGTTTTTCCACCATCTAGGCTATGCCCACCTGGATCGCTGATTGGCTGATCTCAAGATCTGACCGCATCCCTGACTTCCTTCTAGTCTGGCAATTGCCCCCACCCCCACCCTATCTGAATGACTGGGCACAGTAGTGTGTGGGGGGGTTCTCCAGCACTCTGGATGCCTCCCCAGCCTGTCATTTAGTGGTGGGCACCACAGGAGTTTATACTGGTATATTTTAGTATTTGCACTTGTTTTTTGTATTGCCAATAAAGATTTACGACTATTTTTATACTAATTGTTTGTATTGTTGCAAATTGTTTTAATTGTTTGTCATTTTTGTAGTGCAAATGGGTGTGGGGGGTCGATTCAGTTAAGGCTTTTTATATTGAATATTTTATTTAGAGAAAATGTTTCATTGATCGGACATCACACACACCTACACACGCGGCTGCATGGACGCACAACAGCACAGGATGTAACAATTGTTTATTTGACAACCTGAGAAACCCCTAAAGAGCTTCACAGAACCCGGCATCTATTCCACGAGAAGGCTATATGAGTAAGATGTCATCTCAGCCCAGCACCCTGTTGCCTTGACAATGCTGAACCTAATCGAGGACAAATCTTGGTACATTAAAAATAGTTATTACCCGCAGGACGCCGACCCACCTGCTATTCTGTGCTGTGTGTGGCCAAGTCACCGGAGGTCATATCTCAGCCCCCTCTCCAGTCCCAATGTAATGTAGAGCAAGGGCCAGACAATATGGGCTTTCTCTGATTTATTAGGATAGGTTGTAGCACACTGGTAAGTTAATAAAGTCAATGTTATATAGAATATACCAAAAAAGGATATGGGCGGCACCAAACGGTTAAAAATAGTACAGGTGCCCTGCTCTGGTAAATCCCTATTTAGATAAATGCAATACAAAGACAAGGGGTGCCCCAACCCCAAAGAAGAGATATAACCAGAGACTTACAATGGCACTCTATCAATTATAATTCATATCAAGTTTATTAAGTTGTCACAATTACATAACAAGACACATTAAAAGACTATTAAAACCATATAACACATGTATAGACTGTCACCGATAGGGATGGGGGGTTTAATGTGCCCCAGTGGGGACCTCTGATATATAAATAAATTAAAGATTATTGATACTATATTAACCAATCAATTCATAAAGTGTCAAGTGATTCCAAAGTGCATCAAATCACAGTATGTATACACATAATAGTGCAAAAAATCGCTAACAATGAGGTAGGTGCAAATCACAGAAAAACACAAAAAAAATGTTATCATCTTACTTGATCCAATAAAGTGCCATGTGTGGACCACCCCAGAACCCAACACAACGTGTTTCATGACGTACAGTCACTTCCTCAGGCACAGTACGCAGCGGGTGAGTGCTGATTGCCCCCGTTTTGTATTCACCCACCCATAGAACATGGAGAAAGGTAAGATCATGCGGGTTCAAAGAAACCTCCAAAGTACCTCTGCTTATATAGTACTAAAATATACAGTATATATTAAATGGGGGAGACAATGAACACCAGAAAAAGCTTATGCAAAGAAATTCATGTTTTTAATGCCCATAAATATAAAGATGTACAAAAGTGCAAGCTATTTACAGTGCAGTCAATAGGTTCTATAGAGAAACATTGTAAGCTCAAAACAGAGGGTATACATATGTGGCACTCTTGAGAAAGGTCTTTTACAGACCGAAACGTTGAGGTGTTCTTCTTCCTGCGGTCAGCCTGTAAGCTTTATAACTTGCAATCTATAAGATTCCCGGGCCCATCAGATCCCTGCCCGCGGGGCATCCGAAATCGGGATGTCCTGCGGGGTGAAACCCCCCCGGAAGCCCAGAAACCTTACCTTAACCCCGTTCCAACGGCGCATGCACGTGCCGTGTCCCACGCTTACCTCTAGCAGGGCACACACCCGCGCCGGGCGTTTGTGAATAGCGGCGCGGGCGCGCTCCCTGTTAGAGGGAAGCGCGAGGCGTGGCCTCCAGCGCTCAGAGCCTCTGATTGGACGAACGCCCGCATAGGAGCGTGGTGAGGTGAGTGTTTCCGGGCGTTCTGGGGTGTTTCACACAGCGGGGCACCCCCGATCAGGGTGCCCCACCGAAGTGGACCAAAACCCAGGATAGTGAAAATCCTGGGTGTTGGTCCACTTTAACTGGGTTATACTTTTTGAACTTTCATGCTTAAAGGGGTATAAAGCTTGGAATGTGATTTACTGTGACTTACTTTGATCCACTTGTTAATCATTCTGTTCTCTTTACTGTTGTAAATGCCACATATGTATACCCTCTGTTTTGGGCTTACAATGTTTCTCTATAGAACATAATGACTGCACTGTAAATAGCTCGCACTTTTGTACATCTTTATATTTATGGGCATTAAAAACATGAATTTCTTTGCATAACCTTTTGCTGGTGTTCATTGCCTCCCCCATTTAATATATATTTTCTCTGTGCTTTGCCCTCATCATTCTCCTCTATGTTCCCAGCCAGGGAGGAGACTACAGGGGGTGCAGTGGTATTGGTCATGAAGTCCGGGGGCCCCGCCATTATTGCCACCTTATTTATCCTCTGTGCTCATGCGGCATATTGCATAGAAGGGAAGCACCATCTGTATCTCCTGTTTTAGTAATTAGAACTACTACAAGGATGTGGGCAAAATGTGACAGGATACAAAGTACTGTATGAGCAATGCCGGACCCCCTAATTAATGTCTGCACCAGGACCATCACAAGATTTGTGAGCTCAGATAATTTTGACTGAGGTTTCAGACCTTAAAGTGGAACAAAACCCAGATTTTAACTATCCTGGGTGTTGGTCTTTGCCCCCCCCCCCCCCCCGGGCCACCCCTATTGGGGGTGCCCCGCTGTCTGAAACCCACCAGGTCGCCGAAACAAATGGCGCATGTGCGGACGCTCGTCCAATCAGCGCACTCGGATCCACTAAGCCTTCATCTAAGGCTCCGAGTGCGCATTTCCCGCTACCCTCTAACAGGAAGCGTGCCAGCATCAGGCATTTGTGAATGACCAGCGCCCTGCTAGAGTGATAGCATGGGTGTGGCCACGATTCACGCATGCGCCGTTGGACCGGGAAAGAAGGTAAGTGTAGGGGCAACCTGGGGGGTTTCACACAGCGGGGCATCTCGATTTTGGATGCCCTGGGGGGAGGGAATCGCGGTGCGTTTTGGTCCACTTTAAATGAGCTGTATCACAAAATTGTATAGTAATAAAAATCTATACAAACTCCTTGGCTAATGAGAGGAGAGGTCACTTATACACTCGAACTGAATAAAACTCCCACCAAGCTTGTGGTTTTCTTCTCCTGGTAGGAATAAAATCCAGGGGTGACAGGTTTAGTGTATTAGGGGTGACAGAGCCTGTCACCCTAGATTTCCTTTTCCCTCCATTAAAAGAAAGAAAAACAAGCCTGGCTGGATATTTCTTGATGCCAGGTGTATACTTGACCCCTCCTCCTGCCATCCACCATATTTGTATGGATTTTTATGATTGAGCCATTTTCGCGATAGTGCTCCATTAATTAGCCTGTTAGAAATGAAGGCTTGTTCAAAATCATCTTTAGGAAGAGCCAGGTGAGGCAAATGTCAAAGCTTTATAAATACCCAGACTCCTCTAACTGCCCCCTGTGTGAAACCCCCAAGATCGCCCACTTTCACTCACCTTTCCCCATTCCACCTTTTGTCCAATCAGTACTTTATCACACTGCATGGCATCCGGTATAGGATGCCCCGGGGGCAGGCTAGTGGCCGGTCCATGAATCTGTTAGCCCCCCGCAGGAGGTGATTGGTCCACTTTAAGCATGGTGTCCACTTTAACACTAGGAAATGGAGGGAGAGCCACATAGTAATGGTAATGGTAATGTCACCACTGTTACCAGGTAATGGTAAAAAAAAAACAAAAAAAAAAAACAACATAGTAAAGCATCAGAGGGAAAGACACCATTGCAGTCACTACAGGTTAGGTGGGCCACATGTAATTATTAGGCTGAAAAAGACATTTGTTCCAATAGGTCACGCAAAGAACACGGAGGACTAAATAGAAGGTTTTGATGGACTTTAGAGAGATAAAATAACAATAAAGAGACCACTTACACCAGGAAATGGCAGGACAACATAGGAGGTACCTGAGGGCCACAAAGAGGAACATAAGGGTAAGACACCACTGGCACCAGAGAAAGGTGAAAGAACCATATAAAATAAAAATGAGGGTTGGGGTAGGGCTTCTGAATGAAATCCCCTCCTTCACCAGATTTAACCCTGTGACAGCACATAAAAAAACCTGCAAATACCTAGTTAATAATTCGGCTTTTTTATCAAATGAGGCCCCACCCCCAATTAGCGAATATGTTGCAGCCAATAGATTCCAACTGTTGCCATCCTAATCCCTTCTGGTGACAGATTCACTTTAAGGCGAGAAATATGGAAAACTACATAAGAAAAAAAAATCAGCATTGTCCACTTACCCACGGAGAGCTGCACCGGGCCAGAGGAGAGCAACGGCCGCACCCAGAGAAGCAGAACCAGCAGCGCCTGGTGAGGACGTAGAAATGGCGGCGAGCTCCTAGCTGCGCTCGTTCCATGCCACATTTTTCTGCCAGGGCAGGCATCCGAGCCGCGGCACCAACCTGCAATAAGAGGAAACCAAAGCTAAAGTACAACACAAAAACACTGCGGTCCCAGTCACTGCAAACTAGACATCACCCAAGGTCGGCACTAATCACCCCACGCAATCACCTATTAATCACATGAAAAATATCCCAAAAAGATTTTTATTAAGTTAAAGCGGTCCTTCACTCTGAATAAGAGCCTATCTTATATGTTTCCCACACCCTGTACATACAGATTGCTCACATTAAAAATCATCCTACCTGCATCTACTGCATGTTATGAGCCTTTAAACATCCAAGATGGCGGCTTATGGAAGCCGCCATCTTATCAGGCAGCCTGCAAACAGGAAGTGCCTCCTGACTGTGCTGCTCTGCATTCTGGGACTGCTGACCGTTACCTGACCCCAACTCTGCTCTGTCTGAGCAAAGGACAGCTATAACCCGCCCCCCTGTACCTTATCCCACTCTCCTCTCCTCAGTAAGTGTGATGCTTCTGAGTCAAGATGGCGGCACCCATATCCTAAAGTCCTGAACAGAGTTACAGCCCAGTGGGGGAAAGAATAATAAGTGACCAAAAACTTAAAATATATTCATTTTAGATGATGGGGAATCATTTTTAAAGTGTTTGAGCTTTACAACAAATCATGGTGAAGGTCCGGTTTAAAATCATCACAGACAACATACAATTAAAATATAAGTTTTGGGAGAATGGTGACCCTCACCCTTTTATAATAACATTTTTGATTGGTACAAATAATGGGCTATATATATAAAAAACAGACTCAAATGGAGGTATTAGGCCTATACCCCCCCACATTGTACCCATTTACTTGACCACATCTTGAAATTCATAAAAATATATAATTTATTAGCAATATCTTAAAAACCTTATCCGTACATAATCCATACCAAAAATGTAATTTGCCGTGCATAATTACAAATGTATGCATGCGCCGTGGGAGCGGGGGGGGGGAGTTCTTGTTTTCTACAATTAAAATAACAATAAGGGCCACAGCAGGGGCATCCCAGTCATAGTAGTACAGCATCAGACCCCATAATTCATCCAAAGATCTAATAGCAGCAAATCTATTGTGACAATTTTAAATGAGAAACAAAGCAAGTGCTAACAGAGCTATAATAAAGTGCAATTGTGCCAAAAATGTAAACTATCAAACAAAGAAAATAACATATGCACAAAGAATAACTTCAAGGAATGAATTCACCTAAGTGTCAGTGCTGTGCCCCACTGGTATCATCACCAGGGCTGGCGTCAGCACCCGGCAAAGCGGGTCAGCTGCCAGGGGCCCCCATCCTCCGGGGGGCCCACAGACGGTCTTTGGGGTGCGCTTGACCAGCATCTTCTCGAATGGCGGAGTTCCACACAACGGGGGCATCTCACTAGGTTTTGTACTGCTTTAAAAGTGGGCCAAAACCCAGGATTTAGACTATTCCCGGGGGTTCCCTCACCTGAACAAACTCACCTCTGCCCGGTCCTATGGCGCATGCGCGGCCACTCATCCAATCAGTGCGCCCTGAGCCGCTGACATCACACCCTCTAAGCCGGCATCTAAAGACCAGCTGCTCCGAGCGTGCTGGCGGCTGCATCCCCCGCTTCCCTCTAACAGGATCGCCCTGCAAGAGGGATAGCGAGTATGCGGCTTGCACATGCGCCATTGGACCGGGAAGCAAGGTAAGTGAACGAGGCGACCTGGGGGGTTTCACACAGCGGGGCATCATGATTTTGGATGCCCCAGGGGGAGGAAATTGATCGGCCCGGGAATCTTATAGATTCCTGGGCCGACTGGCTGGGTTTTGGTCCACTTTAAGTTGCCCACCCCAGCTGATTTCCTATCCCTGGAGTATCTGTGATACCCTACTGTGTGAAACCCCCTATGATCGCTGGCATACCCACTATGCAAGCAATTCTACCCATGAGTTTTGGTCTGCTTTACAGGGGCATCTCAATTTGGGTTGCCAGTTTGTGAAAAAAACCCTGCTTTGGCCATTAACTCAAACTGGGAATCCCACACTGCATTCACCAGTTCAAGGAAAGTAATGAACAAAAGAGGAGGGGGGGGTCACACACAGGGGAATCCAAAATCAGGAGGATCTACATTTGTTTAGACCCGAGGACGGGTTTAAAGGGGTTTAGTGCGCTTCAAAGTAGACCAAAACTAGAGTTTTGGTCCAAATAGCATAATCCTTAGGGGGCATCCAGATTTGGGCCGTCCACTCTTCACCACAAAGGGGCCCACTGAGACCATGCCGCCCAAGGGCCCACATAAACCTGGAGCCGGCCCTGATCATCACCCACGCGTTTCGTAGAAAGAAGAAACTTTATCAAGGTGCCAGTGTTGTGTTGTGCTTCAGTTCTATGTAGAGACACCAGGTTGGCACATTACACCGAACTATTCTTATTATTTTGGTGGTGCAGGTTCATCATTTTTTTGTGTTAAGGAAACCAAAGCTGAATAGAGACATCTCAATGTGAACATAATAAATTCATCAGCTTTGCTCCAGAGGCAAAATACCTCCCCCCCACACCCGGGGCAATTGAGACCTATTAGTTCAAATCCAATTCCTCTCTGACCCCACAAAGGCAGATTGATTGGCTGAATGGAAGGATCCCCGGGCAGCCACTTACCAGCCTAGCCCTGCATTTTTATTCTATTTGTGGCTCTTCCTTAGTTCGATAAGTTATTGATTACAGATACAACGTGCTGCTTGTTTATCTCATTACTGCGCTGTGGGCTGCAAATCAGCGAGAAAAAGATCTGAACAGAAAAAGGTAACAATGTAGCAAATAGAACACCATTGTATTGGTTATCTATATAAACTTTCGAAACTTACAAGTTTCATGCGAGCAATAAGGCCTTGGGTAAAATCAGGGCTGTACTTGGTGTTTATGCTGCCCTAAGCATTTTAAGGCTTTCCCCCTTTACCAGTGAGTATTAAAAACAAAAAAAATGTATGGATGGGGCAAGTCTGTTACCAGGAATCCCCCCGGTGGGCCCCTTTGAGGTCCTTCATCACTAAAGCCTGAACTATGATTAGCTTATTTGTGATATCCCAAGTGCGCACACAGACAACACCGTTTGCTATGTTTCTGTGCATGAGCCCTGAATATAAGCCAGTGATACTTTTGTCTACGTGTGCGGTGGCCCCCAGAGTCAGTTCTACTGGTGGGCCCCAGATATCTCAGTCCGATACTGGGACTAGGAGAGGGAGCAAGGCATTAAATGCAAAGAATGTGTGTGGGGGGCACAAGGGGTTAAATGCAGAGGAGCAGACAATGAGGGATTAGTTAGGGGGCATTTATAGCGCATCAGAGGCATTTTCCGAATGACATGGTTACAGCAACAGCTCTGATTGGATGAGAGCCTGCATATGCACCATAAGACTGGGAAGAAGTAGGATTTCATACAGTAGGGCCTCCCATAACAAGATGCCCCAGGGGAAGGCCAGAGACGCTCAGTTTTTTTTCTGTTTTAAAGAGGAGGTCTGGTCAAAAATGATGGACTCCCTCTTTAACATGAAGCAGCTGCTTCGGTGCCTCTAAACCAGAGAATAGGGCCGCCTGGCTAATCACCTACACTGGGATCCTTCCACGCCTGTTAGGCCACTCACAGACACAAGAGGCTTGCAATCTAGGAGTGGTAAATAGTCGGATGGCCCCCTTTCTTGTTTAGCAGTGCTGATGCACCAGGGGGTGGCCTGATCTGGCCTGCCCCACTACAGCATATTTTTAACCAGACTTTAAGTGACGGCTATAGTCAGATACAGCTGTGGGACCAGTGTGGCTTTCCAGGTTCACTCATGCTGAGAGTTCCAGGGCCCTGCGTCTCGCACTACCATCAGTTGTGAACCCCAGCACCCCAAGGGAGTTGGAGAGCTGAGCTTACCTTGTCTGCAGTGCAAGTGTGTGGCCACTAGAGGGCAGTGCATAACTAATTCCTAAAGCAGGAAATGAGGCACAGATAAACTTTACAGCAGAGGTGGGTGACACACATGTGCTACTGGTTTGTAGCTTGTGTTGGGTGTGTCTGGAGATGTCTATGTAAATTATTCCCAGCTCTCCTCTGCTTACCTCTCCCTATGTTACCTGTGCTCAATTCACCTCTGTTTACTTTTGCCTACCTCTAACTACCTCACCTCTATCTATGTCTACCCAATTCTGGTCACCTCTGACCATCACCTCTCTTTACCTCTGCTCACCTCTCCACACCTGTGCTAACCTTACCTCTGCCTTGCATTGCATATGCTTTTATGTATATGCAAAGGTGACCAGAGGTGAGGCAGGAAGAGGTGGGGTGAACAGAATTGGGACAGAGGCGAGGTGAGCGGAAGTGGGCAAAGGTGATATGGGAAGAGGTGTGTCAGACAAAAGTAAGGTGGGCAGGTGTAAGATTAGCAAAGGTAGGGAGAGGTGAGCAGAGGTGGATGGAGTATGCAAAGGTCTAAAAAGGTATGATGGGAAGAGGTAAACAAAGTTGAGACAAGAAAAGGGGTGATAAACAGAGGTGAGCAAAGGTGGATAGAGATAGGCAGAGGTGAGCAGTGATAAGGTGGAACAAAGGTGGGAAGAGGTGAGTACAGGTAAACAGAGGTGGAAGAGGTAAGCAGAGGTGAGCTGGGAATAGTCTGCAAAGACATCCCCAAACACATCCAACACAAACAACACACCAGTAGTAAACGTGTCATCCACCTCAGAGAAGTTCATCTGTGTCTAGTGTTGGTCCAACCTCCCAAGGTTCGGGTTTGGCAAGTTTGTCCGGGACCCGAACCTGAACCCGTTTCCCATTGCAATCAATCGGAACCCAAACTTTGGGGTGGCGATTCTGCCTCTGCCTCTGGGCCACAGTTGAATTTGGGCCATTCCGATGAGTGAGGACACTCCTAGTGCCAGCTGCCAGTGTCCTTAACAATTAGTGCGATGGCCATTATTCCATAACCCCTATTTGACAGCCGGAACGCCGATCAGGGCAACTGCTGCACACTCGGGATAGGGAAGCTAGGCTAAGCAGCCCATTAACCAGCTTTTCCGTTTGGGCCGAACACTGAACTCGAACACGGACTTCTGGCTAAAGTAGTTGATAAGTTCGGTACGGGTTTGTCCAACACTATCAGTGCCTCATTTCCTGCTTAGGGAGTTAGCCCTCCAGTGGCCAGATACTTGCACTGCAGGCAAGGCAAGCTCAGATCAACTCCATAGTGGTGTAGAGGGCCCCAAATGATGGCAGTGTGGTCCGCAGGTTGTGCATCCCTGATATAGGGGTAAGAGAGGTAAGGGCATTCAAGGACAAGGGGTAGAAAGTAAAAGTAGAGGTTAGAGGCAATCTAAAAAAAACAACAAGCGTAGAATCAATCCAAGGGGATGTGAAGTAGAAACAATCTGGATGTATAAGCGATAGAGGCAATCTAAAAGGATAAGGGGTGGAAACAACAGGGAAGGTTAAGGGGTAGAAAGATTATAGAGCAGGAGTTCCCAGCCAGTGGTACCAGAGAGTCTATCAGCTGGTACTCAGCAAATTTGTAAATTTGACAGACTGGTTTGTACACCAAGCTGATCTTCAACATCTATACTTTACCCAGACCTGATTTGCTCAATGAGGGCTCAGGGGTAGAGACAAACTAGGGATATGTACTTAGAAACAATCAAGGTTTCATTACAACAATAGAGAAGGATAAGCAGTAGAGGCAGACCAGGGGGATAAGTGTAGGGACAATCTAAAGAAGTACCAGGTAGAAACAATGCAGAAGGAGAAGAGGTCAAAACAATCTATAGAGACAAAGTAGAGCACTAGGACATAGAAACAATATACTGTAGAAGGATGGCTAGAAGAATAAGGGTAAAAACAATATATTGTAGAAGGATGGCTAGAAGAATAAAATACTGTAGAAGGATGACTAGAAGAATACGGGTAGAAACAATATACTGTAGAAGGATGGCTAGAAGAACAAAAGTAGAAATAATATACTGTAGAAGAGTGGCTAGAAGAATAAAGGTAGAAACAATATAATGTAGAAGGATGGCTAGAAGAACAAAAGTAGAAATAATATACTGTATAAGAGTAGCTAGAAAATTAAGGGTAGAAACAATATATTGTAGAAGGATGGCTAGAAGAATAATATACTGTAGAAGGATGGCTAGAAGAACAAAATAGAAACAATATACTGTAGAAGGATGGCTAGAAGAATAAGTGTATGGAATGGGACAGTATGGAATGATATGATGGTAGAAGCGATTTTTAGAAATGGGGTTTAAAGGCAATGTGGAGGGATGAGATAGAGATGGGGGCACAAACAGGTGAAGAAGGGTAAAGGTAAGTGAAGCAGAAGGTACACTACAAACAATACAGAACAGAAACAATGTGTAGGGGTAGGAGGGATAAAGATGGGCAATGTATAGGGATGGGGGTTAGGGGCAATGCATGGGGGTGGGGGGGGGCTGTCTGTGTACAATGGCGTGGCTATGCCATCCCGGCTGGGGGTGTGGGTGGATCTCAGGAATTCGTAGTAAATAAGTGGGTGTATTTTGCCTAATAATTGTTGCACCCTTGTCTCCTGTGGGGAAAGTTGGTGTCTGTGCCCAGGTAACTGGCACCTCCCCCCCCGTGCAGACACAATGGGCATCACTCACGTGTCAGCGGCGGTGCGGCAATGTGCTGCCGGTTGCCGCGGCCATGGCTCCGGTGTCGCGGGTGTAATGAAGGTCTCCCCGCACACTGACAGCTCCGGAGCCCCGCCCACTGACAGCTCCGGAGCCCCGCCCCCATCAGCCAGGCTTCTGATAAGGTCACCGGGAACACAGAGGAAGGGAGCCGCATCCTGCAGCGGCATCTCCGGGGTTACCCGCCCTCCCCCTCCTCTATTCCCGGGGATGGGGGATGAGACATTACCTGCTGCTGCACACCAGGGGGCATCACACCTCCCCTCTCCTCCTCTCAGGCTGCCACATCGCGCGCTTCACCTGCCAGGCGCGCCGCCGCCGCGGGAGCGCGCCCCGTGCAGAGCTCTCCAGGGTCCTGAAAGCTGCGGCGCAGAGCACCGGCCTCTCTCCTGCAGCAGGGGGCGCTGCGCTGCCTCTGTGTTGCCGTGCTCAGTGCTGCCCCCTGTACTTGATTAGTGATGTAGTGCTTAGTCTCCAGCCTGCCACTGTCATGGCTCCCTGGCACCTAGAATTGCAATATAAGGTACTGCATGGGCGGGAATTGGCACTGCAAGGTACATAAAAACTTTGTTTCTCTGTGTCTTTGCCCCATCCATCCCTGTGCCCTCAGCTCTGCCCCATCCATCCCCGTGCCGTCAGCTCTGACCCATCCATCCCTGCCCCCTTAACTCTGACCCATCCATCCCTGTGCCCTCAGCTCTGCCCCATCCATCCCTGCCCCCTTAACTCTGACCCATCCATTCCTGTGCCCTCAGCTCTGCCCCATCCATCCCTGTGCCCTCGGCTCTGCCCTATCCATCCCTGTCCCCTCGGCCCTGCCCCATCTGTCCCCTCAGCTCTGCCCCATCCATCCCTGTGCTCTCAGCCCTGCCCCATCCATCTCTGTCCCCTCAGCTCTGCCCCATCCATCCCTGTCCCCTCAACTCTGCCCCATCCATCCCTGTCCCCTCAGCTCTGCCCCATCCATCCCTGTGCCCTCAGCTCTGCCCCATCCATCCCTGTCCCCTCAGCTCTGCCCCATCCATCCCTGTCCCCTCACCTATGCCCCATCCATCCCTGTCCCCTCAGCTCTGCCCCATCCATCCCTGTCCCCTCACCTATGCCCCATCCATCCCTGTGCCCTCAGCTCTGCCCCATCCATCCCTGTCCCCTCAGCTCTGCCCCATCCATCCCTGTCCCCTCACCTATGCCCCATCCATCCCTGTCCCCTCAGCTCTGCCCCATCCATCCCTGTCCCCTCAGCCCTGCCCCATCCATCCCTGTCCCCTCAGCTCTGCCCCATCCATCCCTGTGCCCTCAGCTCTGCCCCATCCATCCCTGTCCCCTCAACTCTGCCCCATCCATCCCTGTGCCCTCAGCTCTGCCCCATCCATCCCTGTCCCCTCAGCTCTGCCCCATCCATCCCTGTCCCCTCAGCTATGCCCCATCCATCCCTGTGCCCTCAGCCCTGCCCCATCCATCCCTGTGCCCTCAGCCCTGCCCCATCCATCCCTGTCCCCTCAGCTCTGCCCCATCCATCCCTGTCCCCTCAGCTCTGCCCCATCCATCCCTGTGCCCTCGGCTCTGCCCCATCCATCCCTGTCCCCTCGGCTCTGCCCCATCCATCCCTGTCCCCTCGGCTCTGCCCCATCCATCCCTGTCCCCTCGGCTCTGCCCCATCCATCCCTGTGCCCTCGGCTATGCCCCATCCATCCCTGTGCCCTCGGCTATGCCCCATCCATCCCTGTGCCCTCAGCCCAGCCCCATCTATCCCTGTCCCCTCGGCTCCGCCCCATCCATCCCTGTCCCCTCGGCTCCGCCCCATCCATCCCTGTCCCCTCGGCTCCGCCCCATCCATCCCTGTGCCTTCGGCTCCGCCCCATCCATCCCTGTCCCCTCAGCTATGCCCCATCCATCCCTGTGCCCTCAGCTATGCCCCATCCATCCCTGTGCCCTCAGCTCTGCCCCATCCATCCCTGTGCCCTCAGCTCTGCCCCATCCATCCCTGTCCCCTCAGCTCTGCCCCATCCATCCCTGTGCCCTCAGCTCTGCCCCATCCAACCCTGTCCCCTCATCTCTTCCCCATCCATCCCTGTGCCCTCAGCTATGCCCCATCCATCCCTGTGCCCTCAGCTCTGCCCCATCCATCCCTGTGCCCTCAGCTCTGCCCCATCCATCCCTGTCCCCCCAGCTCTGCCCCATCCCTTCCTGTCCCCTCAGCTCTGCCCCATCCATCCCTGTCCCCTCAGCTCTGCCCCATCCATCCCTGTCCCCTCAGCTCTGCCCCATCCATCCCATGCCCCACTGTGTGAAACCCCCTTGGATTTACCCGGTATACTCAGCTCACCGGAGATCCCAGAGTTTTAAACATTTCCCATTAAAAAATGCAAACACAATGCCTATGAAGTGAATTACATTTTACCTGTGCTTTAACAGCACTGTGCTCCCACAGACCTATTTGCATTGCATTTGCCTGTGTTGCTTTTTGTTCCTTTATTTATTAGGTTTTTTTTTTTACATTTTCTATTAAAAAACACAATGCAAACACAGTTTATTGCGTCTTACATTTACTTGCGTTGCACAGAAAAAGTAATGTCCGTTACCCTATGGGCTCTCATACATTGTGGCCTTGTGACCAGAGGGTTGCAGGTTCAATTCCTGGTCGGCCATGACTGAAGTGCTCTCGAGCAAGGCCCCTAACACCCCCCCTCCCCAACTGCTCCCAGGGCACTGTTGTGTCTGTCTCACTACATAGGTGGATTAAATGCAGAGGAGGAAATCCTATGTGTTCGCAGGCATACAATGGCCATATATGCACAAAAAAAAGGAAGGGCCGGTAGGGTAACAGGGATAGGATTTATTGCTTCATGCAGGCAGAAACGCACACCAATCATCAACGCATAAAATGGGCCTTATATATAATCTGTGCTTCGGGGGAAGTGGTCCATTTTTGCGTTGATTTGTGCTTAGTTTTACTTTAATTTTCCTGAGCTTGTAAGAAATCATGACCCTAGGGGGCCTTTCACATTTCAGGGTTGTATCAGGAAAATTCCTGTGTGCCGCATTTCCAACATAACACACCTAAACCTTATCCCCGCAAAAGCCTGTGGGAGCATGATGCAGGTGGCAATACACTGCATTGACATTGCGTTTAGTTTTTTTCATGGAAAATGCAAAACATCCTGCTTGTTTCTTTTTTTTTTTTTGTGTTTTCTTTTTACATTTAAACCTTAGTGAACAGCTAGTTTCTTGTTTATATTATTCTTGTCATTATGTCTAGAAACATAAGAAACAAAACACATGCAAACGCAACACAAGTGCATGTGAAATGCAGGTAGAACGCAGCGCGAGAGCACAAACTATTTCCTGTCAGCACGGAGGTGTGTAGAGAGTCTAAGTCTTATATGTCACAGAAGACACAGAAGTGTTTTGCAGCCTTGGAACAATGATGTGATGGCAGCAGCGCTGAGCGGTAACAGCAGCACAATTCATGAGCAGGAGCCATTGTTGTCATCAGAGATGCTCAGTGCGTTCCGTGCCGCTCCCTGGAGAAGGAGGCGCTGGCTGTGAAGACGGAATGGCCGTGACGGGAATAGACATCACCCTGATCTCAGTGAAAAGAAGTGAGATATGTTCCGGGACAGCGAGGAAAATATTGCACCATCCTGGCCCAAAGAATGATTTCCTATAATGCCATTTGCGTTATTGTTGGGCAGATGTGCATGTGCATGGCACGGTGCCCTAACCCGTAATGAAGACATTGATACATGGCTTCCTCATTGCATCATACAGATGTAACCCTTTCAGTGCCAAGCATGTAGATTCGATGTTCTTGTCTTTTTCTCCCTGCTCCCCGGTCCATTCTCTGCCCCACGGGACGGCTTCTGGCATGTCACCGGCTACCGCAGTGAGGGGCCTGTTATAAGGCAGTGAGAGGACGTCAGTTCACTTTGCCGGTATAAAAGGCCCCTCCCTGCGGTGGCGGTTAGAGCAGAAGCCAGGAGTGGCCAAATTTGGGTGCAGGGGTGGAGACCCCTGCACCAGGCTCACTCAACGGGGCACATCAGGACCAGAGGTAATAAATAAATAAATAAATAATACATAAAAGACTTCTCTGTGTGTTTTCTTTTTACATTTAAACCTTAGTGAACAGCTAGTTTCTTGTTTATATTATTCTTGTCATTATGTCTAGAAACATAAGAAACAAAACACATGCAAACGCAACACAAGTGCATGTGAAATGCAGGTAGAACGCAGCGCGAGAGCACAAACTATTTCCTGTCAGCACGGAGGTGTGTAGAGAGTCTAAGTCTTATATGTCACAGAAGACACAGAAGTGTTTTGCAGCCTTGGAACAATGATGTGATGGCAGCAGCGCTGAGCGGTAACAGCAGCACAATTCATGAGCAGGAGCCATTGTTGTCATCAGAGATGCTCAGTGCGTTCCGTGCCGCTCCCTGGAGAAGGAGGCGCTGGCTGTGAAGACGGAATGGCCGTGACGGGAATAGACATCACCCTGATCTCAGTGAAAAGAAGTGAGATATGTTCCGGGACAGCGAGGAAAATATTGCACCATCCTGGCCCAAAGAATGATTTCCTATAATGGGCCACAAGAATGATTTCCTCTGGTGGCCCCAAGAATGATTTCCTCTGGTGGCCCCAAGAATGATTCCCTCTGGTGGCCCCAAGAGTGATTTCCTCTGGTGGCCCCAAGAATGATTTCCTCTGGTGGCCCCAAGAATGATTTCCTCTGCTGGGCCCTAAGAATGATTTCCTCTGGTGACCACAAGAATGATTCCCTCTGGTGCGCCCCAAGAATGATTCCCTCTGGTGGCCCCAAGAATGATTCCCTCTGGTGGCCCCAAGAGTGATTTCCTCTGCTGGACCCTAAGAATGATTTCCTATGGTGGGCCCAAGGCTGTGTTCAGGGGCGCCCATGCTGTCTCCATATTAAATAATCAGGACAACCCAAACCGCCTACGAGGCATTTCCATGTGCCATTTGCGTTATTGTTGGGCAGATGTGCATGTGCATGGCACGGTGCCCTAACCCGTAATGAAGACATTGATACATGGCTTCCTCATTGCATCATACAGATGTAACCCTTTCAGTGCCAAGCATGTAGATTCGATGTTCTTGTCTTTTTCTCCCTGCTCCCCGGTCCATTCTCTGCCCCACGGGACGGCTTCTGGCATGTCACCGGCTACCGCAGTGAGGGGCCTGTTATAAGGCAGTGAGAGGACGTCAGTTCACTTTGCCGGTATAAAAGGCCCCTCCCTGCGGTGGCGGTTAGAGCAGAAGCCAGGAGTGGCCAAATTTGGGTGCAGGGGTGGAGACCCCTGCACCAGGCTCACTCAACGGGGCACATCAGGACCAGAGGTAATAAATAAATAAATAAATAATACATAAAAGACTTCTCTGTGTGTTTTCTTTTTACATTTAAACCTTAGTGAACAGCTAAGGGGTTCATGAGATCCCTAAACCAGTTCACAGGGCAGAAGGGGCTGCTGCCACCCAGCAGGTGACTTGGCATTAATCCCTGGCCCCATTACCTGCATCCCCATATCCTAGGAGGAGAGCCCTTGACCCGTGAGGACTATGCGGGACCTCCGCTCCTGGTCTACCAGTCCCCATAGCTGGTGCCCGGACTGGTCTTGCTGGATAGGGGGGACCCCACGCCATTTTTGTTATACATTTTTACAGGTTTAACCCTTGATTGTGCTCATAGTAGTTGTATTTCATTTGAGAATGTCAAGCGCTCTTTTCAGTTTGGGGTCGCCCGAAACCTGACCTTCGTTCCAGGTCCATCCCCGCTATCCCTTTAGCAGCGCACGTGACCGGAAAGAGGTGAGATTATTCGGGTGACCTGGGGGGTTTCACATAGCGGGGCATCCCTGATCGGAAAAAAACACCTCGGAAAAAATTGTATGTAATCACAGAGGTGATCAATGTATTACCAATAAAAAATGCTAACACAAATAAAGAGAATAAAAGGCGTCTTCCTCATCACAGTTATCGTAACTGAGATTATAAAGTGACTGGCCAAAGAAACTGTCAGGGTACGAGCAGAAAAGCTAATCTGAGATCCTTCAATTGTCATGTTGGTCTCATTCAACCATATTAAAAAATTCCCAAGGGGAGAATCACAGAAAAATCTATTAATACCTCAGGGTTGGGGGAAAGCAGCTGTTTTTTTGAAACATCTACTATCTCCAGATTACTTGGGAGAACACCAGGTTGAAGATGTCATAAAACATTAGGCGTCAAGTTGAGTTGTTGCAATGGAAAGTTGAATTCCCGAGTTTTGTCCTGCTTTATGTCAGCATATCTGGTGTCATTGGCTAAATAGGGGATCTGAGTGAAACTGCAGTGCTTCAGCAGGACATATATTCCAACTTTTCTTCAGTGTTCTCAATGCCAAGGACAAGGACCACTGCTCCAAATATCAGTGCCACATGATGGAACCTTTGAAGAAGTGAGCTTGTCTCACGGAACGCGTGGGGGATCAGGACGCCAGTTACTAGCAGGGACACCTCTCAACTTCTGATTTGGTGATATCTTATGCACTTTTTCATTATTTCTATTCCAGTTTTTGGGGCAATTTGATTGGTTATTTGTTCTCTCTTTTTATATGGGATAAATTCATATAGGTTTTGAATGTTATAGCACTTAGCACTTTTATTAGCATTTAGCACCTTTATATTGCACTAGTCACTTTATTTACATTGTATTATATATTGTGAGATAGGGATGTATATATTTTTCACAAGGAGGAAGAGGAATGATTATCTATGTCCCTGCTATTAGTATCTTGTTTTTAATATATTTGTGAGGATACTTTTGTAATCATTAATAAATATTGAATACTCATGATATATTTTTGATTCAGTAATTCATTTGGTGGTGCCTGGGGATGTCCCTGGTGGTAGCTGGGGCCACCCATATTGTATACTTATATTTGGATATATTCCCTTTTCTTTGGGGATTCCTTTAAGGCACACCTACACTCATATATCATTAAGAAATAATTAGTGCTGCATTGGGGAAAAAATTCTCTTTGGTCCACATGATGGAACATGACGTACCTAAATGACAAAGAAAGATGGTTAGGATAAGTTATATTATATCATTATGCCAGCACTATTTATAATGAATAACACAGCTAAATTAAAATATTAATGATTCCTAGGGGGCATCCTGATCTGGGTTGTCCCATATTCATTATAGTTGCCTGTCGCCCTGCCCAAGCTGCACTTACCAAGTCGCAATCCACTAATGTATTTCAGTTTGGCACAGGAAGAGCATTCGGCAACTTCCCCTGCTGTGTTCCCCCCAGTCCAACGAAATATGGAGACCATGCTCAGCAGGTCAGGTAGGGCTGCCGCTGTGTGCACTTCCTGTGCCAAACTGAAATACAGTAGTTGATCCTGTGGATAGGCACTAAAATACATTGGTGGATTGCAACTTGGGCCCTTATTTAACAAGGGATAGCGCCAGGTAGCGACTGGTGAGCGAACGGTAATGACGGTCACCGCCACGAGAACGCCGGCTCCCCACCACAATCACACATTTATCAAGCCGATCCTGCTTAGCGACTGACAGAGCGCCAGATAGCGAATCATTCATCATTATTCCAGCCTCACCCCACAGCGCCAGCGAGCGACCTTGAACAGCGACAGGTATGACCTCTCGCTACCTGGCGCTCTCCAATGCATTTCAATGGAGCAATCTTTAAATATTCATAATTAATTGTTATTAATGTATTTTTTTTTTTCATTGTCAAAAATTCTGTGACCTCTTCTGCAATGTTAGTTTTTTTTTTATGGTAAAAAAATAAAAAATAAAAAATTTGTGCAGAATTGATATTACAGGTCTGATATTAATGTATTCATATTACAAAATGTTTTTAAAAACTTGTTTTTTTTTGTTTCCAAAAATATGGTTGTTTGGGGGTTAAAAAACTACTTTTAACACATCGCCGCCAGCGCTCTGGGGTTTAAACATGCATTTCACAGCGCAAGAATTTTTTGAGCGTGATTTGTTAATGAATATGGTGGGAGCTGTTCGCTATGGCCATTCGGTAACATGCGCTCCCATACAGCGCGGAACCTGTCAAATAGCGACTCCTCACCCAATATTCAACATTACCGCACACCGACTGAGTCGCTGTCAACAACCGAACAACGGCCAAGCACAGCGACTACTAGCGGGCGCTGTGAAAATACTGCTACAGTCGCTCATCTGTCGCTACCTGGCGCTATTAATGAATCGGCCTCTTGGTAAGTGCGGCTCAAGCCAGGGTTCAGCAGCAATTCCAACTGTGTTACACCCCAAACCTGGATGCCCCCTAGGAATTATCAATGGCAGCCCAAAAGTCAAATATAAGGGCTTCTCTTCCTGGCTTAGCCTGCCCAGGGCCCTCTCTATCTCCAATATTTCACCTACATACAACATTATAGAAATCAGTCACCTATGCTATTCATGTGATTTCCAGGACTTTGTTCATTATTGATTTTATTGCCTTTACTATACAATATGGAGATGATTTTAAATGTGTAATTAAAAGCGAAGTTTTATTTGAAGAGGAGTGCGGACCATCCATTATACAGTGAATGTTCTCTAGTGGGTTTGGGACTACCCACGGTCATGCACACTCGAAAAGAGGTGGTGAGCGGACATTCCATTGGCATATATTGTTATTATAGAAATAGTACAAAGCATAATTCAATCATATACACTGTATATGTACAGATTTACTCACTTTCTATCTTAATATTTTTAAAAGGAATTTCCTAACGTGTAGCAGTAACAACATTCCGCAAAGGGACCATAAAATCACACACAGTATAAGCCCATTATTAAAAGATAAGATGGATCAACAATAAGAAACAATCATTTTCCCCTGGGTGTAACGGGGAGGCCGATTCATAAATAGCGCCAGGTAGCGACAGATGAGCGACAGTAGCGGCATTTTCAGAGCGCCCGCTAGTAGTCGCTGTGCTTGGCCGTTGTTCGGTAGTTGATAGCGACTCAGTCGGTGTGCAGTAATGTTGAATATTGGGTGAGGAGTCGCTATTTGACAGGTTCCGCGCTGTATGGGAGCGCATGACAGCGAATGGCCATAGCGAACGGCTCCCAGCATATTCATTAACAAATCACGCTCAAAAAATTCTCGCGCTGTGAAATGCTTGTTTAAACCCCAGAGCGCTGGCGGCGATGTGTTAAAAGTAGTTTTTTAACCCTCAAACAACCATATTTTTTGAAAAAAAAAAAAACATGTTTTTCAAAACATTTTGTAATATGAATACATTAATATCAGACCTGTAATATCAATTCTGCACAAATTTTTTTTTTTTTTTTTTTACCTTAAAAAAAATATCTAACATTGCAGAATTTTTGACATTTAAAAAAAAAAAAATAAAAAAAAAACATTAATAGCAATTAATTAAGAATATTTAAAGATTGTTGCATTGAAATGCATTGGAGAGTGCCAGGTAGCGAGAGGTCATACCTGTCGCTGTTCAAGGTCGCTCGCTGGCGCTGTGGGGTGAGGCTGGAATAATGATGAATGATTCGCTATCTGGCGCTCTGTCAGTCGCTAAGCAGGATCGGCTTGATAAATGTGTGATTGCGGAGGGGAGCCGGCGTAATCGTGGCGGGGCCCGTCATTACCGTTCGCTCACCATTCGCTACCTGGCGCTATCCCTTGTTAAATAAGTGCCCACGTCTAGCGTGAACCATTGATATAGAACACAAATGCTCGCGTACATCAAGATAAGGATATGCATCATAGGTAACTGACGCATCAATCCGGGGCACCGCTCAGACTCAAGGTAGCTGGATTAGAGGTACTGTCGCCATATTGAAAGGCAATTGTAATAACCATCACACAAACTAATCTTCTATAATTGAGGAAGTCCATTGCTTGGATGGAAAATGAATATTTTCTATCACCACTATAGAAATGCATTTCAGGTAATAGGTCAGAGCACAGCTGGGGAGCCCCTCTGTCTGGCCCTACAAATGTAAGTGTTGGCTTCTAACCATCACACCTAAAAAAGTCCATAAACACCATAATACTGGAGGCAGCTTACAAGGTTCTGCTCCAGTGGTATTTGGTCCCCAGCCGTATAGCATGTATGATGCCCAGTTAGCTTAAAGTGGACCAACACCCAGGATTTTCACTATCCTGGGTTTTGGTCCACATCCGCGGGGCACCCCGATCGCGGATGCTCCTACGGCGCATGTGCGTCCGCTCGTCCAATCAGCACGCTCGGAGCCGCTGTGGTATGCGCGTCCAAGCGACATACAACCACAGCGGCTCCGAGCACGCTGGCGGCCGCATCTTGCACTTCCCTCTAAGAGGGAGAGCGCCCCCATTCACAAATGGCCGGCGCGGGCATGCACCCTGCTAGAGAGAAGCGCGAGATGCGGCAGCGGCACGCGCATGCGCCGTTGGACCAGGAGTAAGGTAAGGTGAATGGGGAATCCTGGGGGGTTTCACACAGCGGGGCATCCCGATTTTGGATGCCCCACAGGGAGGGATCGGATCGGCCCGGGCCGATCAAGGAGGGTGTTGGTCCACTTTAAAGTGGACCATCACCCTCCCGTGATCGGCCTGGGAATCTATAAGATTCCCGGGCCGATCACCTCCCTCCCCGCGGGACATCCGAGATCAGGATGTCCCGCGAGGTGAAACCCCCCCAAACACCCCAAATCCCCTTACCATGTCTTCGGCGGCGGCCGGCCGGAGGAGCCGCTTGTCCGCGGCTGTCAAATCTCTTGTCCGTCGGCGCTGGGAGCGGGGAGAGGTGAGTTTTTCGGGTGATCGGGGGGGGTTCACACAGCGGGACACCCCGATCGGGGGTGCCCCACCGAAGTGGACCGGATAGTCAAAATCCTGGGTGTTGGTCCACTTTAAAGAGAAACATTGGAGCAGTGTGCCCATGCCAGGCATTTGTGAATGGAAGCTCCCTGTTAGAGGGTAGCGGGGGATGTGGCTGTCAGTGCACTCGGAGCTGCTCGTATTAGACGAGCTCCTGGACGAAGGGGCTGATTGGATGAGAGGTCTGCACATGCGTTGCAGGAACGGGAAGTGGTGAGTTTGTTCGGGCGACCTGGGGGGTCACAGACCAAAACCCAGGATTGTCAAAATCCTGGGTTGTGGTCCACTTTAAAGTGATAAAAGTGGTGTTACTGGTAAACCAATAAAGCCAGGAACCGCGCTTGTAACAATATATAAAGTGAATAATTTAGCACACAAAAAAGTTGCTCAACGTGATAAAGTCCTTATCTCAAAAAAGACCCAAAAATATATAACAAAAGAAAACACAGAGCACAAATAAATAAACCACAATTTCTAAGAAAAGAACACAAAGGAAAGTCCAAATATTGGAAAAAATATTGAAAAAAATGCAATAAAGAAAATATCCCACGGTGCATGCACTTCACATGTACATGTGCAAAATGATCCACCACCAAACGTGCAGACTCTTACCGACTTCCAAGCATATATAGAGCCTCCAAAACCTGGTATACAGCGTTGTTATCACCAATCGAACCCAATGCAGGTTATGCGCTGATCAAGCATGCCAAATGCAAACTCCTCAGACTCCTCCTCATACACAGAGCACTTCCAGATGGTATGCACACAATAAACGCCGTTCCCACAATTCTTCTGTATCAGTTGTCACAGTTATCAGGTACAACTCAGATGAGGGTAATATATGGATTGTAAAAACAAAGAACCAAGAATAGTGTAATTCTGCAAGACTAGTCTACTTTAAAGTGGACCAACACCCAGGATTTTGACTATCCTGGGTCTTGGTCCACTTCGATGGGGCACCCCCGATCGGGGTGCCCCGCTGTGTGAAACCCCCCCCAACCCCCCGAAAAACTCACCTCTCCGCGCTCCCAGCGCCAACGTACAAGCTCTATTCCAGGACGTCTAAGCGGCTGCCGCCGCCGCCGCCTCCCGCGCGTCCCTTTTGACGCGCGCGCGCCCGCGCCGGCCATTCGCAGACGGCCGGCGCGCGCACGCCTGCAGGGGCGCGAGGGAGGCGGCGGCGGCCGGCCGCCGCCGAAGATCAGGTAGGGTTTTTCGGGGGTTTTGGGGGGGTTACACCCCGCGGGACATCCCGATCTCGGATGTCCCGCGGGGTGGGGGGTGATCGGCCCGGGAATCTTATAGATTCCCGGGCCGATCACCCGTGGGTGTTGGTCCACTTTAATAAGATCCAAAGATGCACTCACATAATAAATGAACAAGGTCAGCATTAAAAGCACACAGCCGGTCTCACCAACGCTGGAATCAGACGCCTGCCGGCTCCTTCCCAGATATCTGGCAGTGATAATCCAAATGTAAAAATTCAAAAAGATAAAAAGAGATAAAGTACCTACACGGCACTCCAGCACAATGCAGAGAGGGGCCAAGCTCAGAGCAAGAAGGCTAAGTCAGTTTAGCATCCCCTGCCTGGTGCCCAGAGTGACAGCACAGTCCTGGCGAGGACTGGCAGCTTTCAGGTCAGGAGCGATATAGGACTAACTACCTTTATATTGTGTGTAAAAGCCCCATTCCTCCCGATCACATTGGTACCACACATATCAGCAGACACGCCCAGAAGACTCCACAAACTGAAAAGAATACAACTAACTGCACCTTGCAGGTAACTATCAAAGGTTAAACCCAGTGGCATAACTAAATGTGATGGGGCCCTGGTACAAACATTGAATGGGGCCCTTTCAAGGCTCATATAGTAAACTTTTTGCTGTCTTTTAAATCAGACCTTAAGCATTGTTTAATGAAAAGCTCAAACCCTTAAAAAACTATTCCCCCAACACTGTTCAGGACTCTAGGATACGGGCGCCGCCATCTTGCCTCATCACATACTGAGGAGAGCAGAGGGGGGCAAGTGCAGGGGGCCGGGTTATAGCTGTGCTTTGCACAGACAGAGCAGAGCTGGGGTCAGGAAAAGGTCAGCAATCCCAGAATGCAGAGCGACACAGTCAGAAGGCACTTCTTGTTTGCAGGCAGCCTGAGGCTCCATGTATAGGGGATAGGCTGTAACAGTTGCAACAATAGAAACACTTTGAATAGGCGAATGAATCATTTATTAATGCAGATCTGCATGTTACACCTCAAAGAGGGACAATATGTAAATAAGCCACGCCTCACTATTGATTAATGGATGAAGCCACTCCACCTCATTGAGAGATGATGAAGCCACGCCCCCTCATTGATAGATGTATAGGAAATAGAGTGTAACAGTTACAACAATAGAAACACTTTGATTAGGCAAATGAATCATTTATTAATGCAGATCTGCATGTTACACCTCAAAGAGGGACAAATGAGAACAATAAGTAACATGGACTCAAAAGAGGGACAGTCTCTCCAAATCAGGAACACTTGGGAGGTTATGATCAAGCGGACCTGGAATCGTATATATTCCAGAGACGAAGGCAATGGGTTTTGGTCCACTTTAAGGAACACTCCTCGAGTTTCTTCCAACGTTAGTCACATGCGATAGCTTTCTTTAAGAGATCTTATCAGAGTTCTCTTCTTGTGAACAACTGTTTATCATCTCATGATTATCTCATTTTACTTTGTCACACTGTAGCTCCGCCTATTTTTCCATTACATTATTAAGCGAAAGGACGCACCATTCATCTCTGTTTTAGTCTTTAGACAGAAAAAAGTTTACAGTAAGAGCCGTGAAAGGGCCCTTTTTAATATTTACACTAGGGCCCCATCACATTTAGTTACACCACTGATGGGGCCCCCCTGACCTTCTGGGCTCCGGTGCAGTCGCACCCCCTCAAGTTACACCCCTGCACTACCTCCATTGCAATGAATGGAGAACAGCGCTGTGTGAATGATGCCAAAACGGACCCGCCATCAATCCTGACCCCATGTTGGTGCCCCGTACAGCGCGGGATGTGGCGGTTGCGATGGCGCTCGGATCCGGGGATCAGGTGAGTTAATGATTGCTGGACTAGCACCAATCAGCTGCGCAGGACAGGAGGTAAGGTGTTTTTATTTGGCTGCTGAATCACTTTAACAGCCTGGGGTGGGGCACCAATAGTTGGGTGCCCCCTGTGCATGGAACAATACCAAATACAAAAAATTGCCATTGTTCCGGTTTAAAGTGGACCAAAACCCAGGTTTTTGATTATCCTGGGTTTTGGTGCTTGCCCCCAGGGCATCCCGATCTCACTCACACTTCCCCGGTCCTATGGCGCATGCGCAGCCCCTCGTCCAGTCAGCGTGCTCAGATCCGCTCCTGCCCCTTCGTCCAAGTGCTCGTCTAAGGCAAGTCTGAGCGTGCTGGCGGGTGCATCCCCCGCTACCCTCTAACAGAGAGCGTGCCTGCGTCAGCCATTCACAAATGCCTGGCGTGGGCATGCGCCATGCTAAAGGGATAGCGGGGATGCACACGCTGCTCACACATGCGCCGTTGGACCAGGAAGAAAGGTGAGTTCCGGGCGACCTCGGGGGTTTTACACAGAGGGGCATCTCGATTCTGGATGCTCCGGGGGGTAGGAGCGGGCATAGGCTTGGATCCTCTTTAAAGTGGACCAACACCCAGGATTTTCACTATCCTGGGTGTTGGTCCACTTCCACGGGGCACCCCGATTAGTGGCCTCGCTGTGTGAAACCCTCTAGAAAGCCCCAAAAACTCACCTGACCCCGCTCCCACGTGACTCGCTCCACCAATCACCGCCGACGGACAAGCGAGGTCTGTCGACAGACAAGGTGAGAGCGCCCGCCGCCGCCTCTCGCGCGCGTCCCTCTTACAGGGAGCGAGCGGCTATTCACAAACGGCCGGCGCGGGTGCACGCCCTGCTAGAGGGATGCGCAACAGACGGCGGCGGCCCGCGCATGCGCCGTTGGAATGAAGAACAGGTAGGATTTGCAGGCGTCCTGGGGGGTTTCACACAGCGGGCACCCCCGATCGGGGTGCCCCGCAGGCAGGGAGCTGATCGGCCGATCAGCGGTGGGTGTTGGTCCACTTTAAGTTTGTTGCTGTACATTTAAAAATGTGGCAAAATGTTCAGGAGATAGAAAGATGTTTTTCAAGGCACTATATATATATATATTTATATTAAAAATATATATATATATGTATATATATAGAATAGTGAGGGATATGGATTGTTGAGTGATAGGGATGGGGCTCTAATGAACGAATAGTAATCAAATACCTTCAATTAATACATATCTATCTATCTATCTGGCAGGCTGATTCATTATTAGCGCCAGGTAGCGACAGATAAGCGTCTGTAGCAGGCATTTCAGAGCGCCCACTAGTAGTCACTGTGCTCGGCCGTGGGTCGCTAGTTCAGAGCGCCTCAGTCACTGTGCAGCATTGTTGAATACGTTGTGGGGAGTCGCTATATGAGCAGTACAGCGCTGTATGGGAGTGAATGGTAGCGACTGGTCAGTGCGACCGACTCACAGCATATTCCTCAAAAAAACAGCCTCACACACCTCAAAAATGCTTCGCTGTAGCCCAGAGCGCCGGAGGCTGTGTGATTAAAGGCAGTTTTTCAGCATGTATCCACTAGTAACAAAGCAAAAACACATGGAATTACATTATTATAACATTGTGACATGAACACATTAATGCCAGACCTGTAATGCCAATTCTGTAGAAATATATAAAAAATGAAAAATATTTTCAAAAATGGCTTTTTCTAGGCCAGAAGAGGTCACAACATTATTTGACAATAAAAAAAAAAAAAAAACCCTGTTTAAAGAGAAATAAAAGAACGTCCATTGAAATGTATAGGAGAGCGACAGGTAGCGAGAGGTAATACCTGGCGCTGTGCAAGGCTGAACGCCAGCGCTGTACGCTGAGGCTGGGATAATGATGAATCGGACGCTACATGGCGTTATCCCAGTCGCTCAACAGAATCCGCTTGATAAATGTGTAATTGCTGCCGTGTCCGGCGTTCACCTGACGCTACCTGTCGTTTACAAGGCGCTACCTGATGCTATCCCTTCATGAATAAGGCCCTACATAACTTTGGCCAGCACTTCATTGAATACCATTGGCGACAGGACAAGGATAACTAACGATAGGTTGGAGCGCCCTCTAATGACAGAGCCGCATACTACCAGCGCCTGTTTACCAAATCGCCGATATCTCGTCGATAAAGCTAAAAGGGGGCGGGGCCAACTGATATAAAAACCGATATACACGTAGAGAGTTTTTTTTTTTTAAGGTAAGACGGGTGAGACTTGCATATAAACGCCGCTGTATGTTATTACCCCCGTTCAGTAACCAGGAGAAAATTTAAGCAAATAAATCTCAGCGCCCCGTCTGCGGACAACCAGTTGTAACGCAATCTTCCTCCCTTGTGTTCTGACTGAACAGATCACGCATGCGCACTGTCGTCTCCAAGCCGCAGACACTGTGGTGGCTTCCGTCACTAGAGGTCGTGCGCTTTGCGGATTTGTCTCCAACATGGCGGCGTCTTTGGAGATTTCCGGCTACCGCAGCGCCAGTGTCTCCCCTGGCAACCAAGAGAAGCGTCACTGAGAGCGTCTCAAGCATGGAAGACGGCAGACAGTCCCCCACCTTACACCTGGACCTCCATAATTTCGAGGAAGGAGTGGGCAGCCGCTATGTACTCACCAGCCCCCGCTCCCTGGAAGCCTGTGCTCGTCTGAGGGTGAAGCCTGTGGAGCTGCTGCACAAATCCCTCAGGGAGGTCAGAGAGGAGAATCCTCGGGCCAGCTGGGATCAAGTCAACAGGATTTTCCTCGCTCAGGAGAAGGAGCGATGCCGGAAGCTGCACCTGTGCCGGGAGCTGAGGGCGACCCTGACTCAGGAGGGCGACAAACCGGACAGAGGAGGCTTACCCTTCACTAAGCTCCATTCATTAATCCCTGATTACTCGAACCCTCCAACAGCTGGTGTTGCCCAAGACCACCCTGATGGGGGTCACAAGCACGGTTCTCGTTCTTCATCTCCTTTGCCTGATCTCAAGGACCACTCACCGGCCGCAACACTCCATCTGACCCCTCACAAGGACCCCAGAGACTATCCCCAGGCCTTCTCCTTCCAGACACCTTCAGTGGACCACCAGATGAGGGGCCATCGAGAATATACTCAACTACACTCCTCTTACTATGATGACTGGAACCCTCCAGCAGCTGCTGTTGCCCAAGTCCACCCTGACGGGGGTCACAAGAGTGGTTCTCGTTCTTCATCTCCTTTGCCTGATCGCAAGGACCATCCACCGGCTGTAACACTCCATCGGGCCCCGCACAAGGACCCCAGAGACTATCCTCAGGCCTTCCCCTTCCAGACACCCCCAATGAACCACCAGTTGAGGGGCCATAGAGAATATACTCAACTACACTCTTCTTACTATGATGACTGGAAATCTCCAGCAGCTCGCTTTGGCCAACACCACCCTAACAGGGGTCACGGGGACTATCCTCATTCGTCCTCTTCTTTACTGGATCCCTGGAACCCTCAGACCCTTTCTACAGACCACCAGGTCCCAAGCGTTGGCCATCAGAAAGGTTGGGGAAGCCTCCGCAGAAGCCTGAGCCAAGGGGATCTCCGCCCAGAAGAGAAAGTCCAAAGGGTGGCCAGGAAGGTGGAAAGAGAAGTCCGTGTCTCTGTGTCTGATCGAGACAAGAAAATTGCTGCTCTGATGTTGTTGAAGCACCAAGAAGAGGAGATGTCCAAGAAAAGAAGGCATCAAGCTCAGCTTGCCTGGGATGACCTCAAGACAGAGGAAAGGTGCATCAAAGCTGCCCTGGACAAGAGAGATTGGTTAGAGAAGCTCATGAACCATCGTAGGCGAAGCTGGGATGTCCGGTGTGATGGTCAGGAGGACACCACTGGTTACACAGCCGGTCAGAACGCAGAGAAATATAAGGTGCTACATCCAGAGCAGAAGACCCTTCTGAAACAAGGCTTGAGGAACGCTAAAGAGGATCTAGAGAGAAAGAAGGCTCTTCAGCCAGTAGATGATGCTGGAGACACGTTCCTTGGAAGTGGGCTTCAGCTGGAGGAAAAAATGCTAAAGGCCTTCAAAGCCAAAATGATCAAAGACTTACAAAATAAGAAGAACGTCCAAATCAAAAACGAGTACGAGAAGCTGAGGCATTCCAAGCTGAAGGAGAAGGTGGAGAACCAGGTCAAGGCCGAGGAACACTTCAAAAGACTTTCTATCCGGGAGAAAGAGAAAAAATCCCGGGAGCTTTTAGGCCAGTTAGGAGAAGAGCGAAAAAAGGAGCTGTGCCAGAAGGCCTACCGGGAGGATGAGCTGAGCCTCATGGCCAAGCTCCGGGCCATGCGCCAGGAGAAAGAGCAAATGGAGTATAAAAAACAGCTCGCCCGGCTCACCGATCACAAGATCCGGCAAGCCAAGGACGCTCTAGAGAGGAGCGCGCAGAGCAAAGCTGAGCGAGCCCGAGAACTGAACTCCGTCAAGGAGAGCGTCCACCAGACCCTGAAGAAAAAAGTGGAGCGGGAAAAAGAAAACCACCGCAAGGAGCTCGCTCAGGTCATCAAGATGAAGGAGCGGAAGAGCGACAGAATCCGCAGGGAGAAGGAAGCCACGGTGGAGGAGGGGAGGAGGATCGCTCGGGCGTCTTTTCAGCTGAGAGAGGCCATTCGTCAGCAGACCAAGAGCCAGACCTTCGATCAGATGGTCCTTCAGGCGCAGCTTAGCGCCAGTCTGCTCAGAACTGTCCCATGATAAGCCAGATCCTGAGGCCTTGTACGCACTCATTGCTTTCTATTCACTCAATCTAATCTGCTGAAGACCATGAATTAGACCTAATGCAGGGTCATCAGCCCCCCTTCATAGGTTAATTTGCGTGAATAATTTGTGGGTGTGGACAGACCAGTGATTCAGGACCATGCCCAAATGTAGCTAGTAAGTCATTGACTTTGTATGTTTTACTAAACCTAAAAGTTTACACGGAGAGTATTGGTCTGTGGGCACCTTTAAGTGGACCAAAACCCAGGATTTTGACTATCCTGGGTTTTGGTCCTTTCCCGATCGGGGTGCCCCGCTATGTGAAACCCCCCAGATCTCCCACATCAACTCACCTCACCCTGGTCCTACGGCGCATGCGTGGCCGCTTGTCCAATCAGCGCGCTCGGAGCCGCTGAGCTATAGATCTAAACCGACGTCTTAGCGCAGCGGCTCCGAGAGTGCTGGCAGCCGCATCACACGCTTCCCTCTAACAGGGAGCAGGCCTGCGCCAACCATTTACAAATGGCCGGCACGGGCACGCTCCCTGCTAGAGGGATAGCGGGGATGCGCCCGCGCATGCGTTGTTGGACCGGGAAGTAAGGTAAGTGTAGCGGGCGACCTGGGGGGTTTCACACAGCCAGGCATCCTGATTTTGGATGCCCAGGGGGGAGGGAATGGATCATCAGTCCACTTTAACCTACCTCACCCTGTCACTGGTAAGTACCTTAAAGCAGACCAAACCCACGGAGTTCGGCCCGGGAATCCATAAGATTTCTGGGCTAATTGATTTCCTCTCCCTGGGGCATCCCGATTTTGTCTATGTGAAACCCCCCCAGGTCGCACATACACTCACTTTCTTTTCCGGTCCATTGGCGCATGCATGAGCCACGTCCGCATCCCTTTAGCAGGGCGCTTGCCCGTGCCAGGCATTTGTGAATGGCACGTTCCCTGTTAAAGTGTAGCTCGCCTTAGACGAGCTGACGTGAGCAAATCCGAGCGCGCTGATTGGACAAAAGGCTGTGCATGCACCGTAGGACCGAGGAAGGGTGAGTGCAATGGGGCGACCTTGGGGGGTTTCACACAGCGGGGCATCCCGATCAGTGTGCCCCAAGGGCAAGGACCAAAACCCAGGATAGCCAAAATCATGGGTTTTGGTCCAAGGGAAATTCCAGGCAAAGGGTTACATTAGCCTGCTTTCTGCTTGAAGCATACTGGCTGTCGGGGGGAGAGGCAGTATCTTACATTCACCTGTATTATTATTGTTTATTTATATAGCGCTATCTTCTTCCGTATCGCTGTACAAGGTATAATTATAAAACATGCAGTACAGAGACCATTACAAACTAGATGCAGAACAAATGTAGTGGAGCCCTGCACTTGCAAGCTTACAGTCTAAGGTCTGTACTTTCCATTGCCTGATAAATCCTATTGAACGTGATCTCTTCTGCTGATTGTGTTACTCAATTCCCAAAATAAATTCATTTTTGACTGGACTGTGACATTGAGACCTGCATGGATGAGTCATCCTCTGCTGCTGAGGAGGCCCTGCAGAAGGGACAAAGGTCACTGGGAGTTATTGAGTAACATAAAATCAGCTGAATGAAAGATGCAGCTCCCGACAGTCAGGCTAGGGGGAGGAGAAAGCAGCCTAATGTATCCCTTTGTCTGTAATACCCCTTTAAACCGGAAATAAACCCAGGAATTTGACCTTCTCGGGTTTTGTTCCAGTGTCCAGAGGCTTCCCAAATTGGGGAACCGTCCAATGAGAGCCACTTGCCGTGACTATGTCATTTCGGAGACGGGTCTCACTGTCTAGAACTGGGAGCATGCGCTGCTTCTTTCCCAACTGCATGCGTGATGCATGAATGGCTGGGGTGGGAGCGTGCGCGGCACCTGGATGCAGGGGACGCGGCTACACGCACTCCTCATTCACAACAATGAGAGCCTTTTGCTGGAAAATGTAGTCACAGCAGCAGTGTTAGAGCGGGGAAAGGTGAGTGATTACAGGAGTCCCGGTTTTATCACACAGTGGGGCATCCCGATTTGTTATAGCCTAAGGTATGGCCAGAGGCCGGCCCTGGAATCTTTTAAATTCCAGGGCCAGGATGGGTGAGTTTTATTTCGCTTTAAAGGGACATTCTAGACAGAGGCCTAAATTAGCCTTTAAAAGGATATTCCCGTTAAAGGATTAAATTACCGTATATACTCGAGTATAAGCCCACTTTTTGGGCTGAAAAAAGCCGCCTCGGCTTATACTCGAGTCCAGGGGCGGCCGCCGCCGCTCTCATTCACACAAACACGCACACACATTCACACACTGACCGGCACTTCAGGCTGCTGCGCGCTGGCCGTCAATGGGCGGCGTCCAATGTTTTCATTGGACGCCTGCCGTATGGGGCACGCCCACCGACGACGAGCGCGCAACAGCCAGGAAGTGCTGGTGTGTGTGTGAGAGCGGCGGCGGCGGCTGCGGAGGAACGGAGGAGGGTAACCTCGGCCAAACCCTGACCCCCGACACCTGCGCGTCTGAGAGCGGCGGCGGCGGCAGCAGCAGGTACCCACAGTGTGGGCATACCTTCCAACATTTCAGGGTGGGAAAGAGGGACAATTTTTAACTGAGGGAACATTCCTCACTATGGAATGTATAGGAGATAGGGTGTAATACTTATAACAATAGAAACACTTTGAATAGGGAAATGAATCATTTATTAATGCAGATCTGCATGTTACACCTCAAAGAGGGACAAAGGAGAACAACGAGGGACATGGGGGCATGAGCTTCAAAGAGGGACAGTCCCTCCAAATTAGGGACACTTGGGTGGTATGGTGTGTTTGTGTGTGTGTGTGTCTTTCTGTGTGTGTGTGTCTTTCTGTGTGTGTGTGTCTTTCTGTGTGTGTGTCAACTCCAATTCCAATTGAAAAAAGCCGCCTCGGCTTATACTCGAGTCAATAACTTGTTCCATTTTTTTTGTGGTAAAATTAGGTGCCTCGGCTTATATTCGGGTCGGCCTATACTCGAGTATATACGGTAGCTGCTTTCTGCTTGCCCCATGCTGGCTGTCATCTTTCATTCACCAACACTTTGGGAATTGAGAATTTAGGGCGGAGAAATATTTTTTTCTCACGTTTCTTATGAGAAAAACATTTTTATAATGATTTTTGTCCTTTGTGCAATTCAGGACCATGTTAGCTTTGCTAATTATGGTGTTTAAACACCACAAAGGAAAAAAATAAAAATTCTCAGAAATAGTGAGAAAATCAAAATCCCATGGTGCTGAATCAGCCCTGCCGTTTAAAAAAATATATTTGGTTGAAGCACACCCAAAGTAATATAAGGAAAAACAACGGTTATATGGGGGTGTTCAGTCTTCTTATCCTGTGTACTACCTCACAGGAGAGAATAAGCAGCAAATATACAAATTAAAGAAGGCGAACGACCACATTTAGAATTGCAAAGGTAGTGAAGGGATTTAATTGTGAAAAAGAACACAAGTGCTGTACATAATAACAAGACATTTGTACAATAAGAATGCGTAATTACAATGCTGTGCAGGGGATTATCGCCCTACAGTTTGACCGCTAGATGGCGCTTCTGTGTAGTATCAGCCATAAGTGTTCTGGATTAGTAATAGTGCAATGCTGAACAAGTTTTGTACTCTGTAGTAGGGTAACAGAAACCGATCACATACTACAAACATAGCAAGGCAGAATGCATGGTAAAGAGAAGGAGTCCAAAAGAGGCTCCAAAATGTCCACAAATGACCCAGCACTAACAAGGCAGACTCAGAAATAAGTAAATCCAGATAAACCAAAGAAAAAAATAGCTTACAGGCAGCGCAGGTGGATGTAAACCCTCAACGTTTCGGCTGCAATGGCCTTTGTCAAGAGGGAAGCGCTGAATCAGCCCTGCCAAGAAACAGATGAAGAGGCCCTGAAGAAGGGGAGAGTTCACCAGGATTTATTAAGAAGTATAAAGCAGTCTGAAGGTAAGATGCAACTCCTGGCAGCCAACATTGGGAGAGCAGAAAGCAGGCTTTAAAGTGGACCAAAACCCATGGTTTTGACTATCCTAAGTTTTGGTCCTTGCCCCCCAAGGGCACCCTCATTGGGGATGCCCCGCTGTGTGACATGCTCCAGGTCGCCCGACCTGACTCTCCGCTCCTATGGTGCATGCGCAGCCTCTTGTCCAGTCAGCGCGCTCGGATTCGCTCCCGTGACTTTGTCCAAATCGTCTAAGGCGAGCGGACCTGAGCCTGCTGGCCGCCGCATTCCCACTATCCCCTTTACAGGGAGCATGCCCATGCTGGCCAATCACAAATTCCTGGCGCGGGCACGCTCCCTGCTAAGGGGATAGTGGGAATGCGGCCGCTGTTCGCACAGGCACCGCTGGACCGGGAAAGAAGGCGAGCTTCCGGGTGACCTGGGGTTTTACACAGTGGGTGGGTTTTGTTCCACTTTAAACTTTTGATTTGATATTTTGAATGCCCATAAATCTTACCTTAACCTTGCCCCCCCCGCTTGGAATCCAGAACAGCGATTGGCCGCCCCACGCTCACGTGGGTAGCGAGCGCCAGCATTGTTATGGCCACTGGAATGGCCTCCCCACGTGAGGGCTGGATGGCCAATCGTTGCACTACATTCCCGGAGGAGGACCAAGGTTAAGGTAAGATTTATGGCCGTTTGTTTTTTTGCTGCTCAGTGACTAACTGTCATGATCCTTAGGTGGCCCTGACATGTACTCCAGGGCAGCCTGATTACCTCTCTCCAGGGCATCCCAATTCAGGATACCCCGCTATGTGTAGCCCCCCCCCCCAGTTTCCAGTGTAACCCACCTTTAGACAGGTGTGTACCCATGCAAGGGGAATAGAACAAAACCGAGGAAAGTGAAATTATGGGTTTTGTTCTGCTTGAATTCCCCCATGTCGTCCGTAAAACTCACCTTTACCAGGGTGGCCAACAGTGTGTACAGCACTCTACCTGCATTGCACTTGTGTTATGTTAGCAACACTGGGGGGGACATTAATATTAAAGTGCACCAAACCCAGGATTTTATCCTGGGTTTTGGTCCTTGACCCCGGGCACCCTGATCAGGATGAAACCCCCCAGGTTGCCCAAACAAACTCACCTTTTCCTGGTCCCACAACGCATGCGCAGCCGCTTGCCCAATCGACTCGAGCCCCTTTGTCCAGGAGCTCGTCTAATACGAGCAGATCTGAGCGTGCTGATGGCCGCATCACCCGCTACCCCCTAACAGGGAGTGTGCCCACGCTGGCTATTCACAAATGCCAGGCGCGGGTACGCGTCCTGCTAAAGGGAAAGCGGGGGTTGCGGCCGCTGCTCGCGCATGTGCCGTTGGCCCGGGAAAGAAGGTGAGTTTATTGGCTTTCACATAGCAGGGCATCCCGATTTTGGATGCCCCGGGGGAAGGGACTCAATGAGCCCGGGAATCTTCTAGATTCCTGGGCCGATCTTCGTGGGTTTTGGTCCACTTTAACAGAGAAATGAACTCGGCACAAAAGCAGAGCCCCAGTAGGGCGGCTAAAATCCACCAGGAAACGCAGGTGCTCAGCACCACAGATAGGTGGGAACGCACTGTGACCTCATCATGGCTGAATGATCTATTTGGTAACCAGGTACAAATTAAGATTGTGTCATGGTGTTGGGTGCATTTACAGTTGTAGCGAAGGTAACTTTAAGAAACGCTAGCGCCAGGTAGCGTCAGGTGAACGCTGGGCGCTGTATGTGAAAACCACATTTAAGAAAGTCAATCTGGTGAGCGCCTCTAATAGCGTCATGTAGCGTCACATGTATCACTAGCGGTGGCTCAGTGTATAGCACCGGCACTCTAGGCTCAGCAGCGCCATGTAGCGCTGTAGCAGTGTCGCTCTCCCATACATTTCAATGAGGTTTTATTTGGTTGTGTATTAATAGCGTTTTCCTAAAGTAAACTTTCACATTTTTGGTTCAAATCATTGTTTGTCCTCTCCTGCCCGGCAACCAAACACTTTCAATGTTTTTTTTTTTTTTTGTTTTTATTTTTTTATGCAGAATTGTATGTGCAGGTCGGCCATTACAGTGTCATTGTCACAGTGTTACACAATGTCATTCCATGTGTTTTCCCTCTGGTGCTGGTGTTTGTGCTTAGAAACAGACTTTAATCACACAGCGTCTGGTGCACGATACTAGAGCGCCCAGCTTTAGAGCGCTGATGCTGGTTGTGTGTAGTTTTTTCTTGAATTTGGGCTCCAGCGCCGAGTGCCGGACGCACTTAACTGGCGCTACCTATCGCTCGCTGCAGCGTTGTCCTGTTGTTAGCTGTAGCGTAGTCTTGGCCGTTATGACCTCAGGACACCACCTAGCGCTCTCCATTGGCTCTGCAGTGATGGGGGAGAAGCTTCTACAGCGCCCCCTACAGACAGGGGGCGTGCGCATGATTGGGGATGTGGCAGCGCACTGTCTATTCTAGGGAATGAGAGCCGCCTGCCAAATAACGTAGTCAGTTCAGGCGGCTCCCATTGGACGAGAGACCGCGCATGCACCATTGGAGCATGGACAGGTGAGTTTTTTTTTGCTTCCTGGGGGGAAGGTTCACACAGCGAGGCATGCCGCTACGGGAGCACGGGACAAGACCAGTAAAAGGCGAATACACTGCTTTTGTTGCACTTTAAGGTGGACCTAAAGCTTCCTGGCAACTCTGTCCAGGTCCGCAGAGACCCTAACCCACCTCCTTCTCCTGCCTCTGACCTTTTCTGCAGGAGATGCTCACTTTTTCCTCCTCTGTATGACGGGGGACCAGGAAACAGCTGCACAGCGCAATGCCCTACAGCTCCTGCACGCATGTGCACCTACTTGTCCCCCATCAGGATGGCATGTGGAAGGGGCTAGGTGATGTTAGTTTAGTGTCCTTCTGGACCTGTTTCCCTGGCACAGTTAAAGTAGACCAAAACCCCTTCATCCTTGATTTGGGATGTGTGTGAGACCCCCTGGGATCCTCCGGTTGCTTACCTAGATCCGGGCAATGAGTTCATAACGGAAATGGTTGCAGGGAGCTCCTCTCTGCTGCACGCCTCAGATAGTGGAGTTCCGGGGATGCTGCCAGAGGCGGAGGCGAGTATACGGGCGATCCCGGGGAGTTTCACAACAAGTCCTTTAGACTATAAAATATGTACCGGTAGAGGCGCTCTTACCAAGTATTATGTCCGGGTGCAATGGCCGGCGGTGGCACCGCTTATCCATGAAGTAGCAGAAAAGCCAGCACTCCTTAGTTAATGAAAACTTGTATGCAAAAGTCCATTCAATAAATACAAATCCATAAGTTGGAATGCGCCGTTTCTTGTCAGTAAGTCCAACGTTTCGGGGCTTTATTGCCCCTTCATCAGGGACCAACACAGCAAGAGAGGATAGCAAAAACCAAGAGGTCGATTCATTAACAGCGGCAGGTAGCGACAGATGAGCGACTGTAGCGGTATTTTCACAGCGCCCGCTAGTAGTCGCTGTGCTTGGCCGTTGTTCGGTTGTTGACAGCGACTCAGTCGGTGTGCGGTAATGTTGAACATTGGGTGAGGAGTCGCTATTTGACAGGTTCCGCGCTGTATGGGAGCGCATGATAGCGAATGGCCATTGCGAACGGCTCCCAGCATATTCATTAACAAATCACGCTCAAAAAATTCTCGCGCTGTAAAATGCATGTTCAAACCCCAGAGCGCTGGCGGCGATGTGTTAAAAGTAGTTTTTTAACCCCCAAACAACCATATTTTTGGAAACAAAAAAAAACAAGTTTATAAAAACATTTTGTAATATGAATACATTAATATCAGACCTGTAATATCAATTCTGCACACATTTTTTTTTTTTTTACCTTAAAAAAAATATCTAACATTGCAGAAGTGGTCACAGAAAATTTCACATTAAAAAAAAAAATATATATATTAACAATTAATTATGAATATTTAAAGATTGTTCCATTGAAATGCATTGGAGAGCGCCAGGTAGCGAGAGGTCATACCTGTCGCTGTTCAAGGTCGCTCGCTGGCGCTGTGGGGTGAGGCTGGAGTAATGATGAATGATTCGCTATATGGCGCTATCTCAGTCGCTAAGCAGGATCGGCTTGATAAATGTGTGATTGTGGTGGGGAGCCGGCGTTCTCGTGGCGGTGACCTTCATTACCGTTCGCTCACCAGTCGCTACCTGGCGCTATCCCTTGTTAAATAAGGGCCCAAGCAGAGTGTACAGCCATTTGACCATTTAAACTCTGCTTGTTTGTTGCTATCCTCTCTTGCTGTGTTGGTCCCTGATGAAGGGGCAATAAAGCCCCGAAACGTTGGACTTACTGACTAGAAACGGCGCATTCCTACTTATGGATTTGTATTTATTGAATGGACTTCTGCATAATACAAGCTTTCATGAACTAAGGAGTGCTGGCTTTTCTGTTACTTTTAGACTATAGAGGCGGATTACTAGGACTGTGGCCCCCTTTAAATGTGAAAGGAAGGGTTTAAATCCACTTTATTGCGCAACATCTGAACAACTGGGCAGGGTCTGTGATGAGTTACAGCTGTAGGGATACATCAAGGCAACTGGACTTGCTGTTTTTATTTTCTTGAAGACGTTTGGCTGGTCATGTGACCAGTGGGATGAGCAAAACCGCTTCAAGAAAAAAAAAATCCAGTTGCCTTGATTTATTCCTACTGATGAATGACTAGCTGCACAGAGATGTGATGGCTGGAGTCTGGAGTTCTCCTTTAATTCATGTAGATGCGGATATATATATATATGTGTGTGTGTGTGTGTGTGTATATATATATTTGAAGTTTATATAGAAGTTTATTATATGTTTATATTTGAAGTTTATATAGAAGTTTATTATATGTTTATATTTGAAGTTTATATAGAAGTTTATTATATGTTTATATTTGAAGTTTATATAGAAGTTTATTATATGTTTATATTTGAAGTTTATATAGAAGTTTATTATATGTTTATATTTGAAGTTTATATAGAAGTTTATTATATGTTTATATTTGAAGTTTATATAGAAGTTTATTATATGTTTATATTTGAAGTTTATATAGAAGTTTATTATATGTTTATATTTGAAGTTTATATAGAAGTTTATTATATGTTTATATTTGAAGTTTATATAGACGTTTATTATATGTTTATATTTGAAGTTTATATAGAAGTTTATTATATGTTTATATTTGAAGTTTATATAGAAGTTTACTATATGTTTATATTTGAAGTTTATATAGAAGTTTATTATATGTTTATATTTGAAGTTTATATAGAAGTTTATTATATGTTTATATTTGAAGTTTATATAGAAGTTTATTATATGTTTATATTTGAAGTTTATATAGAAGTTTATTATATGTTTATATTTGAAGTTTATATAGAAGTTTATTATGTGTTTATATTTGAAGTTTATATAGAAGTTTATTATGTGTTTATATTTGAAGTTTATATAGAAGTTTATTATATGTTTATATTTGAAGTTTATATAGAAGTTTATTATATGTTTATATTTGAAGTTTATATAGAAGTTTATTATATGTTTATATTTGAAGTTTATTATAAGTTTATATAGTTTTGTGCTTTGTTGAGTCCTAGAAGTGATGAGAATATTTTTAATTCTTGAAATATATTTTTATATTTACGTGTTAAAGAAAATAAAAACAATAAAAATCATTTATAAAGCTTAAAGTGGGCCTCCCTGTCTCTGCCTTATTCTACAATGGATGCCGCCAGCTCCCTAGTTAAAGCTGACCTAAATCCTGGTCTAGAGAGGGTTACAGGGCCACTAAACCTCGCCTACCCCATCATGCCGTCAGTGAGCCTTGCAATATGCAGATACTTACTGTATCTTTTTCCCAGCAAAGTTCCATTTTACAAACATGAACAAAAAAAAAAACACCCACGTGTGCATACCTCCCAAGTGTTCCTGATTGGGAGGGACTGTCCCTCTTTTGAGTCCATGTCCCCCTGTCCCTCGTTCTCATTTGTGCCCCTTTGAGGTGTAACATGCAGATCTGCAGCAATAAATGATTCATTTGCCTATCCAAAGTGTTTCTATTGTAACAGTTACACCCTATCTCCTATCCATCCCTCAATAAGGGGGCGTGGCCTAATTTAACGAATGTTCCTCCTTCCCACCCTGAAAAGTTGGTAGGTATGCGTGTGGTTGCTGCACCTCCTCTAGTATGAAGCATGCTCCATTGGCAGTGTGCATCTGTTTCCTGTCCCTGTCATAGAGTCCAGGGGTGAGTTACAATTTACCCCGGGGGGCATCCCGATTTGTGTGAAACCCAGGCGGTTGCCCGTATACTTACGTCATATCTGAACTGGTTTAAATTCAGGGCAGGACGTCCCCTTTTAAAGTGGAACAAAGCCCGATGGGAAATCTTTTTGGATCTGGTCTTCTTCCATGGCATCCTGAATCACGTTGCCCCGCTGTGTGAACGCACCCCCCTGGGGCACCGGTAATCACTCACTTTCCCCGGTCCAGTGGTGCATGCGCGGGCTCTCGTCCAATCAGAGCTGTTTTCCTTTTGGCAAACAGTTCTGTTTTTATCCGGATAGGCTGGGGCGCTGGGAGAGCGCAATGCAGACACTCTCGCTCCCCATTGAAGTCAATGAGAGCCTTTGCCGAAGGATGTAAATGACAAAGAAACGGGATGCCCCACTGTGTGAAACTCCCTAGGTCGCCCATAACCTCACATTTTTCCCTCTCCAGCGGCTCATGGGCGAGCAGCGGCCTCATAAACACTATCCCTCTAGAAGGAAGATGCCTGCACCAGGCATTTGTGAATGGTTGGCTCGTGCGCACTCCCTGTTAGAGGGTAGTGGGGGATGCAGCCGGCAGCACACTCGGATCTGCTCGCCTTGGATGAGCTCTCGGACGTAGGGGCTCGAGCGGATCCGAGCTCGCTGATTAGAAGAGTGGCCTTGCATGCGTCATAGGACCGGGAAGAGGTGAGTTTGTTCAGGCGAACTGGGGGGTTTCACACAGCGATCGGGGTGCCCCAGGTGCAAGGACCAAAACCCAGCATAGTCAAAATCTTGGGTTTTGGTCCACTTTAAACAGCAGAGACAAATGGTGCTTCCATTCTCTAAATGATGCCAAGTGAGTACAAATGCTGTGTCTCTTCTCTACCATCAGAGTGTTTTTCAAATGATGTCTTCCATATTGTCACATACAATATTAGGTAAAGGGGGTGGGAGCAGCTCCATCACTACTATTTATACAAAATTATTATTCCAGGCCTGGGAACCAATTTACAGCCCAGTTTAACCCTCTCATCAACTAAGTATTAAGCACCAAACATGTCTGGCTATGTGGAAAGACAGAGATTTGATTTCAGTCAATATGGATTTCTCCCTATGGAGTGTAATAAGGGAGGCTGGCAGCTTCCCAGGTGAGGAGCTCTGGCTGCATTGCATGTCCCAACATTGGGGACTCAAAAATAAGAGTAGGGACCACACTAAACACAGAGTGCCTTGCCGGGGCAGTGTGGCTTCCACATGTATCTGCAGATATGTGCAACCAAATCTCTGTCTTTCCACACAGCTAGACATGTTTGGTGCTTAATATTTATATGATGAGAGGGTTAAACTTGGCGGTAAATTGGTTCCCAGGCCCTGAATAATAATAATTTTGTATAAATAATAGTGATGGAGCTTCTCCCACCCCCTTTACCACATACAAAATTATACAGACTTTTCACACAATGGCACCTCCACATGAATGGCAGAGCACTACAATGCCCAGCAACACTGTATAAATAGCTCCTTTCCAGCTCCTCCTACCCATTAGGGCTCCTTTTCCGATGTCTTCCATATTAATGACCATGGTGTTGTACAGTGTCCATATTGCTGAAGTGAAGGATTGGGTAAATCAGTATACAGAGGAGCTACACTCTCCCCCTCTGCTTATAATGTCGTCCCTTCTCTATCCCTATCCCCACATTTTCCTCTTCCTCATCTTTTGGTCTCTATAGCCCCCCGTATATTAAGCCTAACATGCGGCTCTCCACATGGTGGTTTGCGACTGTGATCCTTGCTGCTGTATTATAGGTTTAGGGGCATAGCTATGTTTTTGACTCTGCTGCCACCTTTAGGTTATTTATTGTTATGAGACTGGACAATAAATAGAAAAAAATGGACCAAAACACTTTTAAAGTCTATAAACTGTATGGCCAATTCTGAACTGTATGGCCATTACAACCAGTTAGGGGCATCCCTCCATTACAGCCAGTGAGGGGCATCCCTCATTACAGCCAGTTAGGGGCATCCCTCATTACAGCCAGTGAGGGGCATCCCTCATTACAGCCAGTTAGGGGCATCCCTCATTACAGCCAGTTAGGGGCATGCCTCATTACAGCCAGTTAGGGGCATCCCTCATTACAGCCAGTTAGGGGCTTCCCTCATTACAGCCAGTTAGGGGCATCCCTCATTACAGCCAGTTAGGGGCATGCCTCATTACAGCCAGTTAGGGGCATCCCTCACTACAGCCAGTTAGGGGCATGCCTCATTACAGCCAGTTAGGGGCATGCCTCATTACAGCCAGTTAGGGGCATGCCTCATTACAGCCAGTTAGGGGCATGCCTCATTACAGCCAGTTAGGGGCATGCCTCATTACAGCCAGTTAGGGGCATCCCTCATTACAGCCAGTGAGGGGCATGCCTCACTACAGCCAGTTAGGGGCATGCCTCATTACAGCCAGTTAGGGGCATGCCTCATTACAGCCAGTTAGGGGCATCCCTCATTACAGCCAGTGAGGGGCATCCCTCATTACAGCCAGTTAGGGGCTTCCCTCATTACAGCCAGTTAGGGGCATCCCTCATTACAGCCAGTTAGGGGCATGCCTCATTACAGCCAGTTAGGGGCATCCCTCACTACAGCCAGTTAGGGGCATGCCTCATTACAGCCAGTTAGGGGCATGCCTCATTACAGCCAGTTAGGGGCATGCCTCATTACAGCCAGTTAGGGGCATGCCTCATTACAGCCAGTTAGGGGCATGCCTCATTACAGCCAGTTAGGGGCATCCCTCATTACAGCCAGTGAGGGGCATCCCTCATTACAGCCAGTTAGGGGCTTCCCTCATTACAGCCAGTTAGGGGCATCCCTCATTACAGCCAGTTAGGGGCATGCCTCATTACAGCCAGTTAGGGGCATCCCTCACTACAGCCAGTTAGGGGCATGCCTCATTACAGCCAGTTAGGGGCATCCCTCATTACAGCCAGTTAGGGGCATGCCTCATTACAGCCAGTTAGGGGCAACACACACACACACATACACTCACCAATGCAGACGATCATCTCTCTCCTGCGCGACCTCCCCCTCCCTCCCCCTCCCGGTTCTTTTCTGGAGTCCCACCCACCAGTGAGCTTAACGAAAGAAAAGAAAAAAACAGCCCGCCCAAGTGAGAGCACTCGGCTGCACACCCAGGGGCCTGCGGCAGCGGAGGTGGGTGTCTGAGAGGCAGTGGCGACCTTCCAGCAAGAGGGACTGAGAGCAATGGCAGCGCGGGACACATGCATGCGCCGCAGGACGCCGGGACACACAGCTGAAAGCGTGATTGTCCTGAGGAAATCAGACCGCACTCCTTCCTGGAGAACTGTGCCTTGCTGCAACAGGAAAAGAATCTTGGCCTGGTGGGTGTCCCAGCCAAGAGCTGGAAATAGACACCATGGATGGGACCACCCAGGATTTAGGGAGTTTACAAACCACCCAACAACTCCAGCGTAGACAACCCGACCTGTCCTACCTCAGAGGGAGCCCTGAAGCCAGTTGTCGAGGTGCTGGATGATGCGCACACCAGGCTTTGCAAGACAACCATGAGCACTGCATGGCTGCTTTAAAACCAGCTGTTACACAAGTGTATTATAGGTGAGTTGTATGGATGTTATGATCTATGACGTGTATAGTGACTGGAGTTGGTGTGCTTAACTATTGCTCAAAACCTCTGAAAACAGGGGCGGACATAGGGAGACCCGGGACAATGCCCGGTGGCCCGCACTGTTTGGGCCCAGTTGGGATGCTGCATTTAACACCCATATTAAATCTCCCTCTCGACCCCTTATTCTCACCCCCACTGTACTCACAAGCCAAGGAACTCCAGCCCCAATACTATAGCCCTGGCATCATGGTTCATCATCACCAGCTCTGCGCCTCTCTGCCAATCCCTACACTGGCTGCCAGTCCCACAGCGAATCCTGTTCAAAACTCTAACTCTCGCCTACAAAGCTCTCTCCAACCAGGCCCCTCCCTACATCTCATCTCTAATCCAACAGTATCAACCAAGACGCAGTCTTCGCTCTGCTGCCGACCTTCTCCTGTCCTCCACCCTGGTCACCTCCTCTCACGCCCGCCTCCAGGACTTCTCACGTGCAACTCCAATCTTCTGGAATGCCCTCCCGCACCCAATCCGCCACTCCACAACTCTCAAAACCTTCAAAGGCGCCCTTAAAACTCACTTATACAGACAAGCATATAATCTGGCCTAACCAATCTTCTAAAGGGCACAAAGCTAAATACTGACTGTGTGTGATCCTCCCCCTCATCTTCACCCCTCTTCCTTTAGACTGTAAGCTCCTAGGGACAGGGCTTTCTCTCCTATTGTATCCTGTACTCAGAATATCCATTGTCAACTCTGTAAAACTGCATTTGAAATAGTCTATGTACTGTATGTTTCTACCCTGTCTGTAATTACTACTTTGTAAAGCGCTACGGAAGATGATGGCGCTATATAAATAAACAATAATAATGGTTGGAGGGGCCTCAGCAGGGATGTCACAGGTCGGCCAGGGGGATGGGAAAATCCAGGGCTGATTTTTGCCCCAGTCCACCACTGTCTGAAAGTGTTCTGTTCTTATATTATAAACCTTAGAAAATATACTTCTGTTCTATTTTCCCACTTGAAAATCATGAAACTTGCCGAGTCAGCAGAAATCACTATAAATGCAGTGCACAGAACCGGCACTTATGGCGGCTGAGGGTTTGTGATGTGTCTGAGGACACGGTGCTTTGGTCTTTTTAATTGACAAAAAGCGTCAGGGCCACTCATGCCTGAAAGGAGGACGATTGTGTCTGCTCGCAAAGATTTCAGGCACAGTGCAGTCTCCATAGACACACACGTCACAACCCCTCACCCGTCACAAGTGGCAGTTCTGTGTACGCCGTCTATAGTGATTTCTGCTGACTCGGCGCGGTCCGGTGGAGCTGCCGGGGGACGTTCTGCTGGAAGCCCCCAATTTGGTGATGTTTGCATTGATTTTGCACCTCTCAGCCCCTGTTTTTGGTTTATGAGGGGAAGTATCTGAATAGGATTATTTATTGCACTTAATATAAACTTGCTTTCATGATTCTTTCTAGCACTGCGCTTTGTTGAGAGTCAGAGATATCGGGGCAGGACTGCTCCTCATTGGCTGTCTGTCCAGGATGTAACTGAAGTTATTGATTGATCAATTGATTTGGTTATTAAAAATGTATTTACTAAGCACCTATTGACTTAACCACTTATACTTAATATTATGTGAGGAAGCCCACTTTCATCTATGGAATCTACTGTTCAGGTGCTAATTAAAGAGAAAAGAATAATGAGCAGCTTCCCCCTGACCAAGGTTATCCCAAGATAAGGATGATGAGATCCTCCCAGGTCGTCATGTTTTCATAATAAGAGTGTTATAATAAAAGAATTTATGTTTCCGAGATATAACCAGTTATCACTTACCTTTCTGCTTGTTTATTTTAATTGGCAGTCATGGAATATTTATCAACTTGTGAACCTGATGATGTGCATGTGTGTAAAGTCATATAAGAGGCCGATTCAGTAATAGCGCCAGGTAGCGACAGTTGAGCGACTGTAGCAGTATTTTCACAGCGCCCGCTAGTAGTCGCTGTGCTTGGCCGTTGTTCGGTAGTTGACAGCGACTCAGTCGGTGTGCAGTAATGTTGAATATTGGGTGAGGAGTCGCTATTTGACAGGTTCTGCGCTGTATGGGAGCGCATGATAGCGACTGGCCATAGCGACCGGCTCCCACCATATTCATTAACAAATCACGCTCAAAAAATTATCGCGCTGTAAAATGCATGTTTAAACCCCAGAGCGCTGGCGGCGATGTGTTAAAAGTAGTTTTTTAACCCCCAAACAACCATATTTTTGGAAACCAAAAAAAACAAGTTTTTAAAATAATTTGGTAATATGAATACATTAATATCAGACCTGTAATATCAATTCTGCACTTTTTTTTTTTTTTTTACCTTAAAAAAATATCTAACATGGCAGAAGTGGTCACAGAATTTTTCACATTTAAAAAAAAAAAAAAAAGAAACATTAATAACAATTAATTATGAATATTTAAAGATTGTTCCATTGAAATGCATTGGAGAGCGCCAGGTAGCGAGAGGTCATACCTGTCGCTGTTCAAGGTCGGACGCTGGCGCTGTGGGGTGAGGCTGGAATAATGATGAATGAGTCGCTATATGTCGCTATCTCAGTCACTAAGCAGGATCGGCTTGATAAATGTGTGATTGTGGTGGGGAGCCGGCGTTCTCGTGGCGGGGCCCGTCATTACCGGTCGCTCACCAGTCGCTACCTGTCGCTATTCCTTCATAAATAAGGGCCCAAGTGATGTGGGTTTGGCTGTCAGGCCAGACAACGCTCAGCCTCGTCTCCATGTCTCATGTAACAAATACATTAGCATTGTTAAGTCACTGCTTAAAAATACTAATTTTATTTTCCTAACAGATTCCCAGCAGGGATGTGACTGAGGTGCTCCTGTGCAGGGCACCTAACCCCCCAACTGCTCCCCTTGTCTGGCCCACTAATCTGGATATTGGCCTCGATTCACAAAGAGTTGAAAATAACTCTCATGGTAGTAAAAAATTAAATTCATGAGAAAAAAGCCTGAGAATGTCCCTGTTACTGAATCACCAGATAAGAAAACAATGAAAGTCAATAGTACTTTCTACTGTAGCTCAAAAGGGGTAAAAAGTTCAATACTTTTCTCAGGAGTAAAAAAGTGCCATTGACTTTCATTGTCTTTTTATCTAGTGATTCAGTAACAGTGACATTCTCAGGCTTTTTTCTCATGAATTTAAATTTTTTACTACCATGAGAGTTTTTTTCAACTCTTTGTGAATCAAGGCCATTGTATTTGTCTCACTGCACGCATGGGTTAAAGCGGAACAAAACCCAATGTGGCCAAATCTGGAAGCTAAAAGATACCAGGGCCGATGACCTCTCCCTGGGCTACCCCAAATTGGGATGCCCTGCTGTGTGACCCCCAAATTGGGATGCCCTGCTGTGTTACCCCAAATTGGGATGCCCTGCTATGAGACCCCAAATCGGGTTGCCCTGCTGTGTGACCCCAAATCGGGTTGCCCTGCTGTGTGACCCCAAATCGGGTTGCCCTGCTGTGTGACCCCAAATCGGGTTGCCCTGCTGTGACCCCCCCCCCCCCCCCAGTCGTCGCAAAATTCACCTTTTCCGCTGGCTCCCTCACCACATTTCTAAACACATTGTACAATGGTGGCAGCCCCCCCCCCCTTTTTTTTTTTTTGCATACAGCAAGACACAGTTATATGTCTGAGGGGTCACAGTGACCCAATTTAGGGTATATCTCTAGTAGTAAGTCAAAGAAACCATACTTTCGAAGTGGACCAAAACCAGCCCTGGAGACAGAAAGACTCAAGGTGAGGATGATTCCCCCTCCCTAGGGCATCCCAGTTCGGGATGCACCACTGTGTGAAACCTCCCAGATCAGCGCATAAACGTACCTATCCCATGGCGCATGCACAGGCTGCGGTGGGGTTCCGCTATATCTTTAGCGAGACGCATTCTTGCTCCAGGCTTCTGTGAATGTGTGCTCATTTGTTTGTTCCATTGGCGAACAGCCTGAGGAAGTGGGAAGCATGCCCACGAAACGCGTGGCTCTTGGGTTCATATGCAGTGGGGAGACTTTATTGGTTTAATTCGGTTTATTTTGGTTGTGTTTTGGTTTCATTTTGTGACCTATACTATCATTCACATCATAGGACATTAGCACACTTTGGTTATGATGATGATGGGGGATTCGATTTTGATACTGTTATTTGTGATTGTTATATAGGCAATGAATTGTGTTAGTTTTCTTTTATTGATGAGATTGGCTCTGATCACCAATTTCAGATGGGTTACAATCAAATGTATTTTTTGATTGTTTGCTTTACAGCACATATATATTTATATGATCCGGATCATAGGCAGGTTTTGCACAGTACATGCACATGGTTTTATATTTATATTAGAAAATTCTTTCTTTTATTATGATGTGTATACAGATATATATATTTATATAGGAATTTGATGGCAAAATATATATATTTTTTGATAGTGCTCTCCCCATCGCCTACACACCTATCTATGTTGCTCTGTTTTGTTTGTCATTGTTTGATTTATGTTTTTTAATTGGTTTTAGCATGTCTAGGATTTTATGTAGTGATTAACTTGTGTCAAGATCAAATAAAATAATATGTTTTTGTGCTAATAATGATTCTAGTGTGCCTCACTATTTGGTTGTTACATTGGCGAACAGAAGCTGAAAGAAGCCGAGCACACTGATTGGCTGCGCGCACTCACTATTGGAGTGACGGCTAGGTAAGTTTTTTATGGTGATGGGGGGGTTCATATAGTGGGGCATCCAAAATTGGGATGCCTCCCTGAAGTGGACCAAATTGCAGGTGAGTGAAAAACCTGGGTTTTGGGATCACTTTTAAGGAGCTGTAAAGCCATGTGGCGCGGATCTGGATTCTAAAAGACTCCAGGGACAGTCTCTAGCCTGCCCCCCTCCCCCTCCGGGGCATCTGAAATCGGAATGCCCCACTGTGTGATGGTGAGTGGGGTCACCGGTAAACTCACCTTTGTCGGCGGCTTCCCTGTAGCTGTGGCAGACTCCCGCATCCAGCCATTGAGATAAGCCGAGACGTGAGCGCATCCCAGTCTACATGGAAGCCGGGGGTGCGGCCAGTAGGCTGGGTGACCTCAGCCGGCATTCTTCAGCCAATCACTGATCTCATAAATGTCCCATGTGTGTGTCCTCCGCTGTGGGGCCACTGTCGAGTCGGGGGCATCGTCTGTGGTACCCGGGTGGGCGTAGAGGGTGGTCTGCGCAGGAAGAGCAATTATGGGTATTGTGCTGCTTTAAGCCATTCCAAGTCGGGATGCCACAGGGACCAAAACGTGGGATAGGCACATTCGAGGGTTTTGTTCCACTTTAAACCTGCTTTGTCAATACGGGGCGAGGGGAGTTAGTGAAGTAAAGGAGGATCAGATTCTCTCAGTCTCTCGCGCAGGTACAACCCCACTAACATGTTAATGAGATTATCAGAGGTATGGTGAGTATGAAAACCTCTTTTTCCAGCACAGAAGTAGGAGCGTGGCCCAGACACACAGGAGGTGGATTAGAAAAAACTATATTCAAGTCGTTATATAGCAGATTGCACATCACTGGCAGAGACGGGTTCTCTTGAAACATTGGCTTTATAATTTCAGAATAAAATATAATGTTACAGTGTAAACATTAACCAATAGGATTAAAGGCATTGAGGCAAATGGAAGAGGCACCGAAACACAGGTAGTCATATGCTGTGGCGCCACTAGAGGGCGCACCTGAGCATTCCACATGGGTCATGAGTCGCTTTTGAATTTTAATAGATAAAATAGAATTTTTTCTTTGTGTAAAGGCACCGGATCAGAAGGTAAAGGGCAAGAAGAATTCTTGGTGCATTGTATGTAGGTTGTCAGTATTTTCTGGACATCAGGATCACATGACTGTAAATGACATCAATTGGAGAAAGAGAAGGTTATTAATCATGTATTGTTAATTCATTTATTTTTTTAAATTACTAATAATAACAGAAAATATTACATAACCCAACCCCCCCCCCCCCCCCCGGGGGCTCTTCAGTCTTCAGGAGAGACCCCGACAGGCCCTCTCCCGGCCAGATGCGGCGATCGCCGGACAGAGGAGGCGAGGGGTAAGGGATCCTCTGATCTCCTGCCTCCCCCCTCCTCTGGCCGGCGATCACTGCATCTGTCATCGGATTGGTGAGGGACACAGAAGCTGACAATTGGAGGTGAGTACATTTAATAAATGTCATTTTTTCTTATGTGTGGTGTGCTTTTTTTTCCTCTTTCAATATTTTTTTATTTTTATTCAAAGAAGGCAGTACAAAAAAATAGATGGTCAGCCAAACAGGAATCCATCCCGCGCAGGGGAGGCAAACAACACAGTGGTTACAGCAAGTTCTCGTGATCTAGGCCAGTAGCGAGACGCAGCATTTCGGATCAGCAAGAAAATGATTGGCAATGTAATTACAGTGTGGCAAAAGTTTGAATAAACAATTAGTACATCAAAATTTGTCAATCATCAATCACGTTGTCTCTCGCGTCGATTAATTGCCGTTATATGCAAACCATATTCATCGTAGCCCGCCCCCTCGTCGCCCAACCCCGGCCATGGCCGAGGAGACCGACGGGGGGCCGGCCACACGACGAGAGGCGGAGAGAATCACAGGAAGAAAGAAAAGCAAAGAAGGGGAGGGGGGGAATGAAGGGTGGACATGATGGGAGGAGGGGGTGAGGGACGAGGGGAGGATAGGGGGGGGGGATCCCCGCAGCCTGGTCTGCACCGATCGCCTAATGAAGCAAACCCAATGGAGCATTGGGCCAGGCATATTGTATCCATGGTTTCCAGATGGAGAGAAATTTATCCTGGGTGTCGGCCAGAATGCTTGAGAGCCTCTCATTAACCAAGAATCCATTCATTCTAGACGACACCTCTGATACCGGAACAATCTGTCTCTTCCAGGCCCTGGCGATGGTCTGCTTCGCCGCCAGGAGCAAGTAAATGGTGTGTTTTTTTTTTTACTGCTAACTCTTTGTGAACTGGTAAGGGTGACCCCTATACTAGTTCACAAGGCTTAGGGGGCTGGCAAGTTACCTGTGGCTAGCGGGTGACTTGCCATTAACCCTGAGCCCCCTCATTACCTGCCTCCCCAAAGCCTGGGGAAGGGGCAGAAGGGCTCGGGGCCATTAGCCTATGCCGGCTTGTAGCCTGCAGGGCCAGGGGCCACCAAAGTTGGTCCCTAAGCCCTGTTCTACAAGCTCTGCATAGCTGTTGCCCAGGCTGGTTATGCTGGGTAAGGGGGACCTCACGCCATTTTCTTGGGGGATTATTAAGGGTTTTTCAAACTTAAAATTCCCAAAATAATTTTAGAAGGGGGGACCCTATGTAATTAATTAAAAATAAAATCGCAATATATCGTCTTTGAGACAGAATCGGGATATATCGTATCGTCCTACGCGTATCGCTATACGTATCGTATCGCCAGATTCTTGCCAGTTCACACCACTAATTTAAAGAGTAATTCCACTTTGTGGCATTTTTAAAAGTTTCCATTATTGTGTGGCAAAATAATGTCTTCAATGTGCTGAGCTGATCTGTAAATTTTTTTAAATGTTCTATTTGTTTGCAACTCTGTGTTATAAAACAAAACAGTTTTCTCTAGCACCAATGTGTTTACCTCAACTATGTACACCAAAGCTGTGATTTTGAGTACATATCATAGACTTCCTGACCTCATCTGGCTAAGGCATGGGCGACTGGTTTAACCCATTCTGCTGAAATTAAGCTTCTTCAGTTTGGAACGATCACAGTCTTGTGTTCCAGTAGCAAAAGGGTTAATGGCCGGGTTCTCAGCTGGAGAGGCCATTAGGCTGCTTAGACTTAGCCAAAGCTGCTGAAGAGTTCACCTGTTACATTGGAAGAATTGTGGGACTTGCAGTCCATGTGTTTTACTCAAAGCCATGAAAACCGCTCCCACTATAGCAAAGCAGAGCCCCAGGAATATGAGAATCATGGAAGCAGCGTGCTGATCACAGGTCTGGTGGCACAATCCTAACACACAGGATTATTTTACATTCCACAAGAGGAAAACAATAAGGCAGAACACCAAAAACCTGACAAATCGGGGAGTTTGCCTTTAAGCCATCATCTCAATGGGCAGAGTACAAAATTAAAGGGGACGTCCCAGCGATGTTTATCAGGAATCCAGCGCACACAGAATCGGAGGCCTTCCATTCCTGCCGCCTCCTCGCACACAGCAACCAGGCCCCGATCCCATCTATAGCTGGACTGTCCCCGGATAAGTGTCCCCAGGTAAGAGTCCCCAGGTAAGAGTCCCCAGGTAAGAGTCCCCAGGTAAGTGTCCCCAGGTAAGTGTCCCCGGGTAAGAGTCCCCAGGTAAGTGTCCCCGGGTAAGAGTCCCCAGGTAAGAGTCCCCGGGTAAGTGTCCCCGGGTAAGTGTCCCCAGGTAAGTGTCCCCGGGTAAGAGTCCCCGGGTAAGTGTCCCCGGGTAAGTGTCCCCGAGTAAGTGTCCCCGGGTAAGTGTCCCCAGGTAAGAGTCCCCGGGTAAGTGTCCCCGGGGAAGAGTCCCCAGGTAAGAGTCCCCAGGTAAGAGTCCCCAGGTAAGTGTCCCCGGGTAAGTGTCCCCAGGTAAGTGTCCCCGGGTAAGAGTCCCCAGGTAAGAGTCCCCAGGTAAGTGTCCCCAGGTAAGTGTCCCCGGGTAAGAGTCCCCAGGTAAGAGTCCCCAGGTAAGTGTCCCCGGGTAAGAGTCCCCGGGTAAGAGTCCCCAGGTAAGAGCCCCCAGGTAAGTGTCCCCGGGTAAGAGTCCCCGGGTAAGAGTCCCCGGGTAAGAGTCCCCAGGTAAGAGTCCCCAGGTAAGAGTCCCCAGGTAAGAGTCCCCGGGTAAGAGTCCCCAGGTAAGAGTCCCCAGGTAAGTGTCCCCAGGTAAGTGTCCCCAGGTAAGAGTCCCCAGGTAAGAGTCCCCAGGTAAGTGTCCCCGGGTAAGTGTCCCCAGGTAAGTGTCTACTTACACTGCTTATATCCAGAGGCACCTCCCCGCTGCTGCCTGTGTCCATCTGCCTGAAGAGTTCTGCAGATAAAGAAACATCACAAATGTTGAAAACAAACCGACATAAAGGAAACATATATAGCTTAGGATTTATTATTATTATATATTTTAAATTATATTATATACATTAATATATTATATTACATATACATATATATATATATATATATATATATATTTTTTTTTAAATATATTATTATATTATGTATATTAATGTTTTATATTAATTAATATATATATATATATATAATTATTATTATTAGGGGACAGAGTCAGGCACAACACTTACTACTAGGGGCCACAATCTGGGCTGGATCCTGGCTAGGGCGTGCAATGGGGGCTGTGTATAGGAGGACGGGTTGGAAGAAGGCAGTGAATAGAATAGAGTGAATTCCAGGCTGGGGGTCTGGGTGAGGTGCCAGCCCCTGTGGCCCTATAGCAGTGCGGCCCACCGGGAATTCTCCCTGTGCTCCCATGGCCAGTCCGTCCCTGGTTTCTACCAATGGTTCATGGTAACAGGAAAGCAATATGGAGGAGCCATTATTAGGGAAGCTGTACCATGGGACTGTGTAATGTTATAAATCCATCCACCAACTGATAGGCTGGCTGCTTGGTAGGAATAATGTCATATCTGCCAAGTGTCCCTGATTTGGAGGGACTGTCCCTCTTTTGAGTCCATGCCCCCCATCCCTCATTGTTCTGATTTGTCCCTCTTTTGAGTCCATGTCCCTTGTTGTTCTCATTTGTCCCTCTTTGAAGTGTAACATGCAGATCTGCATCAATAAATGATTCATTTGCCTATTCAACGTGTTTATATTATTTTAACTCCGATCCATCCATCAATGAGGGGGCGTGGCCTAATTTACCAAATGTCCCTCTTTCCCACCCTGAAACGTTGCTAGGTGTGATACAATCCAGGGGTGGTCGGTTTCGGGGTGTTCCAGTTCCACTTTTACAGGGTGATCTGCTTCATTCTAATGCCCATCTCCTGAGCTGCAGCATAAACCACTTTAAAGCAGACCTTCACATATAAGAGCCTATCTTATATGTTTCTCCCACCCTGTACATACAGATTGCCCACATTAATCCAGACCTTCACCCTGAATAAGAGCCTATCTTATATGTTTCCCACACCCTGTACATACAGATTGCTCACATTAATCCAGACCTTCACCCTGAATAAGAGCCTATCTTATATGTTTCCCCCACCCTGTACATACAGATTGCCCACATTAATCCAGACCTTCACCCTGAATAAGAGCCTATCTTATATGTTTCCCCCACCCTGTACATACAGATTGCCCACATTAATCCAGACCTTCACCCTGAATAAGAGCCTATCTTATATGTTTCCCACACCCTGTACATACAGATTGCTCACATTAATCCAGACCTTCACCCTGAATAAGAGCTTATCTTATATGTTTCCCACACCCTGTACATACAGATTGCTCACATTAAAAATCATCCTACCTGCATCTATTGCATTTTCGGAGACTTTAAACATCCAAGATGGTGGCTCATGGACGTGCAGGCTGCCTGCAAACAGGAAGTGCCCTCTCACTGTGCCGCTCTGCATTCTGGGATTGCTGACCTTTTCCTGACCCCAGCTCTGCTCTGTTTGTGCAAAGCACAGCTATAACCCCGCTCTCCTGCACTTTTGACTCCTCTTAACTCCTCAGTATGTGATGCTACTGAGCCAAGATGGCGGCGCCCGTATCCTAGAGTCCTGAACAGAGTTGCAGGCCAGTGAGGGAAAGAATAAAAAGTAAGCGACTAAAAACATTAAATGTATTAATTTTAGATGCTGGGGAATAGTTTTTTAAGGGTTTGGGTTCTTCATTAAATGACGCTGAAGGCCTGCTTTAAAGGCACAGTCCAGTCTAGACAACTCTTGTGGTTCCCGGGAGCAGCCATGATGGGATTACTGCAGCTGCCGCCCCATTGTCTTCTATTGACATGTAGGAAACAAAGCACGCCCCTCCCTTCTCCTCTCAGTGGAAGTCAATGGAGCAACAGCTGCAGTAATCACATTATGGCTGCTCCCATTAACCACCTGAGTTTTTTGGACTGGACTGTCTCTTTAAAATCTTCCCAAAAGATTGCATGGTGGGTAAAAGCATCTCCACACATCAGAAGAATTGCAATAGCAATAAGCTGCTGCATATGATGCTCGGGGGAAAAGGCCACTGGAGTTTAGCAGAACTCAGTGTAACAGGGCGATGGAATAGCAATCGCCCATAAATCTGTTTTAGTGTCCCATATGCTTAGTTACATGGGGCAGATAGTCTGCAGAGGGAGAATAGGTGCAGTAGGGGAATGTGGACACTAGGTGTCGCCCTTGCTGCACAGCAAGATGGTAGAAGCCACCTCAGAGGAACCCTGTGAATGTCATTTGGTTGGTTCCAGATCTGGTTTGGCCATGTCTGGGTGCAGAACATCAGAGAGCAGGAAGAACCACACTGACAACCTGGACTGTCTGGCTGGAGTAAGGGATGGGGCAGAAAGGTCCTGGAGAGTAGGCAGAGTAATACCCCCTTTAGAGGTGACGGCGGGGCAGAAATGCCGTAATGTGCATTTCCTGTGCTTCTTAAAGGAAGAACACCGAACCTGGAGGGGGTGCATGCCAACCAAACTGGGAGAGATTGGAGAAAGGGAGACCCCGAGTGCCGGGCAGGCCCACTGCAAATTGCCGAGTAATAATTCTGCCTCCTCCGCCCTGTCACTTTCTGCTGACACTATTATTTATTATTACTACAACTACAATTATATATATATATATATATATATATATATATATATATATATATATACACACACACTATTTTTTAATTACTATTACTACTACTACTATTATTATATATGTATACTATTATTTATTAATTATAATTACTATTTATATACTATTTATTACTATTACTACTACAATACTAAATATATATATATATATATATATATATATATATATATATATATATATATATATTTCTACTACTACTACTACTACTACTACTACTACTCTATTATTATATATGTATACTATTATTTATTAATGATAATTATTATTTATATACTATTTATTACTATTAAATACTAAATATATATATATATATATATATATATATATATATATATATATATAATTACTATTAATACTACAATACTAAATATATATATATATAATTACTACTACTACTACTACTAAATATATATATATATAATTACTACTACTACTACTAAATATATATATATATATATATAATTACTACTACTACTAAATATATATATATAATTACTACTACTACTACTAAATATATATATATATATAATTACTACTACTACTACTACTACTACTACTACTACTACTACTACTACTATATATGTATACTATTAATAATAATAATAATAATAATAATAATAAATACTATTATTTATTATTATTGAAACTTCACCTGGGAAAAGCAGATTTTTGAAAATAAAGTAAATTTGTGAAATATTTATTTTTCTATATCATTAATATTTTCCATCACTTTCTGAAGCAGTTTTGTACTTATGCAGCAAAGCTGGGTCAGTTAAAGTGGAACAAAACCCAAGTTTTGCACTATCCAGATTTGGGATGCCCCTCTATGTGATACCCGCCAAATCGGCCATAAATAGGTACTTTTCCCTGATCATGTGATGCATGTGCGGACTCTCGCCCAACCAGCGGCGTATGCCGTGCATATTAATGATTTGCCGTCGGCTCTGCTTAGACACAGAACTCGGCAATAGTGAGCGGGAGCATCCCCAGTTTCCCTTTAGATGAGGAAGCGCTCCTGCCCCCAGACTGAGATCTGAATGGCTGGACACGCTCCTGTGCTTCAGCCCAGAGATGCTGGGGATGCGGCCGGCATTGTTTATATGACTGGCTAAGGTGAGTTTTGTGGTGACCCTGGGGGGGGGATTGGGGGATTCACACAGCGGGGAATCTCGGTTTGGGATGCCCCAGGAAAGGCAACTCTTTTAGACTCCAGAACCGTCCGTCCAGAGTTTTATTCCGCTTTAAAGAGGAGCAAGCACTGGTATAGAGTCTATAAGACAGTAGGGCAGGTGTCCTCCTGCTATGTGATACCCCCAGGATTGCCGGGTATACTCACCTTGCTGGTGATCCTAAGGTGCACAGGCCACATCCTGAGATCAGAGCAGTACAGCAAAGACCAATGGCAGCGGAATGGAGTCGCTGGTCAGCAGGTGGCAGCACATGTTCCGGGGGATTTGCTGCAAAGGTGAGTTTTTATGGTGATCACACAGCGGGCATCCTGAATCCTTGATAGGCTCTGGTGTACCGTTAGTGATACACGTACCACTGGTTGGCGACCCCTGATCCAGAGAATGTACCATGAAATCTGATTGGCCAGTGTCAGGCTGTGAGCGGCCCAGCAGCGTCATGCTCCTCCATTCTACTTACTGATCATCATCTCCAGGCGCAGCAAACACCGGACAAAGTTATCAAAGTCAATGGAGAGATCTTCATTATTGGCGAAACGCGACACCAGCAGATTGTGCAGCTGAGTATTGAGCCTAAACCCTGAAACAGAGAGAGAAGAGTGTGACTGCCGACCGTGGCCCAGTGCGCCCCCATCAGGCCATTACCTTTCCTTATATTAAAGCAAACCAAAACCCATCTTTCTAACCAATATCCCCCTCACCCCTCACAGCGGGATTTCACCATCCTGTCTCCTCTCCCTTCCCAGCAATAGATCTGCCACTTACCAAGACTCAGATTGCCAGGGGTTTGAGTGGCAGGACCAGCGATTGCCGGAATGCATTATGACCCAGCGCCCGAGATTTGGACATGATGTAATTCAAATCTTGTGGTTGGCGGGGGGGGGGGGGGGGTGGGGGTGATCTGTCCCCCAGAAAACTCTGGAAACAATTAAAGTGATTGGCAAGTCAAAAGTTAAAAAAACAAATATCAGTAACTTACAGCGCAGTCCTTTCTCCCCTGTCTGCCGGCTTAGTGAGGAAAATCACTTCCTCATTCAGCTTTCAGTCCCCACTGCACTGACCTGGTCCATCTATCAACCTTCGGTGGACCAGGAACGGAAACACCCCCCAATCCTTCCCCCGATATACTGATTGGCTGCCTCTCTCTGCAGCTCTGAAACCCCGCCCTCCTCTCTCTTCTCACACTCATCACAGTGTGCTTACATCACATCACTGTTATCACACTCACTGTTTCTCTTCATTTTCTCTCTGCACCTCCAATGCTCTAATACTTTTAGTAGTAACTTCGGAACTACAGGGTCTTTTTGAAAACAGATTGAAGTTTAGGACAGTGCAGCGTGTAGCCCGAGACAATTGGAAAACAATCAGACGCCCACCTTTAGTATAACTTTAAAGTGGACCAAAACTGCCCCTTGGCATCCCTATTTGGGATGCCTCACTATGTGAAACCCTGTTTGGTCCACTTTTCTTACCTTCCCAATGAGCCCACGTGTACATACATGGCCAGTGGCGGCATCTCTTGCTCCTTTCTTGGGCTGTACACAGCCACACCCACCATAACTGAATGGGTGGCAGGGCCGCACACAGCCAAGGGGTGCAGGGGGTGCCGCGCGCCAATCGCGGGGGCGGCTAGGATTACATTTAGCTATTACAGATGCACATTAGTATGCATGGCCAAAAAAGCAGATTGGAGGAGAGCTGCGCCTTCGCCGTGGGGGCGCTGGTATGTATAGTGGATGATCATGCAGCAGGGCATCCCATATCAGGGTGCCACTGAACTGTTCCACTGAATCCAGAGCGTCGGGTCCATTGGGGCCCTGCTCCAGCTCATTGGCCCAGAGATATCCAAGCTGTGCAGGGGCGGGGCTACACCTACTTACATGGACAGGAATAGCATAGAATGCTGCGAATATTTGTTCCTCAAACCCCACCATAAGCCACACCTCCAAACCACACCCAATACCCTGTAAAGTGGGCAGTTTAACTAAGTGTCCCAGTTTGAGCCCCCCCAAAAAAAATGGTCAGTTTAGGTTTACGATATGTCAGGGTAAGCAAAAATGGTGACACATTTCTCTAACCCCAGGGATGCCCTGGGATACCCTGGGTGCGGGTGAATTAGATTAAAGTGGACCAAAACCCATGCAGATCGGCCCAGGAATCTATAAAATTACCAGGCCAATCGATTCTGTCATGTCCCACGACATGCATTTTATTCTACCCGGGGTAATGGTTTAATATATGTTTATTTGCATAGGCTGAGCAGTGTGCCCTTAATTCCCCTTGTCCCTTCCAGGCTCCCTTAGTCTTGCTCTGATGAAAGTAACTCCTCCCTTCTTCCTCTCTCTTTCTGCCATTTCTAATCTGGCATCCAAGCAGTGCACACCTGCTGTTCCTCTTCTGCAGCTACACTTGTTACTGTATGTCTTACACCACAAGTTTCCAGCTGTATTGAACGTACATGTCTGCTGTAACAAGATTATGTACTGAAATAAAGCTTTCAAAACATATCCACGTGATCCAAGAACAACCGAGTAAGCTATCCGCCAAGCCTTATGGAGTAAAGAAAACATCCATCACAGACACACACAAGAAACGTGGAGCTGTCTACAGGATTCCATTTGCTGCCATCTGGTGCGTCAGAATAGATTCCCTCCCAGGTCACCCCTATACACATCCCCGCTATCCCTCTAGTGCGGTGCGTGCCTGTGCCGGACATTTATGAATGGCCGGCACAGGCACGCACCCTGTTAGAGGGAAGTGGGGGATGCGGCCGCCAGCGCGCTCGGAGCCGCTGGCTTTAGACGAAGGCTTAGATGACGTGACGTCAGCTGCTCTGAGTGCGCTGATTGGTCGAGTGGCCGTGCATGCGCCGTAGGACCGGGAAGAGGTGAATTGGCATAGGCAATCTGGGGGGGTTCACACAGCGGGACACCCCCAATCGGGGGAAAAGACCAAAACCCAGGATAGTCAAAATTCTGAGTTTTGGTCTACTTTAAGCTGTGGTTAGAGTAGCTGTAATTCTGTTAGGAGGCCACTAGATGCCCCGATAGGATAAAAATTGAATAATATTAAGTTTAAAGTGGACCAACACCCAGGATTTTGACTATCCTGGGTATTGGTCCACTTCCGTGGGGCACCCCGATCGTGGGTGCCCCGCTGTGTGAAACACAGCCCACTCCCCTGATTGGTTACTTTCAGGAGGGGATAAGAGGAACAGAGGGGCTGGGGCTAGGGATGTCTGGAGAGTAGTAGTCAGATTGAGCTGAGAGACGCAAGAGGAAGGATCGCTGATGTCCGGGCGTGGGAAATGGGCTTTGGTGAGAGCAGCCTGATGTAGAGGAGCGACCAGGAGAAGCTGGGGACCCAGAGAGGAGTACCAGACCAGCCACCATCCTGCCACCCACCTCTGCGAGTCGGGGACCTAAGGGAGACTTAAAATATAACATGAAGTCATTTGTGATGCAAGGATGAACGGTCTGTCTGTGGCTGAATAACGGGAGGGGCATCCCTCAGTTGAAACTGCACTTGGCCCACTTTGGAGGAATTTGGCCAAATTTCATCAGGCATCCCTAGGTGCATGCACCCAAGCCCCGGGTGGCGTTTACAGGGGTAAAACTATCCTGCTTTCTGCTTTCCCTGTGCTGGCTGTCAGGGGTGACATCTTTCATTCAGCCTGATTTATATTACTCATGAACAGTGAACTCCCTCCCTGCTCAGCAGCAGAGGATAACTCATCCATGTATGTTTCAATGTGAGGGTCCCTTCTGACATCAATTCCTTTCGGAGACCCTGAAGCATGAGTCTGCAGAAGAGAGCAAGTTCTATGGGGTTAATCGGGGGCTGCAAAGTGCGAGGGGATGAAAGATGCCGTCCCTGACTGCCAGCAGAGGGAGAGCAATTCCCAATCCATTTAAAGTGACCAAAACCCACTGCGATCGACCCGGGAATCTATAAGATTCCCGGGCAGATAGATTCCCCCCCCCGGGGGCATCCAAAATCGGGATGCCCCGCCCAGGTCGCCCATACACTTACCTTCTTTTCCGGTCCAAAGCTGCATTTGCAAGCCACGCCCGCATCCCCAGTGTCCCTCTAGCAGGGCGCGTCCTAGGCCAGGCATTTGTGTATGGCCGGCGTGGGTACGCTCCCTGTTAGAGGACAGCGGGGAATGCGGCCGTCAGCGCGCTCAGAGCCGCTCGCCTTAGACAAAGGGACGTCAGAGGATCCAAGTGCACCGATTGGCCGAGCGGCCGCGCATGAGCCGTAGGACCGGGAAGAGGTGAATTGTTTCGGCGACCTGAGGGGTTTCACACAGGCAAGGACCAAAACACAGGATAGTCAAAATCCTGGGTTTTGGTCCACTTTAAAGCTAACCTGTGCATCTTTTATTTTTTTGAGGGGGGCATTGATGACCATTATATGCTTGCACACACATAGGACTTTTTCCTCTGCATTAACTCATCCATGCAGTGAGTGTACACATGTCCGGAGTGGCGGGCTGCCTTAATTCCGGTGCCCTGGGAGCAGTTGGGGGGGGGGGGGGGTCAGTGCCTTGCTCGTGGACACTTCAGTCATGTTCCATGGCCGGGATTGGAACCTGCCACCCTCCGGTCACATGACTCCTGCAGATCAGGTTCCCCCTTATCACACAGATGGTACCGGCCATGAGCTGCAAGGTGCAGATGTACTGACCTGCTTCTTCCAGAGCTTTCCTCATCTCGTAGGCGTTCATTGTACCCGAGCGATCCACGTCAATGCTGCGGTAAATTCTCTGCCAGGAAGAAAAGACGCTTCAGAACCTCTTCTAGCCACAAGGGGGCAGCACATGCTACACTATCATATGGATCATCTGAAATAAGACTGGGAAAGCTTGGATCAACAATTAAAGTGGACCTAGAGTTAAAAATGACCCTAGTTCCAGGTGAACCCTCAGCCACAGCTTTCTGATAGTTGGCCAAAATAAAATAGAGTAGATTCTTTATTTTCCAAGACTACAAATGGTTAACTTCTTTTATTCACAAAATGTGTGTTTCTAGCATGGAGGGGCATCTATATTGTCTGTACCCCCCCCCCCCCCGCACATTAACCCACCTTAAAGCAGAACAAAACCCACCAGCGGTCAGTAGTGGAATCTAAAAGATTCCAGGGCCTGTTGCTGGCTTTTCCCCAGGGCATCCTGAATTCCTGAATTGAGATGCTCCGCTGTATTAAACCCTCTAGGTGCCCATAAAAACTCATCTTTCCCCGCTCCAACGACACATGCGTGGGCTCTCATTCAATCAGAGCCATTTGACTTTTGGCAAATGGCTCTAATTGCTTACAATGCACCCCCAGCTGGAAGCCCACTGGGCCCATAAAGTCAGGGGGGCCCCCTATCAGATCAGCAAAATATGGCCTTTTGGTGGCTCTCGAGGAGGGGTTGAGGAACACTGCCCAAAGGTCTAGTAAATTTAAAAAAAAGATGAAAGAGTTTATGGAACATACCTGGTAGTTCTGCAGCCTGGGCCAGAGGATGTTGAATTCTCTTAATCCTAATTTTCCAGTTCCATCAGACTGTATAGGTGCTAAGAAATGATCACTGTTTAGAGAGGCTCTTCCCACCTGTGTGGCAACCATCACCATAAAGCCCAACTCCGGATAAAGCATCTATTGTTCAATGTGATACCCCTGCAGATGCTGGTAAGACACATGATCACTGCCATGCAAGGGGCAGAATATAGAGATATTATATGGTCTGTGGGATAGAGGAGGTAGCAGAGTTTAGGGGATTTTAGGAGAAAATGTTAAAGCGGACCAACAGTCAAAAATGACTTAAACCAAAGCAACATAACAAACAGTGCTCATATGCATCCCTCCCCGGGGCATTTGCACCTGCAAACAGGAAGTGCTGCTGGGCTTCCTGTTACTGTGCATTGTCAGTTATGTCAGTTGAATCCAGGCAGCAGCATGGCTGAGATGCTGGGAGAGGAAGCTTCAAAATGGCCCCTACCTTTCTTTTCCAACTGTGCCAGGCTGTTGGTCCGGTTAAATATCCATGGCAAGGCATTGGGTTCATGCAGCTGCTGTCCTCTATGCACACATGGCAGCCAATGTTTGTACGCATGCGCGATCGCCCACCACTGCAAACACACCGGTGCTATCACATATAAGAGGTCACCTGGCTATGGTCCATTTCTATGAACCTGCTGTGCCTGCCTTCCGCCTCGGCTACCTGTTCCTCTACCTTCCGACCCTCGGCTTGACCTCCCTTGATGTGTCCTCAGCTGTGAACCTCCACTTCCTGCCTCTGCCTTTATCTATTCATTGTGCTGCCTGCCCCTGACAGCTACTGATTCTAAGCCAGAGCTACCGGTCCCCGTACCTCCATATTTTGGTCTAGTTTGTTAAAGGGTCATTGTTAGAGACTTGTTTGCCAAGAGCCTCCCTGAGCCAGGTAGTGTCTGCAGTAGATTGCGTTTTCATATACAGAGGCTTAGGGTGAAGACCAGGCCTATCTACATGTGTCAGTGAGGGTCTCCATGGCCAGGCATGCCCATGGCTAGGGCTGCACCTAGATCATTACAGAGAGGCTGCCGACCTTTCATGTTTGTGTGTGTCGATTTTTAGCATATGTTGTGACAAATGTGTGTATATATGTAGGGACCTGGTAATAACTAGACACACTTAAATCAACTAATAAGAATCCTTGAAATAGAGTTAACCATGCATTAATTCACTTTTATGGTTTCTACCCATTTAAGTACATTGGAAGTGCCATAACCTAAATAGACACTAGATGGCAGTAGTGGGTTTAGGCCATAGGATAACCTTAAACAAGAAGGTGATACCGCGCTGCTCAGAGAAATAGAAAGTATAGCTCAACGTGTAGTTTAAAGGGTCCCTCTCCCTACAGCAAAATCTCAAATCACAAAGAAGGAAAAAACACAGAGCTAATAAATGTCCACAGTGATGAAAGCAAATCCACACGTGTTCTCCACAAATTGGATAATCCGTCACCAATCACACAAGCCTCTTACCAGATGGCCGATATGAATAGGCCAAAGAGTAATCTCTTGATTGTATCTTGATCTCAAATGGATTGATCCCAAGCCATCAATAATGAATCCAAAACTCAAACTTTTAGCATAGGCTTATGCAGGGGATATTCTGCATCAGTTTCCAAAGTTATATCCATAGAAAGAACTCCGCATCAGTAGTTCAGTAGCGGTTCAAGATAAAAACCCATGTGGGATAAACCAATAAAAACAAATCTAGTACAGATTGTCTAAAAATTAAAACTGCTTTAATAGCTAAAAATGCACTCACAGAACATCCAGTAAAATCAAGCAATCATCAGATACAGCTCCAAGGAAAAGCCAGCAGCAGTTCTCACCACACAGGCACCTGGGGTCAGCATGTACCCGAATAATAGAATAGCTGACTCTTCCAACGCGTTTCACCCCTCCCCTGGGACTTTAACTAGGATAGTTAACCTATAATATATTAGTGTTGGACCTACTGGTACAAGTCCGGGTTTGGCAAGTTCGGAGAAACTTTGAACAAGTTCGAGTACTGAACTTGACCCAAAACTGGTCCCGATTGACATCAATGGGGACTCCAACTTTGGGGCCGAAAAATGACCAGGCCCCCCTGGCCTGCAGTATTAAACCAGTGGGTGAGGAGCCCAGAAGGGCGGATGAGGAGTGGGGGCGGAGGTGGGTCCCCTAATCTAGAGCGCAGCAGCGAGAAGCGGCTGTTCAATTTACATGAGCCCCGCAATCCGTCCGTCAGAGGTGTCAAAATGTCCACGGCTGGGGCTTCAGAAAAATGGCTGCCCCCATGAGCGAGGATTCTTTACATTATAAGCTGTTGCAAGTGTCCTTATTTTTCTAAAGCCCCTGCTGTGGACATTGTGACAACAGGACGTCAACTGACCGCTGATGTAACTGCTGCACCCTTTAGGTAAAGCTGGTTGATGGACTGCACAGCTCCCTTAATTCATTGCAATTAAGAGGGCATGCCAGGCACACCCCTCCAATGCAATAAGTGGACAGCACTGTGCACAGTGACTGACATGATGGGTGGGCAGCCCACAAGGACTCCTTAAGTGTTTGCAGCTGTACCCCCAACTATTGACAATCTTGAGTTTTGTTTCTGTCAAAGCATCTAGATTTGGGGTGCGATGGTGTATATCCTCCAGGATCAGCAGCACTCATTCAGTTCAGACCTCTTTGCCGGACTGTGCAGAACGTGTGCTGCCAGCTGCATCCCTGCCCGCGTCAGCCATCCAGAAAGACCTGGCGCGGCTGCACACCTAGCTAGAGGAATACTGGAGGATGCGGCCTTGGTACAAGCATGTGGAAGAGGTGAGTGGATCAGGCGATTCAGGGGGTTTCACACAGTGGGGCATCCCAATTCAGGTGCCCCATAAAGAGGTAGACCACTGCCCCAGAAGTTCTATAGATATTAGGGGGGGGGGTTCTCCTCTTTAAATAAAGAAACAGACAGCCAGTGGATTGCAAGTTGACTTTTCCCAGACATTTATTAGGGTGCAAGTGGATCCCCCAGACCCCAATTTAAAGTGGAACAGCCTGGGAATCTGAAAGATTCCCGGGCCAGCTGCTGTCTTTTCCCAAGTCGGGGTGCCCCATTGTGTAAAATCTCCCAGGGCACCTATAAAAATGCACCTTTCCACACGCCAATGACGCATGTGCGGGCTCTTGTCCAATGAGAGCCGCCTGCTGTGACTACGGGATTTGGCATGTGTCTTGTTTTGAATGGAGAGCACGTGCCGCCGCATCCCAGGCAATGTGGGCGCACTCCCACCCCAGCCAGGAATGTGAATTGGCAATGATGGAGGATGACACCCTTTGAACTATGTGTAATATAAAGGTAATGCCGTGTAGTTAAAGGAGCACTATCACAAAAATATGGCCCAGTAATAAAAAATTGATATAAATATGCTGGATGGCGGGGGGAGGGGTCACTGATACACCCGACATCAATAAATATCCAGCCAGGCTTTTTTTTTTAATTTTGATGGAAGGAAGAGAAAATCAGGGGTGACAGGTTCTGTCTCCCCTGATAGATGAACCTGTAACCCCTGGATTTTATCCCTACCAGGGGAAGAAAACCACAAGCTTGGTAGGAGTTTTATTCAGTTCAGGCGTATGAGTGACCCCTCCTCTCATTCGCTAACATGTATATGGATTTTTAATATTATACAATTTCGAGATAATGCTTCTTTAATTGTGTACAGTAAACAAACCACAGGGAGGATACATCCAGCAGATCCACAATGATCCTACATGTTTCCATACTGAATCCATCAGATTTGATATCGGTCTCTGGATAGGAAACAAAAATAAAATAAGGTTTATTATTACCTCTGTACCCGGGGGCATACTCACCACTCACCTAGGCTGCTGGGGGTGGCACTGTAAAGGAATTTACAAGTTTGACCAAATCCACGTAAAATTTAGAAATGTATTTCTGTTCACTCCAAGACTCTGTGGTCAGCAGAGAGTCCTTGAAACTGAATGAATGTGTAGGTTACACATCGGCAGAATAGTTGTTCTGTAAAAATAAGTTCCATAGGGAGGCTGTAAGCAGCTGTTGCCATCTATCAGATGATTCAGCATGATGAGCTAATGCAAACTGCTTTTGATTGTCAACTTGTGATTGGATCAAGGATATGTTCTTGCCCATATATGCTGTATGCTATATGTATATGCTGAAGTACGTAGTTTAAGACTCTGTGACTGGTTATAATAGAACGTTTCCTTGTAAGTCTTCTCTGTAACGCTATATAATAAAGGGAGTGGCCAGACCCCACACACGGGCCCACAAGGACAACATGGCCGTGCGTAAGAAAGCATAAGTGTGTGTGTCTTTGTCTGTCTTTAAATGATGGTAATTTCCCCGACAGCACCAGCTAGCAAGGGATTTTTTTCCAGGCCTTCTGACACATACACAACCCTAACCAGGGTCAAACTGCTGGGCCCCCATCAGGGCACTATTCTATGGGCCCAGTTGCTCCAAGGCCAGCATTAGACATTTTTGGGCCTGTACAGCCTGCGTTATTGTTAGGGAGGGTCGCGGGACCCTGGTTCTTAAAACCTGGTGTTAAACTATTGAGCCTGATGCCGTACATCTTGTCCAATAATGGGGTTTTAGGATGAATCAGAACCAGAGATCTCCATTTTCTCAGGTTCTGAGTTTAGGACAGAAATAAAAAAGCTGCTATGTGTGGATGTGGCTGGATCTCCTGGTTCTGATTCTGTATGTGGCTTGTGGCTAGGGGGAACGGTGACCCTGGCTACTCTTTCAATAGTGAGGGAAAGTAGCAGCCCTCAGCATTAGGTAATTTATGGAGGAGACTTTATTACAGCCCAGGGTGTGAGAAATACAAGAGGAATGGTCTCTGAAGCCCCCGGGATGTGATGCAAAGCTCCCTGAGAACATATTTGTGTGAGAATTGTCACGATGATGACCATAGAAGGTTGTGGAAAATTGTGATGTTTGCTAAGAAAATCGGATTTAAAGGGGACCAAGGCGCCAGGAATTAATCAAATACATCCCATATTCCTCACAGCAATGTATGAAGTAAGACAAAGAAAAATCAAGGAGAAGAAGAAGTAGAGGGGAAACCAGGCCCCATACAGGAGATCTGCCTGTACTGCCCCAATGGCAGCTCTGTAACAGAAGTTTCCTGTCTCAATTGGTGCTGTGATGGGGAACAGGGAGAAGGAGTTAATAAATGTAATTAAATAATTAATAAACATGTATTTTTTCAATTAGAATCCACTGTAACTGCTGTGTTTTTTTTCTCAAAGGATGCAATTGCCTCCAGTCAGATCCTTTATAGAATGGCTACTGATTAATCGTAGGCCCCGTAGAAGGAGCAATATTGATCCAGCATTATCCATACTATGAATACCATGATGAGTAAATACTTACGCTTGGAAATTACTTTCTGCAGAATGTTACAAAGTTCAAACGCTGAGATCTCCTTGTCCTGAGAAAGATAATAATGAAGAGCGTCACAATAGAGAAGTGAGATATTTGGCACATGACTTGTATGAGAAGGAAGATGCTCAGGTATTAATGCAGAGTTGAATTAGTTGCTATGGGCAATAGAAACAGCCCAAGCCTGGTGTATATCTATTAGCCATCATATAGGAGGTGCACTGCTCAATGGCACAAGATGACTCTGTGTTTGAATTGTCTGGCAAAGCTCATAGGGTACAAAACGTGGCAGAGAGACATTGCGGAGACTCTGCCAGGTTCCTTATGTTTAGCCTATGAGCCGCACACCCCAAACTCACACAGAAACCTCCTTCAGAATGAGGCAGAGAGATTAAGATAAGGAAGAGAACTAGGGAGAAAGATGAGAGAAAGTTAAAAGAAGAAGAGAGAAAGAAGGAAAGGGGGCAGGGAAAGTGACAAAAAGAAAGAGGAAGAGGGATAAAAGGAGAAAAATACAATTCTGTGATTACTCACCTGTAGAATTGGTATTATAAGTATACAGCACATCCTGTTCCAGAAGATTCCTTACACATGGGTTAAATCCACAAGATGGCGCTGGACTGCAGAAAACAGCTTGTGGCTCCTCCCGGCCCTATATAAGTCAGGGACCTCCCACAAATTCCCCAGTATTGACAAGCAGTTACACAAGAAGCTGGGAGAACAATAATAACAAAAAATCTCAAATGAACAATGAACAATCACCATACAGAGGTAACTAAGAATAATGATAACAAGGGTGGGATGGAACAGGACGTGCTTTATACTTCTAATACCAATTCTACAGGTGAGTAATCACAGAATTGTATTATTCCAAGTATACAGCACGTCCTGTTCCAGAAGATTCCTTACACATAGGACATCCAATAGCAGTGTCCGTAAGGTAGGGTGGAAACCCCCAAAAGTTACAGCAGGCAGTTTAAACCACTGCCGCCTGCAGAACTTTGCGGCCAAAAGCAGCGTCAGCTGAGGCCCTAACATTAACCTTGTAAAACTTAGAAAAAGTATGAACAGAAGACCAAGTGGCGGCCTTGCAAACTTGTTGTCAGGGACCGCCGGACACCCTTCTTGCATGAGCCAACAATCCCCAATCTCCACCGCCTCTTGTGCCTATAGTCAAGCCCCCGCTCGCTGGAGACACGGGTTATGCCTCTCCAGACTCGGTTGCCCCCAGGACTTACTGGCGCAAAGATTGCTGGCTTATGGTGAAGACGGGTGAACTGCGGGGTATCCCAAATCAGGAGTTCAAGCGAACAGAGTCCGAAACGTCAATCCAAGGGGTTAGGCAGAGAATAGTCGAGACAAGCAGGGGTCAAAGCCGGGTGGTCACAGGGCACGGTATCCAAGGGGTTAGGCAGAGAATAGTCGAGACAAGCAGGGGTCAAAGCCGGGGGGTCACAGAAGCGCGGTATCCAAGGGGGTAAGCAGAAGCAAGGTCAGACAGGCAGAAGGTCGGTGCGGGCAGCGGACAGGAGAGGTCAAAGACGAAGCCGGATCAAAACACACTAAACGCAATTCCAACAGCACACCCAAGCTAATAATGGCTATAACGGGCCCTGGAGGACCGGGCAGAAACATATTTAAAGGGGAACTGGCCAATGGGAAGGGGAAATGTACTGATTGGTGCAACTTGTGTTTGGTACACCTTGTGATCATGCCCCTGATAGGAGCCCCCCAGGGACTGGACCGCCCTGACCAGCCAGGCTGTCCAGTCCCTGGGTTCATTAAACCCAGAGGACCCCCCCTGGACCCGGATAGGTCCACTCAAACCTGCCCCCGGCGAATGCGCTGGGAGCAGCGCCGCAGGGGGGCATAATCATGACGTGTTCGCGCGCGCCCCCGAGGAGAGACCCTGTCGGGCGCGCCTCCTGAGGAGGAGGGGGAGGACGCACCGGCTGAAGCAGAGTAGGAGCCGCCGCCGCCGGGAGCCCCAGCCGCCGACAAGGAGGAGGAGGTGGAAGCCGGGGCTCCAGCGAGGGCGGAGGAGAGAGAGGCGGCCGCCCCGCGCGGCCGCAGGAAGACCGCAGCCTCGCCGCGTGAACGACCTGCAAGTAAGTTCCTTACACTTGTTCAACAGAAGCTTGGTGCTGAAAAGCCCAAGAGGCACCAATAGCCCGAGTAGAATGAGCAGTAAGACGGAAGGGAGGTTCCTTCCCCTTAGCAGAATAGGCTTGAATCACAGACTGACGGATCCACTTGCTGATGGTGGACTTAGCTGGAGCTAAACCCTTCTTAGGCCAAAAAGGGAGAACAGAAAGAGCATCAGTCTTCCTGAAAGGTTCAGTAGCCAGTTCAGTAGAATGTAATACCAGCTCCTTAGGGTTACTAAGATTAAGACACAGAGAAGGCAAAACAATGTCCTGATTGAGATGAAAAGCAGACACAACCTTAGGCAGAAAATCTGGCTTAAAACGAAACACCACCTTGTCCTGGTGTCTCTCAAAGTAAGGAGGTTTGATGGAAAGCGCCGCCAACTCAGAAACACGCCTAACAGAAGTGATAGCCACCAAAAAGGCTACCTTAAGCGTCAAAATAGACAAAGGGGCCTCACGCAAGGGCTCAAAGGGAGACCCCTGCAAGGCCGATAAGACCAAGTTCAAATCCCAGACTGGTAACATAGGCTTACGTGGAGGACGCACGTGAGTAACCCCCTTAAAAAAGGTCTTAACCAGATGATGGTTGGCAAAGGATCTTTGGAAGAAAATAGCCAAAGCTGAAACATGACCTTTGAGGGTACTAAGTTGAAGACCCAAATCCAAACCATGTTGCAGGAATTCCAGAATCCTGGGGATAGAAAACACCTGACAGGGAAGCGACCTAGACTCACACCAGTCAATGTGTAATACCCTATAGTAGATAGATGATGAGGACTTCTTCCTAGCCTGAATAATGGAACTAACAACAGAGGCAGGAAGCCCCTTTTCCATCAAGATGGAGGTTTCAGCAGCCAGGCCGTTAAAGCCAGCGTTTGTAAATTGGGATGGCGTAGCTGTCCTTGAGTGAGCAGATCTGGAACCTTGGGCAGAGCGTACTGATCTACTGCCACGATGTCTGCGAACCAGACTCTTCTTGGCCAACAGGGGGCCACCAGAATGGTTGGCACCCCTTCCTGGGAAATCTTGCGCAGCACCCTGCCCAGCAGAGGAAACGGAGGAAACACATAAAGGAGCTGAAAGCTCTTCCAAGACATTGCTAGCGCATCCATGGCCAAGGCCAAAGGGTCCTGGGACAGAGAGACAAAGACTGGAAGCTTGTGATTGTGACGGGACGCAAACAGGTCCACATCTGGCTGCCCCCAGCGACGGCACAGGGAGCGAAACACCCTGTTGCTGCTCAGGGAGTCTGCTTCCAGGTTTTCCACTCCCGGGATGTAAACTGCCGATATGAAGGGGACATTCTCCTCCGCCGCCCAGGACAAAATCAGGGACACTTCCTTGAGGGCCCTCTTGCTCCGGGTCCCTCCCTGATGATTAATGTAGGCAACTGCCATCTAGTTGTCTGAGCGGATCTGAACCGCCCGACCACTGGGCAAGGACCAGTCTTATCGCCCTCAGTTCCAGAATGTTGATAGGGGTATGGGCCTCCTAAGGGCCCCACTGATCCTGGAACTTCAGGGATTTCCAGAAGCCCCCCAAACCTGTCAGACTGGCATCTGTGGTGACTGTCTCCCAGCAAGGGGTCAGAAAGGATCTGCCCATCAACAGGTTCCTTGAGTCCAGCCACCACAAAAGAGACCGCCTGGCCAGAGGGGACAGAACAAACACCTGATCCAGGGACACAGGGTCCCGATCCCATACTGACAAGAGGTGAAGTGAAAGAGGTCTCATGTGAAACTGATCGTATGGAACCGCCTTGAAGCAAGACACCATCAGACCCACCAGCTGCATCCCCTGCCGGATGGAGGGATGAGGGCAAGACAGAAGAAGCCTTGCTTGAGCTTGAAGACTCTCCACCTTCTGCTGAGGGAGAAGAATCTTGACCTGAGATGTATCCAGAGTCATGCCCAGAAAATACCTCACCAATGACGGGGACAGGGAAGACTTGGGGTGGTTGATCACCTAGCCCAAGGACTCCAGTGCGGACACCACCATCTGGGTATCCAGCTCTGCCTGCTGGAAGGACTGAGATGTGATGAGAATGTCGTCCAAGTAAGGAAGGATGCGAATGCCCTGAGATCTCAGCAGAGCCATTACGCCCGCCAGCACCTTGGTGAAAACCCTGGGAGCCGAGGTGATACCGAAAGGCAAGGACACAAATTGGTACTTTTTGGGGACAGTGAAAACATTGGAATAGAAGCCTCTTCTCCTTTCCCTTAAAGGCACCGGGCAGATGACCCCCAATCCAGAAGGTTTTGGACAGCAAGGCACAGACCCTATGCTGACAAGGGGTTTTGAGCCATCCGGGATTTGACGAATCTTGGGGGTGGCCAGGCTGCAAACTCTATCTTGTAACCGGAGGACACTACCTCCTGAATCCACCGGTCTGAGACATGGCGCCTCCAGACGTGAGCAAAGAGCCAAAGCCGTCCCCCCACCCGGATGGGTGAGGGCGCCCCTTCATGCCTGAGGGGGCTTGGGGGAGGACTTTGGCTTGGGACCCCAGGAGGGGCCGGGGCGGCCATGTCCTTTGCCCCTGCACCAATAGTCTCCGCAACCCCCAGCAAAGGAGACTCCTAAACCAATTCTGGAACCACAGAAGGAAGGGAGAAAGGAACCTGTAGCCCGAAAGGACCGGGACGGCCTCCTACGTTGAGGTAACCTGCCGCCCCTGGCAAACAAGTCCAAGCATTCACCAAAGAGGCGCAGCCCCTTAAAGGGAAAGCCAGTGAGAGCATTCTTAGCAGCATTATCCGCTACCCACTGACGCAGCCAAACAGAGCGGCGTATAGCCACCAAAAGGGCAGAAGTCCTCCCACACATTCTAATGGCATCATCCATGGCAGACAGAACATATGCAACAAATTCATAGCAAAAGCAGGAAAGATCTATACTCTTCTCCTCCCGCGTCATCAGAGGCCCCATCTAAAAGGCTCTTAAGCAGCCCTTTAATAGCAATAGCCGTAATAGCAGAGGCACAAACCGGGCGTAGCGCGATCCCCACACAGGCAAAAGCATGGCAAGCCAGCTGGTCCATGCGCCGGTCCTCACCATCCCTCAGGGTAGTAGTGTCAAGGGAATGCATGACAGATGTATTGGACAGCCCCATAATGGGTGCGTCCACCTCGGGAGGACATGACCAACGTTTAACCACATCAGCAGGAAAGGGATACTTTCTTGGGCACCCCAGGGAGCTTGCTAGGCCGTTCCCATTCTTTGAGCACCAGATTATTATAGTGAGTCTGCTCAGGAAACTCCAAGCATGGTTTAACCGTATGAAATAGCTCACCCTGCTACTGCGGAGCCACAGCAGGAGGGGAAATACAAAGCACTTCAAAAATGTAAGACAAAAGCCTGTCAGTGTCATCTGAGGACCATGGCTCTTCCCCAAAGGGAGACCCGGTACCACCATAAACCTTACGCTGTTCCTCAGATGATTCTGAATCAGAGAATAATTCCCCCTCCTCCAGGGGGGAATAACCGTTAATGTCAAAAAATTCCTCAGCCTCCATAGGAAAGAGGGAAACCGCTGGTGATAAATGCCATTTCTTAGCAGAAGCCTTACGTGGGGCAGAAACAGCAATATGTTTTTCAATGCTGGCCACCCGTGCAGCCAAATCAGGTTGAGACTCTCCGCTGGTATGCACCTCACTAGGAGTCAGATGTAAGCGTGGGGGGGTAGGCGAAGCCAGAGGGGGCGCAGGCCCAGCAACAGGTAACCCAGACTGCAGCGCAAGCACCTGCTGGGCGCAAGGTACACACACCCTGACATCATCACTTATAGGGGATACCCCACAGGCAACACATAGCCGAGCTTGTCCCGAAGGAACCCCAGGCCCATTATCCCCAAAAGCCTCCATATGGTGATTATCGTGGCACAGTAAGCCAATATAGGGTTAACGCTAATTATAGCTAACCCGGGATGCCCCAAGAGCCCCCTAGGGAAGTGGGAGATATAATAGCAATAGCCTTAACCAAAAGGGAGAGGACCGGGATAAACCACAATAAATTTTAACCCGCCTCATAAGAATAAGAAAATTGAATATATAAACATATATAAAAAAAGCCCCCCGCAGGGGCACTCACGGACCGCGGTAGGTAGGCAGCAGACACGGAGCCCAAGGAATCAAAATGGCGCACACATATACCTCGAGGGGCGGGCCGCGGAGAAGTGATGCAGAAAACGTTATCCACAAGGCCCGCCCCCCCCCGAAGAGCGCGAAACGCGCCCACGTGATTCCGCCGGCCAATGATGGCGCAACAGCGCCTGAGGCAATGTCGCTACAGTCCGCTGCAACATTAACAGTAAAAACTAAGTGCCAATGCACACACTCACACACACACCCCCGAAGGTCTCCCCAGGCAAGGGAGCAGCAGCCACAAAATGCCTGAGAGAATAATGAGAGGAGGGGGCCCATCTAAGGGGGACAGGGGTTAAGGGAACCCCAGAGAGCGGGAGGGGCATCCCATAAGGCTCACCACAGGTCTATACCGCCTACCCTGTCAAGGCAGGGACTGCGGTTGGAGCAGCGCTCCTCAGCACCTGACCCCGTGCTGCCTACCTTCACCCGAACCTGTCAGCCGAGGCTGGGAGGCAGTGGGTTCGGAATGGGTGGGAATAGTTCTGCAGGGCCGCAGGCTGATAAGCCCCGCTCACCTGCGCAACATAGAGAGCCATCTTCTATCTTCGCAGCCCAGATTGCAGATAAGAACTGGGGAATTTGAGGTCCCTGACTTATATAGGGCCGGGAGGAGCCACAAGCGGTTTTCTGCAGTCCAGCGCCATCTTGTGGATGTATAACCCATGTGTAAGGAATCTTCTGGAACAGGACATGCTGTAGACTTGGAATAAAGAATGAATCAAAGAATAGAGAGATAACAACAGAAGTAAGTAAGCGGAAAGACGAGGAAAAAGAAAGAAAGAAGCATAAAATAATGGAGAAGGATGAGGGAAGAAAGGAAGGATACAAGAATGAAAGAGCACAGGGTAAAAAAAGAAAGGGAACACAACAAAAATGGGAGAAAAAAGAAAAGATAAAGGTCATACAAAAGAATGGCGAGAGATAAAAGAGGAGAGAAAAGGGGAGAGGAGAGGAATGAAGCACAAAAGAGTAAACAAGAGGAAAAAAATAGAAGAAAGGAAGGCGAAAACGATTACCAGGGTAAGACAGAAAAGAAAAAGAGGAGCAATCAAAGGAAAAATCAGGGAAGCAATAGAAAAAATACAGGAAGAGTAGAAAGAGAAATCAAGAAGTAAAAGCAGTAGCAAGGAGGTAAAGAAGCAGACTTAGGCCCTTATTTAACAAGGGATAGCGCCAGGTAGCGAATGGTGAGCGAACGGTAATGACGCTCACCGCCACGAGAACGCCGGCTCCCCTCGGCAATCACACATTTATCAAGCCGATCCTGCTTAGCGACTGACAGAGCGCCAGATAGCGAATCATTAATCATTATTCCAGCCTCACCCCACAGCGCCAGCGAGCGACCTTGAACAGCGACAGGTATGACCTCTCGCTACCTGGCGCTCTCCAATGCATTTCAATGGAGCAATCTTTAAATATTCATAATTAATTGCTATTAATTTTTTTTTTTTTTTTTTGTTAAATGTCAAAAATTCTGTGACCACTTCTGCCATGTTAGATATTTTTTTTAAGTTAAAAAAAAAAAAAAAAAAATTGTGCAGAATTGATATAACAGGTCTGATATTAATGTATTCATATTACAAAATGTTTTGAAAAACATGTTTTTTTTTTTTCTAAAAATATGGTTGTTTGGGGTTTAAAAAACTACTTTTAACACATCGCCGCCAGCGCTCTGGGGTTTAAACAAGCATTTCACTGCGCGAGATTTTTTGGAGCGTGATTTGTTAATGAATATGCTGGGAGCCGTTCGCTATGGCCATTCGCTGTCATGCGCTCCCATACAGCGCAGAACCTGGCAAACAGCGACTCCTAACCCCGTATTCAACATTACCGCACACTGACTGAGTCGCTGTCAACAGCCGAACAACGGCCAAGCACAGCGAATACTAGCGGGCGCTGTGAAAATAACGCTACTGTCGCTCATCTGTCGCTACCTGCAGCTATTAATGAATCGGCCTGTTATTATAGTAAAAGTTAGGAAGTCAGAATGAGTAGAAAATAAGGATGTAAACAAAGAAGAGAAATTAAAGAAGAAAATCAGGGAAGTAAAGAAATAGAGAGAAGAAAGGAAAACATTAAAAGAAAAAAAGAAGAGAAAAAGGATGGACCACATGGGGAAGGACAGAAAGAAAAAAGATGCAAGAATATGATTGAGACAGGAAGAGGTGTGGAAAAAAGGAATGACGTAATGATAAAGGAAGATGTGAATAGAAGAGGAAAGGCAGGAAGAAGAGAAGAAAAGAAGAAGGAATGTCGAGGAAAAAGAGGAATGGAATCAATGAGCTATATTAGGGGAGAGGAGAAGCAACAGGTTGGCACATGCTTTGTGAAGCAGTTGGAGGCCAGGACACTGCAGAGTATGTTAAAGTGAGCAAACACGAGATAACTGAGGAGTACGATAATAAATACTCCCAGGAAGGAGACCACATAGAGATAAAATTCCACAAGGATTTAATCCAAGCATTGGAGGCTTGCCGGACATATAAGACTCAGAATTAAATAAGTAAATATATTAAATAAATAAAATCTCTCACAGGTTTAGTTAGGTATATATGTGTATACTTGATATATTTATTAATATAACAATCTTTATACATAAATACTTAGCAGTTAATGCAATGTTTCTTAATCCACAATGACAAATGAAATAAGGCCCTTATTCATCAAGCGATAGCGCCAGGTAGTGTCTGACGAGCGCCAGGTAGCGGCAGCTAACGGCGACTACCGACTCAAGTACGCCCGGCGGCGGTCACAATGACGCATTTATCAAGCTAAATGAGGCTAGCGCCGGCGAGAGCGACGGCTAGCGCGGCATTCATCATGAAGCCGGCTGGCCCGAACAGCGCCGCTGCAAATTCCTTCACAGCGACACGTATTACCTGGCGCTACCTGCCGCTCTCCCATACATTTCAATGGCAGACGCTGCAATGATTTTTTTTAGTGGTTTTTGGGTTTTTTTCTTTTGTACAAAATTCAACACATGTTTATATTGATATGTTTTATGAATCTGGCTGGTTATTTATATGTATTTTAAGTTTTTATTATTTTTCACAATGTAATGTTGTGAGTGACATGGGAATTGCATCTCCTCCACCCAAACTCATTGGCCTCAAAATCGCTTGTTTTCCACACAAACGGGGCTTGTATAGCTATTTTGTAGCCTGTCAGGTTGGGCGGTCACGTTCGCTCTTCGAAATTGTCAGCGCCCAAGCTATTCGACAGCCCTGTCCTTGATGAATCTGTGTTGGTCAGTGTTTGTGCAGTCGCTGTTTTAATTAGCTATGTGGCGGCGCGAGCGTCGCTGTGCCTCGCTGCGCTGCGTTGTGCGGCGCTGTGCTGTTCATACATGTGCCCTTCTGCCATTTGCAAGGAATTCACTTCCCGCGACCCCAGTCGTTGTTAATGAATACACTGTAGTTGTGAGCGTGCCTGGCCACATATTGCAGGATTAACATTCAGTCGTACCAGCTCATAACAACCCGTTATGCATTCTCATGTGTGCCACATTTTCAGGTAGTTGTCTAGTTTGATTGTGTGATGACTTTGGGAAGGAATAAGATTTGTATATTTAAGCACAACGGTGTATGCTTTAGAAGGACCTATGCATTACAGTATGTAGAACCCCCTGCTAAATCAAGCTAATAATTCGTGGCGCCTTGGGCCCTAGCTTGTTTTCAAGCGTCATTTTAATGTTTTGCCGCCACTTAGCTTGCACATAGCTGATATTAGCTTGTCCCTGTTGCGCGCATCTTTGTTTTTGAATTTTGAAGCACAGTTGCTTGCGTCATATCCGGTTCCGGGATCCTCCTTTGCGTTTCAACGCCACCTTAAGGTAAAAATGTCTAGCGCTTATGCCAATAGCTTGTTTTGCAGCGTCATTTTAATTTTTGGCCGCCACTTAGCTTGCACATAGCTGATATTAGCTTGTCCCTGTTGCGCGCATGTTTGTTTTTGAATTTGGAATCACAGTTGCTAGCGTCATATCCGGTTCCGGGATCCTCCTTTGCGTTTCAACGCCACCTTAAGGTAAAAATGTCTTGCGCTTATGCCAATAGCTTGTTTTCAAGCGTCATTTTAGTTTTTCCGCCACTTAGCTTTCACATAGCTGAGAATAGCTTGTTGCTGGTGCGCGGAGCGTTTTTTTTTTTTTTTACTTTTTTCCAATGTCGCTTGGGTCATTTCTGGTTCCTGTTTCCTCCTTAGCGTTTCCACAATGCTGCCCAGACGGCGAGTTATGCGCCTCCCCAGCTCCTCCTCCGACTCTGACCTCACCACCCCTCCCCCACCTACCTCACCTTCCCCAACTAGCACCCCTCCCACCCCTTCCCCTCCTGGGCCTCCAAAGAAAACGCGCACCCGGGTGGATAGCCGCGTAAATGGCCAGGTGGTCAAAGTGAGTATTTGGTTTGTGTATTTTTAGCTTAAAAGTTGCAGAACACACAGGGGGGATTGGCCCAGAAATTTCTTTGTTTTCTGACCAAATTTGATCACTCCCCGTGGGGCATCCCCATTGTGGATGTCCTGCTGGGATGCCCCCCCCTGGAGGGCCCTAAAAATTACCTCAGCCCCGTCCCATCTGTGCATGCGTTAGCTGCGGATGCCTATTGCGCTTACCTCTAGCAGGGTGTACCCCTGCGCCAGACATATTTTAATTTTGTGTGCAGGCGCACTCCCTGTTAGAGTCAAACGCCACATGCGTACTTTGCCGTGCAGACCCAGCTGAGCTGGTATGCACGTCCCAACGGCCTTGTATGCGCATACCACAACGGCGCGGAGCACTGTGTTTGGCTTGCGCAGTCACGTGGGAGCGTCCTCAGTGGTGTATTTGTGGCCTTCCAAGGGGGTTGCAGACAGCGGACCACCCACAATTGGTGTGGCCCACCAAAGTGCACACAAACCCAGAATAGTGATAATCCTGGGTGTGGGTCCACTTTGATCTGGTCTCTGTATAACTGTTTATGCCATTGGTCTGATGTCATGTATTGATTTTAGTTTACAGCAAACGTAAAGGGGTGCACCACAATAACCTAGAGTAATGTGCTCACTCCTCAAACCATCCAACCTATTTCTATAGGAGTGGCCATGAAAAATCACGCCTCCCTCCCCATGAGGAGCACCAAGAATTATGTGCTAACAACCTATTTATACAAAATTTATTTTATTGAACATATAAATGCTAAAAAATACAAACACACAAAACACAGGACAATTAAAACCAAGTAGCAGGTCCCTAAAATAATTGATTGCTCTAAATATGTAATATCAAACAGCCCCAATAAATGGGTAATATAGATAATCTGTGATGCAAGCGCTCCCAAAGCAATATATTAAATAGGGCAAAAACGTAACTAATACAAAAGGGGAACAGGAGTCTGTCAGCACAGGGACTAGAAGTCCCTGCACCCACTTACCCCCGTACCTGTGCGGGCACCAAGCAGACCAAAATAGGTCCTGTATGCAAACCAAAATGGATGGTAATTATTAATAAAAACACCTACTAATAAACCCCTGTGTGAGATCCCTACAACAGTAACATACTACATACTAAGATACAGTAAAAAAATGCAAACACAGTATAAACTACCCACAGTGAACATCAACAATTAATATGTGAAGCAAAAAATATCACTAATGAATGTATGATAAATCCCTATAAATATATGGGCATATTAAATAAATTTCATAATACTAGCAGACATATCAATGTAGCATAAGAATACATCATAAATAACTAAACTCATATGTGTATGTTGAATAAATACATAAATAAGAAAAAAATGTGACTACCAACCCCACCAGTGAACCCCAAAATCATATGAACCGATATAACAAGGTGTTTGAAAATACCAAAGATCACAAAAACATTCAGATGGTGTCAGCAAAATCAGAGCAAGATACTACCAGAGCCCATGTAAACGGGAGACATAGCCAGCATCACATCACATCAGACAAGGGACCGCACGCAACCCCGGCCACCCACGCCCGCCGCCCCTATGCGGCTTCAGAAGGGTGAAAGGTGAAATATGTCTCTGTTACAAGTCCTTATATAAGTCCACCTACCTATTGTGTGTCTCCACGGTGCTCCCGCCAAAGGCCCCATCCGGCACTCCGCCTGCACGTGCGGGCCCGCCACCACCCGCACGTGCAGGCGCTTCCACACCGAGCGGACCATAAGAGCCATTCAGCAGAAGTGGTCAGATTTCAAGCGCCGGGACCCTGAAGGCGTGTACCGCCTATATGATGCCTACGCATCAGGTAAGTTAAAGCTTATGTTCTGTTTAGCCTTTTTGCAGAATCATCTGCTAAGCTGTGTCCATTTGTGCTCTTTATATTAATTATTTTCTTTCACCCCCTCCACACAGATAAGCGTCCTCCCCTGGGGAAACGTGGGAAGGGATTCCTCCCCCGAACCAGGCAGGCGGACTCGGGGGAGTCATCGGGGGAGGGTCCCTCCCGCGGGTCCTATTTAGAGGACCCAGGGGAGGAAGGGGATGACGCCCCAGAGGAGTGTGCTGCTGGGGGGCTGGCAGGATCAAGCCTCAGCTCCTCACACTCTGAGTCTGAGGACTCTCACCAGGCAAGGGGCCACTCTCAAGTGGGGAGTCCAAGTGGGGTGGTAGCAATGGACTCGCCCACACTCCCTGAAGGAGCAGGGAGTGAGAGGGAGGAGGGTGGCCCTTTGCCTGGTGGATCTTCTGACCAGAGTGTGAGGAGCCGAGGCTCCCCGCCTCCTCCTCAGAGCCCTCCCTGGGCTTCAAGTGGCGCTTCATCCCCTGGTGAGTGTCCATTTTTAAATTGTTAGTCTGTGACAGGTTTCATCTTGCAATTTGTACTTAGCCCTTGCCATTCCTCTCTAATTTGCAGGGCATCATATAGGCGGCACCTCCATGGCGTTTTGGCGAAGGATTCTCCACGGGCATAGTCGTGGTAAGTGTTTGTTGTTATCCATCACATTCCCAATGTTATGACATTCATTAAAGTGGACCCACAAACATTGATAGTGCTTGGATTCTCGAAGGTTCCATGACAAATCACATCCCTCACCCAGGGCCCCCCCCCCCAAAAAAAAACCCCACAAACTCCTTACCTCTTTGGGGGTTGCCAAAGCCACCGTCCCAGCCTCCTGTGTGACACTCTAGATGTGTGTGCGCCTGCGCTCTGTTTCCTAATGGGCTGCGCGTGCGCACACACTCGAGGAGTGATGTGTGGAAGGCAGCGGCCGCGGAGTACGTTGTCTCACGCAAATTGTGTTGCTCTGCCAAAGCAGACCCAAACCCAGATTTGCTGCAATCCTGTGTATTGGCCCACTTGTAACAGACACATGTTTCCTGGTCCATTGTCACAGCTGGTTTGATAAGGTACCCTAACCTCACAAACCCCACTACAGTGCTAGCCAACTGTCAACCACCCCTATGTTTCTGCCCACACCATGATGGGTGTTCTAATTTCTTTTCTTGGGTTAAGTTGTTCCCGCTCAAACATGTGGCCCACTATTAACATTAGCCAAACAACTGCTAATGAGTCCTTTACATAGCACTGTCTATGTTATTTGCACATTATCTTTAGGGATACATGTGGCAACCCTAACTAATTGACATTAACTCATGGACCAGGAAATATGCTAATTTTGGACAACCTGTATGTAACCATGCAAGCCTTTGATTTTTCAGACTCAATAACCAGATGGATGTCAAATAGTCAGGTGTCATTGGCCCACTAATTGTGTTTTTGTCTTTTGCTTTCTGTTGACAGATGTTGCTACGCAGACGGAGCCAGAGAACCTCCTCCCCACCCCAGCTCCAGGGACGGCCAGCAGCATGGGCCCCCGCCACAGCTGCGATGGTGAGTACATCCCACTTCATATGCCTAAAGACTTGTGAAACCTATGTCTTATAGTCACATCTGCAGACATTTAAAATGTACCTATGTGTTAATTTCACACACATCTAGATTCCATGTGTTTGTACAATAATCCAACATGCCTGTTTGCATGCTTGATTGTTGCCTCACATTCTTCATTTGGCCACATAGAGACTATTTTTGCCTTAGACACAACCAAATGGGCCCTATTAGGTCTGGACCTCTAACATTATAGGGCAAACTCGTGTACTCGTTAGGACTTAGGCCCTGAGGTTTGGCTGTGACTAAACACAAAAATGGATACACTGGGACTTATACCTTCTTTGCTTCCCCAGAGTTAAAGTGGAACAACAACCAGGAGTTTGACTTTCCTGGGTCTTGGTCCACTACGGTGGGGCACCCCTGATCGTCACCGCTGTGTGACAACCCCCTGAACTCACTTTTACTCCAGCAAACGTACAAGCCACGGCAAATTGGCTCCTCCTCCGCCTCCCCCGCGCCCCTTTTTACGCGCGCGTGCCTGCGCCGGCCATTCACAGACGGCCGGCGCAGGCACGCACATGTCTAGAGGGGCGCCAGGGAGGGCCCGGCGGCCCTGCCCCACCGAAACTGAGGTAGGTATTTTGGGGTTTTGGGGGGGTTTCACCCCCAGGGACATCCCGATCTCGGATGTCCCGCGGGGAGGGAGGTGATCGGGCCGGGAATCTGATAGATTCCAGGGCCGATCACCGGTGGGTGTTGGTACACTTTAAGAGTAAATGTATGCTTGGGATGTGTTGTTCACATTCCTGCCAGTCAATAGTACTCATATCATGTTAACCAATAAGCGCACAGTGGTCAACAATGTTAATTTGAGTGTCACCTAATTGGACACACTGACATTACATTGCTACACCTGTGTCTGTTGAGGTCACATCCAATTTATTAATAAATTGTTGTTTCTACATCTCTACAGCTTGTGAAAACCAGCATCGCAGACTGTGGCGGGAGATCAGGCTCCTGAAGCTGATGCTGCTGGCCAAGAAGAGGCGCCGGCGGCGTCGTTAGGGTGGGGGGAAGGCTGGCCTGTTGATGCCCTTTGTTGGGCAATGTTGGCCCTGTTGGCCATGTTTTTAAAATAAATTTTTTTATGACCATCATTACAGTGTGGTGCCTTGCAAAGCATAGTTTAACTGTCTCAAAACCCATTTGTGTGTCAATTTAGCCATACCTTTGGAGCCATTTCATGTGTTAACCATAGTAAGCTATGGTCTCAAATGTGTGGGCTAAATTGACCAATACATTGACATATCTAGATCAAGATACTCATCCCTGACTGTGTTATTAGCTAGGTCTTAGGAAAAACACAATTTAGAGGTGGGTTAAGCAAATATATTTACACAAACCAAAACAAACAAAATTAATATTCTTGGCTGGGTGGCCGGGGAGGTTGGGAGTCATTGCTAGGGGCGGTGTTGGGGGACAACAGTGCAGTAAAAAATATAGACTGCTGTTGTATGAGCTGTTGTATCAACAACAAAGTTTGGTCCTGCCGCTGGAGACATTCTTCCTGGCGCTGTATCGATTCTTCCTGGCGCTGGAGAGATTGTTCCTGGCGCAGGAGAGATTGCTCCATTAGATTGCCCAGCCGACCAAGTTCCTGGTTCTGCTGTTGATTTAGGAGCAACTGGTCGATCTGGCGCTGCTGGGCCTCATTTTGTTGCTGACACATCAGCACCTGATTTTCCAACGCCGCAATGCGCTCATTAGTTCCATCACGTGGCTGTTGGCGACTGTAGTCCTCCAGCATCCGGACCCCTAGCTCATAAAAATCAGCACTGGTTGGTGCCACACCTCCTCTTGCTGTGGTTTGAGCCTAACAAAATAGAAAACAACATTTTAGTCAAACCGAACCAATGCAGGTATGCCCCTCAAAATAATTACCCTAAACAGTCACTATACAACTTACCCTTGTCTGAGCCTCGGAAGCTTGGCCACATGGGACTTGGGAAGAGGTCCCAGCTTGGGGTTCTGGTTCCGCCTCCTGCAAAAACAACAATGAAAGGAAATGTGACATGTTGCTTCATCCACTACCCACGAACATGCCAATGTGGTTCTAGGTCGTCTACATCAGCCATGTTACCTGCGTGTCCTCCGGCACAGGTAGGCTCGAGGTTTCGCTGCCAGAGAGTGGCAATTCCACATCCGAGATGTCCGGCAAGTTGGCATATGCTAAATAGGAAAATCAGGTTAGTAGGTCAGTGGCCCAAACTCAAATGTAACCTGGCTAGGCTATCGAGGCCATACCTCAAAAAAGTGCAAAAATACACACTAGACCAAAGGTATCTGTTAAACTCAGATTGTTAACATGTATGTTACAGGACTAAGAGGCAATAATTTTTGCAAATCACATCAGAAACATTGCTTAAATTACACATACCCGCAATCTCCCAGATGTCTTGAGTGGGGCCTTGAGAGCTTGGACCTTGAAAATACATGTGGACACACAAGTTGCCAGAAGCAAGTGCAACAAAAGTAGAGCCAAAATACAGACTAGAGCAAGGCAAAACAACTTACCCTCATCTCTGGCAGCCTGAACTTGAGGGGCCCTTTCTGGACAGCCACTTCCGATATTCGGGTCAACTAAAAAACACAAGGAATGTCTCTAAATATTCATCAAACTACTACGGGGAATGTTTGGCAAAAAATATGTCCGCCCAAATACATTGCTATCACTCCAATAACTAATAGACTGACCCTGGGGAGGCAACAAGCACTCCCAAGAGGCATCTTCAAGTTTACCAAGCAAACATGTAGATTAGTAGACTAACCAAATTGAACCAGTGTAACATAAACAGCATAAAGGATACATTATGTATTGCTATACACACCAACAGGGTCCTGTTGACCTGCAACATCGGAAGTGGGGTCCAAAGATGAACCAGTCACTTGGCCTACCAAGAAAAAAGAGGAATGAGACACATGCACTTGGGTAAAAGTGGATAAAGCAAGGTGGACACATGCACTTACCGACATCCAAAGAGTAGGTGGGATCCGGAGGAGATGCTGGGGCCAAGGGCATGGGAGCTATGCAAAAATCAAGCAAACATTGAGCCATAGTTAATGTGCGTGCAAAAATACAACATGCATTAAGGTGTGTGTGAGCAGCTCTTTCACTAATATTCACTAATCAAGGCCAGTGTGGCTTCCACATTGATATGCCGATATATGGCCACACATCTCTGGCTTCAAACATATCTACACATGTTAGGGCCTTGTTAGTTAGTTGCTGTGAGTGTTCCAGTGGGCGTGAAATTAGGCCGCAGGCCCATATTATTAATACTCAACAGTGCAACACTCGATTGTTTGAGCTGCTCCCACACCCATTTGTTCCCCAAACAACCAGCACCAAAATTAGGGGTAAATACCTTCAATGGCAGACTGGGGTAGCCTTGAGGTTGCTGGAAGGGCAGGAGTTTGGGTGTCCTGAGGCACATCCCGGACAGCAGCATGTGCACCTATGCAGAAAGCAACAGACAGAAAAGTAACAAATGTTTGAGCTCTAATGTAATACTTCACAGGTCCTACTGTTAGTTGGTCAGAATGAAAAAATGCAAATCACATACATTAACAGTAGGTTTGGAAAAAAGGCAGAAAATATGTACCTTCAGTCCAACCTGTGGTGTCATCCCCAGGATCCACACCCTGCAGCCGAGCCAGTGGGATTTTGGCCTTCAGCATCTCCTCATACGGCCTGTAGGTACTCTTTGGAGCCTGGATGGTCCCACTGTCCACATCAAGATCGTGATTCATCTTTTTCATAAGGGCCCCTCGCAAAGTGTAGAAGCGTTTCCTGCAGGATGGGCCACTACGTGGGTGTTGAGCAGTGCTACTAAGCTCCACACCAATGGCATCCCACAGTTTGCTTCTTTCTTGTTTGCCTATGGACTTGCTTTGGGAGCCAAATATCAGCTCCCATTTAGCAAGTGTAAGGCGCACAAGATGATTATTCTCAGCCAAATTAAATTCAGGCTCCCTCTTGGCACCTGGGCGCTTAGCCTGGGGTGCTGCCCCACCTTCAGGCTGTGCCCTTTTCCGTAAGGGAGGTCTGCGCACAGCACCCACCAAACTCCTACTTGGGCCTGCTGTGGCCGGCAGATGTCCTGAATTTGGCTCCATCCTGTAGCTGCACACACACACAAATACACACCCAACAAGCACGCATGCAGACTACAGAATGGCATCGCAATCTGTTAGGGTTGGGCAGGTTTTATGTGCTCTAACAGCCAATCAAAAAGCAGGCCACTTAATTGATTCACACATACAGCCCAGTTCCTTCTAGCCACACCTCCACTGCACTGACTGAAGCATGTGTGTTAGCCAATTAACTCATTACAGACCTCATTAACCAAACAACACACACCAAAATACAACAATGGACTGATGTATCTCAACCCCTTGTGACATGTGGTTAGCCTAACGGCTATTTAAAAAAACAGCAGCTTACCTTTCATTGGGCCACCACTGATTTTTGGGCCATGTCCGTTATTTCACGCAAGTTTCGGCTCACGTACGCTAGTAGCGCTACTAGCGTGCGCGTGCGCACTCCGTTTTACGCACACCTGGGTCGGCTAATTGGCGCCCGGAAATAGCAGAGCGACGCAAAAGGCGGCAAAGCGGACCTGTCCCTTTTGAAAGAGAAGTATAAATGGAAGGAATTTTCAAGCTTCTGGTATTCTTACACTGTGGCAAAGGCTGTGGTGTGGTGCGGTGCTCGCTTGCTTCCCTTAGCTCATTTGAGCCTCTGTCTGGTTTCTGTCCTCACTCTCTGTGGCTTGTTGGGTGATTTCTGACATCAGTGCTGTTTCTTTAGGAGCTTGTTTTTGGTGGCATCTGCAAATATTGTGTAGCATACAGCAAGTGAGGCTTGATTTTGGGGCCTTTTGTGGGCTGTGCAGCAACTCCCCTCTTGGTTGTGCCTAACTTAGAAAGCTGGTTTTCAGCAGGCTGGTGGTTTGGACCACTATAGTTCTGGTTTTGTGGTGAGCTGCATTGTAGCGGGTGTGTGTGGAGTGTGATTGTTTGTGTGTGTGTGGTGTGTTTTTTTTTGGTTTATTTTGTATATATCTTGAGTGTGTGTGATGGATAAGAAGGTGATGTATGGTGTCTGGGTGGATGGATGTATGTGTATGCTGAAAGAGCAGGAGGAAAGGGAGCGGGGTGTTGTGAGGCTTAGGGCACCCCGCTCCTTTGCAATCCGCCTTTCAGTATGGGACTTAAGTGACGAGCAGATCAGGAGCCGCTTCCGTCTGAATCGTGCTGCACTACAGTCCCTATATGATCAGATTAAGCACAAAATCGAGCCATCCACCAAACGCACTCAATCCATTCCAGGCATAGTACGCCTGTGTGCCACTCTGAATATTTTGGCACGAGGGACCTTCCAGGCAACCTCCGCCCTCCTCAGCGGGATAAGCCAGGCTACTATGAGCCGCATACTAATCCAGGTAGTTCTGGCAATTTGTGATTTAATCCCAATTTACATCAAGTTTCCTGAGGATGAGGAAGAGGTTGCCAAAATAAAACATGCTTTCTATCTGATGGGAGGGATCCCGAATGTGCTAGGGTGCGTTGATGGTACACATATCCCTTTCCGCCCTCCCCGTGCACAGGAGCTGTCTTACAGAAACCGGAAGCATTTCCATTCGCTAAATATTATGGTTGTCTGTGACCCAGACATGAGGCTGCGGGCGGTGAGATCGGGGTTCCCCGGCTCATGCCACGATTCTTACGTCTTGCAGCGGACAGTCCTGTGCCGGAAGTTTGATAACAACGAAATGCCAGCTGGCTGGCTACTGGGTAATAAATTAACCATGTCAATGTATTTAGCAAATATGTGGCCTAGTAAGCCAAATGTAACAAAACAACCACAAAAAAACATGTACTAGTACTAATTGCTGTCTCTCTCCTTGTGTTTTTTCTACAACGGACAAGGGATATGGGCAGAGAACGTGGGTCATGACTCCGGTCAGGAACCCACGGACCTCTGCCCATGAACGCTACAATGCAGCGCATCGCAAGACCAGAAGCATTGTGGAAAGAACCATCGGCCTGCTGAAAGCACGCTTTCTCTGTTTGGCACGGCCAGGAGGAGAGATGCTCTACAGCCCACAGAAGGTCTCCAAGATCATCCTTGCCTGCTGTGTGCTACACAACATTTGTATTTGCCACCGAATTCAAGCCCCCGAGGAGACAGCACTGGTGAGGACACCCAGACTGGCGATGAGCTAAGGGAAAGGATGATCACTTCTTTTTTTGCGGTAAACTAACTACCCTTCACTCTAATGCAAGTACTGCACTACTGGGTAAATGTATTTGACCTCCCATCAAAATGAGCCCAAAAAAACACTAAGGGGGGTGTAAGATGAGCCAAACCACTCTAAGGGGGGTGTAAGATGACCCAAACCACTCTAAGGGGGGGTGTAAGATGACCCAAACCACTCTAAGGGGGGTGTAAGATGACCCAAACCACTCTAAGGGGGGGTGTAAGATGACCCAAACCACTCTAAGGGGGGGTGTAAGATGACCCAAACCACTCTAAGGGGGGTGTAAGATGACCCAAACCACTCTAAGGGGGGTGTAAGATGACCCAAACCACTCTAAGGGGGGGTGTAAGATGACCCAAACCACTCTAAGGGGGGTGTAAGATGACCCAAACCACTCTAAGGGGGGGTGTAAGATGACCCAAACCACTCTAAGGGGGGTGTAAGATGACCCAAACCACTCTAAGGGGGGGTGTAAGATGACCCAAACCACTCTAAGGGGGGTGTAAGATGACCCAAACCACTCTAAGGGGGGTGTAAGATGACCCAAACCACTCTAAGGGGGGTGTAAGATGACCCAAACCACTCTAAGGGGGGGTGTAAGATGACCCAAACCACTCTAAGGGGGGGTGTAAGATGACCCAAACCACTCTAAGGGGGGGTGTAAGATGACCCAAACCACTCTAAGGGGGGTGTAAGATGACCCAAACCACTCTAAGGGGGGGTGTAAGATGACCCAAACCACTCTAAGGGGGGTGTAAGATGACCCAAACCACTCTAAGGGGGGGTGTAAGATGACCCAAACCACTCTAAGGGGGGTGTAAGATGACCCAAACCACTCTAAGGGGGGGTGTAAGATGACCCAAACCACTCTAAGGGGGGTGTAAGATGACCCAAACCACTCTAAGGGGGGTGTAAGATGACACAAACCACTCTAAGGGGGGTGTAAGATGAGCCAAACCACTCTAAGGGGGGGTGTAAGATGACCCAAACCACTCTAAGGGGGGTGTAAGATGACACAAACCACTCTAAGGGGGGGTGTAAGATGACCCAAACCACTCTAAGGGGGGTGTAAGATGACACAAACCACTCTAAGGGGGGGTGTAAGATGACCCAAACCACTCTAAGGGGGGTGTAAGATGACACAAACCACTCTAAGGGGGGTGTAAGACGCCAATGTTGGTTATCAAGTAATGCATTTTTTTATTTGCTACAACAAAACTACTTTAAAGATCTATACTAACTGCACTTTTCTTATTTTTTCAGGCACCAAGAGATGCACCCTGAACCCTAATTTGAACTTTACAAACTTTCATGCCCTTTACTTTGCTTTTTCCATTCTGTTTGACTTTTGAATTTCATTTTCTTTTCTGTTACTTTTTTAATTTTTTATTAGTGTTAAAATAAAATTAACTATATATAGATACATGTGGCTATGTGTTTAATTCTGTTGTAAGTTTCCTTTGCATTCTAATTCCTATTTTAATTTTCCTTTTCTTTCTGAGTTCTGTTTTTATTTTCCTTTTCTTTCTCATTTCTGTTTTTATTTTCCTTTTCTATTTTCCTTTTCTTTCTCATTTTTGTTTTTATTTTCCTTTTCTATTTTCCTTTTCTTTCTCATTTCTGTTTTTATTTTCCTTTTCTATTTTCCTTTTCTTTCTCTGTTCTGTTTTTATTTTCCTTTTCTATTTTCCTTTTCTTTCTCATTTCTGTTTTTATTTTCCATTTCTATTTTCCTTTTCTTTCTCATTTTTGTTTTTATTTTCCTTTTCTTTCTCATTTCTGTTTTTATTTTCCTTTTCTATTTTCCTTTTCTTTCTCTGTTCTGTTTTAATTTTCCTTTTCTATTTTCCTTTTCTTTCTCAGTTCTGTTTTTATTTTCCTTTTCTATTTTCCTTTTCTTTCTCTGTTCTGTTTTTATTTTCATTTTCTTTCTCATTGGTGGTTTAATTGTATTTCCTTTTTCTTTAAAAAATAAATAAAATAAATTAAAATGTGGCTATGTGTTTAATTATGTTTTATTTTGCATTTATATTCTAATATCTGGTTTAATTTAATTTCCTTTTCAACACAAAATAAAAACTAAAAAAAGTAAAGAAACATGTTGCAATGTGTTTTATTCTGAAGGTACTTGATTCCCAGCCCACAGCAAAGCTAAGCGCAGGCGCTGTGTAGAATAGCGTGGTCACACTGACTGACAGCGCCTACAAAGCTGAGGGCCAACATCATATTCAGCAATGTAGGCGTTGTTCCCAACAACGCCAGGTAGCGACTGAGGAGGCCTGCTATAGCGAATCGCTACCGCCCGCGGCTGACGCTAGCGGCGCTCATAGCGCCATACTTCAGTCGCTCATCTGTCGCTACCTGGCGCTATTGATGAATCGGCCTCTAAGTATCTCCAAACAGATAGTGCCTACACTGACACTGAAGGAGGACGCCTGGGCTACTATCTATGAGGATGGAGATACCTGATCTGAGTGGAAAAAAAAAGAAAAAAAAGGAAGGTGACCACACAGACAGGTGGACTTCCATTGTATAGTTGTGTCGGCTCCTTGACCTGGGCCAGAAGATGTATGACTGTGGTGTGTGTGGTGGGGGGGGGGTTGACACTGCTGCGGCTCTGCTCCTAAAACGTGAGATTTTTATGTTATATGGTGTATGTCTGTATTGTTTTCCATCCTGGCTGGTTCTCTTTAACAATGCTCATGTATATGTATAAGATTGTGAGGCACATTGCACTTTATTAGGGTTTTTATTGTGTAGATTAATCTCTATATAGTTAGGGTTGATATTTATGATATATGGTTTTGGGATATCAAAGGTTTATATATACTTTATATTGCACTTTTGGGTTATCAGTAATGCATTGTATTGCCAGCCATACAAACATATAAGAGCCTTTATTATTATTAATTACTTGAAGCAACAAAGCTAGCTGCCTCTTTTTTACATCTCAGTGTCCCCTTTTTTGTCTCTCCCACTCTGTAATCATTGTTATGTGTTTTTTAATGATTTTAAGGTGTCTTAATGGTGTAGTATAAATAGATTCATTAATAAAGTTTGTACATATTTTTTGATACAAATAGTGGTGCCGCTGAAATTGTGGGGGTGGATTTGTGGGATCCCCATTTTGGAATAATCATTGGCGTATTTGCACATCATCTCCCAGTGTAGCACACTTACAAGTAATGTAGATCTTGTTGGTGCGGTCTGTTGCTTTTGGATTTTTGTAATGCGCATGTATATTATACAGTTACAAAGTAACAGAGGCTTCTCCTCCATTTCTAGGGAGCAGCAGGCCCCATGGCAGCCGTGTCCCTATTAGCACATGTACAGTATTGCCCCTCAGTGTGAGCGCAGGTTACAAGCAAGGACACCCGAGCAATGTGTCACTTGCTTGTAAGAGATCCAGCAGATGAGGTACGAGGATGGGGGACAGGAAGCAGCGAGATAGAGCACACAGTGTTAGAAGCAGCCATACCTCCGGCGCCATCTATGTCGTTGAAAGATAATCAGAGCAGAACACGTGATTAGCCGGGAGATGATGATGATGGAAAAAGTTATTAAAACCTTCCAGCTTGTTATAACCCATGCAGCCGCATCACCCCGCAGGCCTGTCAGTGGTCCTCTAAAGGCGGGACCCCTCTTTAATAAACAATAGGCCACATAGTACCACTGACAGATGTCACCAATAGCAGTCGCAGCTTCCATCCTCTGACGTGCAGCGGAGAAATAAAAGCCATGATCTGATCCCAGATTGATCTGCTATTGGAAGCCCACCCTGAGGACACAATGGGGGTCATGCTAATTATCCAGAGAAGCTACGGTTGAGTTTGGGTGAACTTTCGGGAGAAAATTAAAGTACAAAAAAATGGCACTGGTGATTTTTTTTTTTTTTTGCAAAATTAGAGCAAACTTACCAAAAGCTCACCAAGATGTAGGTTACAATTCACAGCCAAAAGTTTATGTTAGTCAAACTTGCTTCACCAAATAATAAGCAGAACCCCAATGATCTAGTTTAAAACAGACCTTTATAGCAAGACATTGCTTTTTTAGGATAAAAATTACAGCTGATACTATGGCCTTGATATAAAAAAAATAACTTCCCTAAAATATCAACTAAAATAAGGCGCACATTAAAGTGGAACAAGATTCCAGGGCCAGGTTACATCTTGCCACTGCCGTGTGAGAATCCCAGTTGGCCCAGCATTCCTCTCAATCTGTGAGGTCCCACAGCACATGCACTGCTCCTAGTTAGCATCCCTGGCACTGCTCCATCCTCTGCTGGTACACCTACCAGGCTTATTTAAATGGCGGATGCGCACAGCCGGAGGGAGCAGCCCAGTGATTCATTCATTTATGCATTAAAATGCACAGCAAAGAATAATAATTGGAGGAGAGCCCACCCATGTGCCATGCGAGTGGGAATGAGATGAGTTACTGGGTAAACTGAGGGCTTGCACACACAGGGGCATCCCAAATCAGGCAGCAAACCCAGGTGGAGTGACAATCTTTTTTTTTTCTCCTCTAAGATAAAATACAGGATTCAAAGTAGAGAGAAGATTATAGAAGTTTATAAAGTTATGTCTCATGCAGATGTTTTTAAAAGGAATTCCTAGTAAATCAGGAGCTGAGTGGATGCTGTTACCACAGTATGTAACAGCCGTTGTTACAATGTAACATGTCTGGATCCTGGCCAGGTTGCTACAATGTAACATCAGGACGTTATCCTGCTTGTTACATTGTACAACTGACTGAAACCTGGGGAGTACTATCCCCAGGGATCAAAAAAGGGAGCACAACCCACCAGAAAAAATATATACAAATGTTTTTTCCAAAAATATTCAAAAGACTTTATACACTACAGACATTTAAAACCAACATTTAAGACACATTAAAAATCCCCATGCTGACCCTGATATTACTCTTTCCTCTAAATACCCAATAAATATGAGACTGCGGTTGTTATTAAGTATAATATTAGCCAATCCTCACTATATAATAAAAAATAATAATGTGATCAAAAATATGTATATATACAAATATCCTTAATCAATAATATATATACACAGAAATATATACACAATATATACACAAATATATCCAAAATATGTTCACATGAAAAAAGTCAATACAGAAAAATGTGCACCAAGATGGGGAGGCCGATTCATTAATAGCGCCAGGTAGCGACAGATGAGCGTCAGTAGCGGCATTTTCAGAGCGCCCGCTAGTAGTCGCTGTGCTTGGCCGTTGTTCTGTAGTTGATAGCGACTCAGTCGGTTTGCCGTAATGTTGAATATTGGGTGAGGAGTCGCTATTTGACAGGTTCCGCACTGTATGGGAGCGCATGATAGCGACTGGCCATAGCGAAAGGGCTCCCAGCATATTCATTAACAAATCACGCTCAAAAAAATGTGAAATGCTTGTTTAAACCCCAGAGCGCTGGCGGCGATGTGTGTAAAGTAGTTTTTAACCCCCAAACAACCTTTTTTTTTATATGTAAAAATTATACAAGTTTTTCTAAACATTTTGTAATATGAATACATTAATATCAGACCTGTAATATCAATTCTGCACATTTTTTTTTTTTTGTTTTTTTTTTTACTTAAAAAAAAATCCTAACATTGCAGAAGTGGTCACAGAATTTTTGACATTAAAAAAAAAAAAAAAAAAAACATTAATAGCAATTAATTATGATTATTTAAAGATTGCTCCATTGAAATGCATTGGACCACGCCAGGGAGCGCCAGGTCATACCTGTCGCTGTGATGGGATTAGCAGCGGCGCTGTTCGTTGCAGTCATACATAATGAATCCCGCGCTAGCTGACGCTCTCGCCGGCGCTAGCCTCATTGAGCGTGATAAATGCGTCATTGTGACCGCCGCCGGGCGTACTTGATTCGGTAGCCGCCGCTAGCTGGCGGTACCTGGCGCTCGTCAGACACTACCTGGCGCTAGCCCTTGATAAATAAGGCCGTTTGTTATATTTGGCCAGGCAAAAAGATCCAGCGACTATAACACTTGGGATTTTCTTAAGTAAATTAAATAAGTTATCATGTTGCTGGTAAAAATTGACTGCAAATCACACTTCTGACTTTGTTTCTTTTAAATCACACCTTAAAGGAGCACTATCGTGAAATTGTGTCACTTATACCCCGGAATAAAACTCCCACCAAGCTTGTGGCTTATTCCCTCATGGTAGGAATAAAATCCAGGGGAATGCCCTTTTCCTTCCATTAAAAGAAAAACAAGCCTGCCGGGATCTATCTTGACGCGGGGTGTATAAAGTGACCCCTCCCCTTGCCATCCAGCAAATTTATATGGATTTTTATCCTTGGGCCATTTTTCGCAATAGTGCTCCTTTAAAGAGGGACAACACACAGGGATTTCACTTTCCTGTGTGTTGTTCCTCGAGGGCAGTGTTTCACCCGAGGTCGATGGATTCACTCACCTTCCTGCCGTTCCCAAGACTCGACTGAAACCTAGCGTGTTAATTGGCTGAGATCATTCTCCAAGGCCTGGATCTTCTTCTTTCAAGGCCGGCCAATATTAAATGTTACATTTAGGCCCTTATTTAACAAGGGATAGCGACAGGTAGCGACTGGTGAGCGGCCGGTAATGACGGGCACCGCCACGAGAACGCCGGCTCCCCACCACAATCACACATTTATCAAGCCAATCCTGCTTAGCGACTGAGATAGCGCCATATAGCGACTCGTTCATCATTATTCCAGCCTCAGCCCACAGCGCCAGCGTCCGACCTTGAACAGCGACAGGTATGACCTCTCGCTACCTGGCGCTCTCCAATGCATTTCAATGGAACAATCTTTAAATATTCATAATTGTTATGAATTTTTTTTTTTTTTTTTTATAAATGTGAAAAATTCTGTGACCACTTCTGCCATGTTAGATAATTTTTTTAAGGTAAAAAAAAAAAAAAAAAATTGTACAGAATTGATATTACAGGTCTGATATTAATGTATTCATATTACAAAATTATTAAAAAAAACTTGTTTTTTTTGGTTTCCAAAATATGGTTGTTTGGGGGTTAAAAAACTACTTTTAACCCATCGCCTCCAGCGCTCTGGGGTTTAAACAAGCATTTCACAGCGCGAGAACTTTTTGAGCGTGATTTTTTAATGAATATGGTGGGAGCCGGTCGCTAGGGCCAGTCGCTATCATGCGCTCCCATACAGCGCGGAACCTGTCAAATAGCGACTCCTCACCCAATATTCAACATTACGGCAAACCGACTGAGTCGCTATCAACAACCGAACAACGGCCAAGCACAGCGACTACTAGCGGGCGCTGTGAAAATGCTGCTACAGTCGCTCAACTGTCGCTACCTGCCGCTGTTAATGAATCGGCCTCTTAGTCACCCACAACGGCATCCAATTGTTAATCCCACCTTCCTCCCCCATCATCCAATAATCAGTCCCCATCTCAACGTTTAACTTTGAATCCCCCCTCACCATGGAGTGAGGTTTGAAGCCCTGTATACAGCCCCAGCACTCAACTGACACAGAGCTGAGAGGCTGAAAAAATCTTCCATCGAGCTTCTCCCCACCATCAGGAAGCAGAGCACCAGTGACAAATGACATCAAGAGCAGCTCTTATTGTAGCTGGACTTTAAAAAAAAAAAAAAAAAACTGGCCTTGTGCCAGTTAAACAACAAACCCAGGCACCGTTGGCCAGGTGGCAATGCCAGTATGACAGTATGTTAAGATATCCTCAGATGGTATGGGTGGCCCTTCAAGGTTGCCCTAGAGGGGTCTTATGTAGGAGTCTTGAAAGTTTGAGTTTGTAAAATTGTGTAATGGGCCCTTAAAGTGGACCAAAACCATCCCTTGAGTCTATGAGACTCCAGGGTCAGCTGACTGCTTTTCCCCAGGCATCCTGATCCTGATGCCCCACAGTGTGAACCCCCCCCCCCCCCCCCCCCCGGGTTCGGCAACTATTCTTCCCTTTCTGCCGAGCCCACATGCGCGTCGTGGCATCACTCGCATCCCAAACCAGGGTGCCCCAGGGGAACGGACCAAAAGCAGGCAGAATGAAAATCCCTGGTTTTGGGCCGCTTTAAATGGAGGTTACAAACCTTGTCTCAAAGGAAGTGAAGGCAAAACCTTTCAAAGGAGTCACAAGACCATAATCTAACCCCCACTGCTGTCATTAATGGAGCACTGTCAAAAAAAATGGCCCAATGATAAAAATCCATCTAAATATGCGAGGGGAGGGGAGGGGTCACTTATACAGCCACCACTAAGAAATATCCAAGGAAGAGGAAATCCGGGGGAGGGGGGGCAGACACTAAACCTCTCACCCCTGAATTTTATTCCTACCATGAGAGAAGAAACCACAAGCTTGGCGGGAGTTGTATTAAGTTTGGGTGTATAAGTGACCCCTCCTCTCATTAGCCAATGTGTTTATATGGATTTTTAATATTACACATTTTCGTGATAGTGCTCCTTTAAATACTTTATTCGGTCATGTGTTCTGTTACTATGTAGTGAATGATGAGGACAAAGTATCATACAGTAGTACTGACAATGATGGCCTACGGCTTCCTGACAATAAAATAAGACGCCTAGAACAGAGAATGTACCAGCACTCACCTCGCCCGCCAGCTGCAAGAACAGTCGCCTGAAGCTGGGATCAATATGATCCTCACTGGGATCCGTCTGAAAAGGAAATAGAATGAATCCAGATTGTGAAAGAGTTACTCACCAGCACCGTCTTTATTTCTCTCTATTTCCAACTCAAACCCACTTCCTCTTAGTGACCCTCTATTCTATGACTCCTCCTTCTTAGTGACCCTCTATTATATGACTCATCCCTCTCAGTGACCCTCTATTATATGACTCCTCCCTCTAAGTGACCCTCTACTCTAGGACTCCTCCCTCTAAGTGACCCTCTACTTTATGACTCCTCCCTTTCAGTGACCCTCTACTCTATCCCCTCGATTCAAAGAGCAAAAGTTAATTGATTTCGTATCGAGAATCGTAAGTTTGGGTGGGTGTTAGTCATTTTTTCCTGTTTTTTTTGGCCATTTCCGACTCGCACGAGCCTACGTACGAATGCGTATATGCTCTTACGATCAGCGGAAGTTCGTTCCTAAATTTTAGGATCAAAACGTAAAACTTAGGTTAATTGGATGTGTTTAGGTGTGATTCAGAGAGCAGTTTTCCAACCTCTAAACGCGTTTTAAAATAAAGCCACTGGCGACACCTTTTAGCAGTCGGATTGCTGTTCTTGAACAGGTTTTTTGGCTATGTGGAGGAGTCTGCGCGTCTTGTGCTCCAATGAACTGCATGTATCAGCATGGCCGAGGCCATAAATTGTATGGCAATGCATACCTGATTCATGTATGCCTTCTAAAAGCATTTTAATGTGGACCTTAATTAGTCCTTTGCATGTAAACCTTTATTTTGCAATATATTTGCGTTAATTAAAGAAACTTATGTCCTTTGTTATTTATTTTAAAATTGATGTACTAGAATAATATTTTTAGATTGCATTTATTGGTGTAGTTGTTTACCTTTGCTTTGTTTAATTATTTAAGCACATCTTTGGTCAGATGCATCACACTTACTGAGGAGAGGAGAGCGGGATAAAGTGCAGGATGTGGGTTACTGCTGTATTTTGCACAGACACAGCAGAGCTGGGGGCATGGGAAGGTCAGAAATCAAAGAATCCAGAGCAACACAGTCACAAGGCCCTTTCTGTTTGCAGGCTGCCCGATAATACCTGAGCCGCCATCTTGGCTGTTTCTAGGCTTATAACATGCAGAAGTTGCTGGGTGTTTTTTAATATTTGTGAGCAATCTGTATGTAGAGGGTGTGGGTAACCACACTAAAAATTTAAAGTTGTACCATTTGAAGCATAAATATTAAAATTAAATCCACAAGTCAAAAATGCAAGTTAACTAAAAATTAAACAAAGTAAGATTTACTTATGCAAATGCATTCATTAATGGTTGGTTACTACAGAATTAATGAAATAAAGAAAAATAAAAGACCAAATATTTAGAATGCACTTTAATGAGGTAAGTTTGTAGTGCGGAGCCGCAAGATCAGAAGGATTTACGTCCAGACAAAAAAGGAAAAAGGGCAAAACCAATGTTGCAACCTGAGAAATGAAACGGAAAATTCAGGATGGAAACTGACATAGGTCTGATTCCCGAACTGCCATACGAACGGACCTAAATTTTAGGATAGAAACGTATTTGCTTATAGAATCACTCGCAAGTTCATACGAACGCACAAGCGGACGGGAAAAATAGGATGATCGTGACCCAAATCCAAGCTGTTACATGTTTCTTTGAATCAACCCATATGACTCCTCACTCTATGTGATCCTCTACTCTAGGACTCCTTCCTCTCAGTGACCATCTACTCTATGACTCCTCTCTCTTAGTGACCCTCTATTCTATGACTTCTCACTCTATGTGACCCTCTACTCTAGGACTCCTCCCTCTCAGTGACCCTCTACTCTATGACTCCTCACTCTATGTGACCCTCTACTCTAGGACTCCTCCCTCTCAGTGACCCTCTACTCTATGACTCCTCACTCTATGTGACCCTCTACTTTATGACTCCTCACTCTATGTGACTCTCTACTCTAGGACTCCTCCCTCTCAGTGACCATCTACTCTATGACTCCTCTGTCTTAGTGACCCTCTATTCTATGACTTTTCATTCTATGTGACCCTCTACTCCATGACTTCTCACTCTATGTGGCCCTCTATACTATGACTCCTCCCTCTCAGTGACCCTCTACTCTATGACTCCTTTCTCTTAATGACCCTCTACTCTATGACCCTCTACTCTATGGCTCCTCCTTCTTAGTGACACTCAAACCTCCAGCTCCTACTCTCTCTGAGTGAAACTAAAAAACCTTTACAGATTCTTCTTAATGACCCTCTACTCTCTCACTCCTGTATCCCAGTGACCCTCTACCATCTAACATCTCCATCTCCTCCCTCCTAGTGACACTCTTCTCTCTGGCTCCTTCATCTCAGTTACCCTCTACTCTCTGACTCCTCATGTGACCCTAAACCCTTCTGCTCCTCCTTCCTAGTGATATTCTACTCTCTGGCACTTTCATCTCAGTGACCCTCTACTCTCTGACTCCTCCTGTGACCCTAAATCCTCCCGCTCCTCATTCCTAGTGACCCTCTACTCTCTCACTCCTGCTTCCCAGTGACCCTCTACCATCTAACTTCTCCTTCTTAGTGACCCTAAACCCTCCCACTCCTCCTTCCTAGTGACATTCTACTCCTTAATTCATTAATTCATTCATCTCAGTGATGCTCTAGTTTCTGACACCTTCATTTTAGTGGCCCTTTAGGCTCTCACTCTGCCCTGTTAGTGAGCGTTTACTCTCTGGCTCCTTCTTCCCAGTGACCCTCTACTCTCTAACTCCTCCTGTGACCCAAAATCCTCCTGCTCCTCCTTCTTAGTGACACTCTTCTCTCTGGCTCCTTCATCTCAGTGACCCTCTACTCTCTGACTCCTCATGTGACCCTAAATCCTCCTGCTCCTCGATCCTAGTGACATTCTACTCTCTGGCTCCTTCATCTCAGTGACCCTCTACTCTCTGACTCCTCCTGTGACCCTAAATCCTCCCGCTCCTTATTCCTAGTGACATTCTACTCTCTCACTCCTGCTTCCCAGTGACCCTCTACCATCTAACTTCTCCTTCTTAGTGACCCTAAACCCTCCCGCTCCTCCTTCCTCGTGACATTCTACTCCTCAATTCATTCATCTCAGTGATGCTCTAGTTTCTGACACCTTCATTTTAGTGGCCCTTTAGGCTCTCACTCTGCCCTGTTAATGAGCATTTACTCTCTTGCTCCTTCTTTCCAGTGACCCTCTACTCTCTGACCCCTCATGTGACCCTAAACTCTCCTGCTCCTCCTTCTTAGTGACACTCTTCTCTCTGGCTCCTTCATCTCAGCGACCCTCTACTCTCTAACTCCTCATGTGACCCTAAACCCTCCTGCTCCTCCTTCCTAGTGACATTCTACTCTCTGGCTCCTTCATCTCAGTGACCCTCTACTCTCTGACTCCTCATGCGACCCTAAATCCTCCTGCTCCTCCTTCCTAGTGACCCTCTACTCTCTCACTCCTGCTTCCCAGTGACCCTCTACCATCTAACTTCTCCTTCTTAGTGACCCTAAACCCTCCCACTCCTCCTTCCTAGTGACATTCTACTTCTCAATTCATTCATCTCAGTGATGCTCTAGTTTCTGACACCTTCATTTTAGTGGCCCTTTAGGCTCTCACTCTGCCCTGTTAGTGAACATTTACTCTCTGGTTCCTTTTTCCCAGTGACCCTCTACTCTCTGACCCCTCATGTGACCCTAAACTCTCCTGCTCCTCCTTCTTAGTGACACTCTTCTCTCTGGCTCCTTCATCTCAGTGACCCTCTACTCTCTGACTCCTCATAGTTACATAGTCCTCATGTGACCCTAAATCCTCCTGCTCCTCCTTCCTAGTGACATTCTACTCTCTGGCTCCTTCATCTCAGTGACCCTCTACTCTCTGACTCCTCCTGTGACCGTAAATCCTCCCGCTCCTCATTCCTAGTGACATTCTACTCTCTCACTCCTGCTTCCCAGTGATCCCCTACCATCTAACTTCTCCTTCTTAGTGACCCTAAACCCTCCCGCTCCTCCTTCCTAGTGACATTCTACTCCTCAATTCATTCATCTCAGTGATGCTCTAGGTTCTGACACCTTCATCTTAGTGGCCCTTTAGGCTCTCACTCTGCCCTGTTAGTGAGCGTTTACTCTCTGGCTCTTTCTTCTTAGTGACCCTCTATTCTCTCGCTTCTTTCTTTTAGTGATCATCTATTCTCTGACTTTTTTTTTTCTTAGAGACCCTTTACTCTCTGGCTTCTTTCTCCTAGTGGCCCTTTACTCTCTGGCGTCTTTCCAACCATCTACTCTCTGGATTCTTTTTTTTAGTGACCCTCTACTCACTGGCTTCTTTTTCTTAGTGCCCCTCTACTCTCTGGGTTCTTTTCTTATTGACCCTCTACTCTCTTGCTTCTTTCTTTTAGTGATCATATATTGTCTGACTTTATTTTTTCTTAGAGACCCTCTACCTTTTGGCTTCTTTTTCTTAGTGACCCTCTACTCCCTGGCTTCTTTTTCTTAGTGACCCTCTACTCTCTCACTTCTTTCTTTTAGTGATCATATATTCTCTGACTTTATTTTTTCTTAGAGACCCTCTAATCTCTGGCTTCTTTTTCTTAGTGCCCCTCTACTCTCCGGCATCTTTTTCTTAGTGACTCACTACACTGTCTCCTCTCTCTCAGTGATGCCATCCTGTCGGTCACAGTTTACCCTCAGACTCATCTCCTCAGTAACTTTGGCTCCTTCTTAGTGACCCTCTACTGTGTAACTCTTCTTTCTTTAGGGTCTATCTTCCGTGTCCTCCTTCCGAGTGACAGTCTACTCTCTGTCTTGCCCTTCTTAGTGACTATATATTCTTGGACTCATTTTTCTCAGTGACCCTCTACTCACTGGATTCTCTTTTTAGTGACCCTCTACTATGTTGCTCCCGCCCCCAATTCTCTTCCTTCTACCCCTCAGTTAGCCCACTATTCTAAAATCTACTCCTTTACTTCCTCATCTCAATTAACCTCTACTCTCTGACTCAGCTCTCTTGGTAACCCTTAACTAGTTTACTCCTTCATCTCAGTGACCCTCTAATCTTTGAGTCGTCCTTCTACCAGAGAAAGAATCAGTTACACTCATCAACATGGCAGAACTTTTTAAATATTTAAACAACAGGTGAGAAAAGGCAGGTGCGGCCATAACTCCACCTGTGCACATACCTCACTGTAGAAATATACAGTTTATGTGCTGTGCATGTGATGGATTTGCAAAGTGTGGAATAGCACAGTTTACCAGCTGGAAGCTGGCCACCAGCTCTGCAATGATGAGGTGGAGGTTCAGAATCAGCTGCAGGCTCTGTATATACATTGTGCTCCTCACTCACTGAAGGGGAAAGTTATCAACAGACGCTCATAACACACTTTTGATATCAATAAGAACAAGGGCATATGTTAAAATAATATATACTAATATATGTAATATAATATATGAAAAAAAATCATATATTGCATATTTCATATATAATATATGAAAATATATATTTCATCCATAATAGTCTATTTGCTTATCCACAAGCTCTGAGGATGAAAAAACTCACCTCTTTCTGGGTCCACGTAGGCCGCTCAGCCAATCGGCAGCGTTTGTTCGATTGAGATTTCCTGAGGCAAGGAAATTGGAATGGAGCGACTGCCCCCAGCCACACGGGTACGTGCCCAAGTTAAAGGTATGCTGGGGATGAGGGCCCTGGGAAAGAGGTGAGTAAATCAGGCGATCTGGGGGGTTTCATTCAGCCATAAAGAGGTAGAAGGAGTCTTATAGACGCAAGGGGGGGGGGGTTCCTCTTTAAGTCACTGTAGTACACACCAGTATCTAAAAGGTAAACATTTACAGAATCCGCAGACAAAGTAACAGAGTTAAAGTAGATCAAAACACTGATTAGGGTGGTCCAGTTTATGCCTCACATTATTTAACCCCCTCAGCCTCGCTGTATACTCCCTTGGTTCCGGGATCATACACATTTTTATATTCACTGAAGTAAAAGGTGCACCATGGGTTCCTGTAATGGGGTAAGTATCCAGAATAGGCCAGAGGGTTTTACACTGGAAAACATCCCAAATCCAGAGGGTTTGGATTCAGGTTCTGGTCCTCTTTAAACCTTTGTTACATCAGGTGAGAGTCATAGGGATGAAAACTTTACTCCTTATTAGGCATTTTGCTGGAATTTGGGATTACCTCATCATTGTCGGCCTCAATTTTATCATCGACAACACTGAAAACATAAAGTAAATATTGGTTATTAGAGTAGTAAGACTAGTGGAGAATAAGGTCGATTCACAGCCTTTAAGTGAATTTACACAAGAAAAAGCATGTGTATGTTTAATGTTTATGTCCATTTCTCATGCGTTTTTTTCTTCGTATTAGCGTTTTCGTGGTTGCGTCTAAGCCTTTTCGTTAGCGTCTCTAATGTGTAATTGCTTCGTATTTTTTAGCGTTCATGTGTAAAAGCCATGATTATTGAGGGCTTGCGCATGATTCAGAGCCCTTATAACGCCTGCGAGAGAGGCGAATAAAACGGTATATTTTCGGCTCCACTTACGGGCTCTATTTCCTGGTGAATTTGTGCTTTCGTGGTGTGTGTGGGCAAAAGCAATGGAGTCCTGCGACTATGTGGTGGCGTGACCCTTGGCAATCGTTTCCAGCATCCAGCGTTTCTGCCTGGTTGCGGCTTTTGTAATTGCGTTTTTTGCCTGCCATTTTCACTTATGAGAAGGAAAATTGCTGTATTGAAGCGGTGCTGGCTCCACTTTAACACAGGCACTGGGAGCCTGTCCCCTTCTTTTAAACACCCCCAAAAAACATTTGTAAATATTTCAATAAAAAATGTTACCTATTTTTAATGTTTTTTTTTTACTTTTATATTTTCTTTAAAAAAATATTTATAAAAATAAATATATATATTATAACACACAAAAAATTTCCAGAAGTTTTTTCTACCCAAGCCACGCACCGTCCTCAAGAAGGCCAAATGATACAGTGGGTTAAGAGGAGGTAATGTTAAATATGTTTGAGTTATATATAGCACTAACTTGTGCCTGAGTTTAGGCAATAAAAATTTGAGTTTTCACATGCAAACTAGTCTCATGTCATTAACATGTGTGTTGTGTCAAATCTTTTTAGCCTTAAACATAGTTACATGTGTGGACAGGGTCGTAGCTAGGGGGAAGCATGGGGTCAGGGGGGACCTGAGAACAGGTGGAGGCTGTAATTTTTAAACTTTGCCCTGAGTGTCTGAAAGCCTAGCTACTTCTGTGGACACATACAATGCTATACAAATAAAAAAACTTAAGACAGATTTGGTTGAAAAAAATTATAAATATATTTAACTTTAAAAAGAGGCCAACAAAATATGCTGCACAACAGCAACATCATTCTTGTCCCCCACCCTGCATCTTCTGATGCAGCTCCAGCAGCATATCCCTGGATTCCAGGACGAATTGCCAGGGCCTGTGATGCTCTTAAATGCAAGCTGCGGGAAAGAGAAAACATAATTAAGTACTACAGGTCTACACCTAAGGTATATCCGTATGATCCATGTTCAACAATGATGTTTAGCAGAAATTCCGAAAAACATTTTTTGAGTATGCACAACAGGGCAACCTCATTCATTTGTGAATAGAAATCACAATTACCTATAGATAGATCAACTACCATAGTCTTAGATCACAAAGAAAATAACATAAACAATAAAGGGCTACTTGACAAGAGCAATAAATTGGTGATTGAAAGGGCCTATACCAGCTGAGGGTAGTTAAACCACAGAATTTACAACAGTGAGTGATTATGTTACTTGGACCATATAGCCAATGCAGGGTTACAAATGGACCAGGAATGTAAAAGCAGCAATGAAAGTAGACAACCAACTGGTGGCTTGATCAGGTTGGCTCCTGTTACATTAACAGGGGCAGAAAACGTGCATGTTATGACCTAAGTAGATTGAGTGGGCATAAACTGGCTCTACAGGTAAACTGGGTCTAACATGGGTACATGTCATGGACGTACATATGCATGTCTACAAGGTCATTGGCACACATCACATCACTCACCATCACAGCTCTGGCATTGGGCCATGCTGCTGGACCCTCCTTGAGCCTGGTGGGGGCAAGATTGGATGGGGGGCATCTGAATATGTTCAATCTGTGTGGCCACATCTGTGTGTATAAAAAAACAAAACAGATACAAACATAAGACCTTGCAATATTAATTTGTAACTGATTTAGAAACTAGATAATCTCTATGAAAGAGTTCGATGTGGACAAATATTTGAGCACACTTGGCCATGTGGTTGCCCTAACATAACTACATCTCTAACCACATGAGCAAGGCACCTAAATGTTGGATATTAGCACACAACAGAAGATACCCTACTGTTAGAGAGACAACATGGGCACCTCCACACACAAGTGCATAATTATCTAATGAGAAAGTCAGGCGACACAGGATGCATAGAGGTGGTGAGGTTTAATCATCTCAACCTTACCTGCAACACGCAGGGGCACAACTTGAGCAAGGGTTGTGGAGGTGGTGTTGTCTGTATGATGCCCTGAAACAACGAGGAATAAACATTTACACACTAGACTAACAAATGACTATGCAAGCACTTTTAACATTAAATACATCAATAAAGGGGACTCACCAGGGGATGAGGTGTTGGACTCAAGCCAGGGAGGGCTGTGAGCAGAAGCAGTGGTGCCTCTGCTCCTCCTATTAGGCCCAGCAGTTCCCAACTCTAAGGGGCCACCCTCCTCCCACTAACTCCCAGAACCCTCAGAGAGTGTGGTGGATTCCCTGACCTCCTCCACATCTGGATTCCCCACTTGAGAGTGGCCCTAGCGGTAGTCAGACTCTGCCGAGTCACCATTAGAGGAGCTGAGGCACCACAATGCCCCTACATCACCGGCACACTCCACTGGGGGCTCCACTTCCTCATCTCTTCCTCCCCTGGGTCCTCAAATTGGGTACGTTGAGAGGGCCCCTCCCCCTCTGACTCATCTTAATCCACAACTCTTTTCCCAGGGGAGGCTGCTTATCTGTGGAGACATAAAAGAAAAGCAGAAAAGACATAACAAAATCCAGCAGGTTAAAGTGGCCATATCAAAGAATTGTGTGTGTGTGTGTGTGTGTGTGTGTGTGTGTGTGTGTGTGTGTGTGTGTAGTCAACTTACCAAAAGCGTAGACATCATACAGCTTATTACTACATCAGCCTCCCGGCGCTTAAAATTAGACCACCTCTGGCGGCTGGCCTTTGCCCGAAGATTAGTCTTAAAGCGCCGGGAGACCATGGCCTTCACTTCCTCCACAATCTTGCTCTTGCGCCCCTTCGCATAGTCATATTCCATGACGCAAAAATCCTAGATGCACAGAAAGGAAAAAAAATAAAATAAACAAAAACAAAACACAAATGATTTGACTAAATACATTCACTTTACCTAAAGTGTACCAAAACCCAGGATTTTGACTGATCCTGAGTTTTGGTCCTTGCCCCCGACACACCCCGATTGGGGATAGCCAGCTATGTGAAACCCCCCAGGTCGCCCAAATAAACTCACATCCTCCCAGTCCTATGGCACATGCGTGGCCTCTCGTCCAGTCAGCGTGCTCAGATCCGCTCCCACCCCTTCATCTAAGCCTTCGTCTAAGTCGAATGAATCTGAGCACGCTGGTGGCCGCATTCCCCACTACCCTCTAACAAGGAGCATGCCCATGCCAAACATTCAAATGCCTAGCACACACCATGCTAGAGGGATAGCGGGGATGTGGACGCTGTTTGCACATGCACTGTTAGACTGGGAAAGAAGGTAAGTTTATTGGCAACCTGGGGGTTTTCACACAGCAGGGCTTTCCAATTTTTGGATGCCCTGGGGGAATGAATCGGCCCGGTAATCTAATAGATTCCTAAAATGATCTCTGTGTGCTTGGGTCCACTTTAATCACACAACAAAACATTTAATCATTACAGTTTACAACACTAAAATACCATACATAATAAATCTGACAAATTCAATATAATAAAAAATGACAATACATAAAAATATTTAAAATAAAATAGAAATATGAAAAACAATAAATGTGAAAGCCGAATTTATAATATTTTTTTTAATACATCAAAAAACGCTCAAGTCAAATAACGCAAAGTCAAATAAAGGCTGCCAGATTAAAAAAAATATAAAAAAAAAAACGCTAACACATCTTAAAAAGGCCACAACACGCAGGCAAAGATAGGTTAAAAAAAATAAAATAAAATTTATAAAATTAATATTTGCCTATTGACCCGAGAATCAACACACTGCATCTTTTTCCTGTCCCCATCCTCCTCTGCAGAACTTGAGGAGGTGCTGGGGAAGCGACAGATGAGGCGTCTTGGGGGAGCCATCTTCATTCCGCAGAGGAAAAACAGAAGTGCATAAAGCTAAACCGAAAGCGATTCCCTTCACTCCGCCGCTAAGAAAGAATGCTATGTAGCGTCCCGAGGGCAGCGAACAACAGGTAGCGCCATGATTTGATCCTAAAATTGAGGAAAACCAAAAAAAAAATAAAACGCTATTTATTCACAAGCGAAAAAAAAAAACGTTGAAATGTATTGGATAACGCTGCTGTACATACAGCGTCGGAGCTTTACACTGAGCCGTCGCTAATAAGACATTCAACGCTACATGACGCTATTAGAGGCACTCACCAGAATGACTATACAAATAAAAAACATAAAATAGATTTAGTTGCTGGATTTTACATACTGCGCCCGACGCTCACATGACGTTACATGGTGCTATGTGGCGTTATAACGTTGTGTTGTATTTCATTTAATATTATAAACAATGAGAGTAATGTTTACATTATATGTACATTATATCCATGTAGGCATTCCAAATATTCAACTAGGAAGAAGTTGAGAAGAATGCATGGCTAGCATAAAAGTGGTTAAGGTATGCATTAGGAATACATAAAGATGAATGCATGAAAAGGTTAAGGTATGCATTAGGAAAACATAAAGAAGAATGCATGAAATTCATTAAGGTATGTATTAGGAATACATAAAGAAGAATGCATGAAAGTGGTTAAGGTATGCATTAGGAATACAGAAGGAAAAATGCATGAAAAAGGTTAAGGTATGCATTAGGAATACATAAAGAAGAATGCATGAAAGTGGTTAAGGTATGCATTTGGAATACATAAAGAAGCATGCATGATAGTGGTTAAAATAGCCTGACACCCGACTGGAGGTGCCCAGATGCGTGAAACTCCCCAGATCGCCGAGCCCAACTTACCTCTTCCCGGTCCTACTGCGCAATCCAGCACACTCAGAGCCGATGGTGTCACGTCGTCTAAGCCTTCCTCTAAGACAGCGGCTCCGAGCGCGCTGGCGGCGGCATCCCCCGCTTCCTTCTAACAGGGAGCGTGCCCGCACCGGCCATTCACAAATGCCTGGCGCAGGCCCTGCTAGAGGGATAGTGGGGATGCGGCCGCGGCTCGTGCATGTGCCATTGGACTGGGAAACAAGGTAAGTGTATGGGGCGACCCGGGGGATTTCACAGTGAGGCATCACGATTTTGGATGCCCTGGGGGGGAATTGATCGGCAGATCGCCGTGGGTTTTGATCTACTTTAAAGGTATGCATTAGGAATACATAAAGAAGAATGCATGGCAAGCATGAAAGTGGTTAAGGTAAGCATTCGGAAGAAGTAAAGAAGAATGCATGGCAAGCATGGCATACTAAGTACTTTGGAACAGAAGGGACTTGGCACAGCAATAAGTAAGTAATGGTATAGCAGGGCCAGGGTATGGGAAACAGTTAGAAAAAGAGACTGTGTATACATTTCACAAAAACTAAAATATTACGGACTTTAGGGGCTAAATGAAGGGTAAAAACAGGATTTCTCCAATGGGAACTAGTAGAACCTCGGTGGACGAGCGTTTCACATCAATGTATACGAGAGCGTTGCCTGTGAAATAGGCCTTGAGAGCTGTACTCACAGAGTTACACAACCACGTAAACAGTACGAAACGCTCCCGAAGGAGGCTCGAAAGCTACGTGTAATGTTCACATTTAGAAACAAAAACGAGATAAGGGTTGATTCAGAGCCTTTTATATTCCCTTACCTTTTTGTCTCTAAGTATGTAGATTCAGAGCTGTAGCTAGCTTCTTTTGCGCCCGAGGCAAGCCCAGAAAATCGCGCCCCCCCCCCCGCAAAAAAAAGAAAATGTTAAATAAATACAATATATATATATTATATATATATTCTTTTCCTTTTGTTTTGTTTCTTTTTTACTGGATTATTTTGACATTAAGGAAAATAGGCATAAAGAATGTAGAATAGAACTGTTTAATTTTTCAGCTACATGAAATTCAAGAAGGTATGTAACTTAACATATGCACCTAACGTGACAAAGAAGTATCAGAATCATAACAACTTATAAATAAAATAAACAGTGCACCTAAACCCATCAAAAACCATCAAAACCCCATCGCTGCTTCATGGATTTCAATATAAGTCTATAATCACCCAGAACATAGAGCATTGAGTAAGGTGTGCTACTACAAATTACATATTAACTGGACATATTAAGTGGACTACAGTAACTGAAAATTTAGGATAAGTATGAAAAATGACATACAATCTCTGTCCTCTAACTAAAGCTCCTTTTGCCGAACTTTGCCCATAAATACTTAATAAAATAAAGCAATAAAGTGGATTAGGTTTTAAAGTTTAACTTTTCGTGCCTTCAATGAAGCAAATTTGTCAATAACTGCATCAAAATTGATCTGTTTTGCAATATTTTGTTCAATTGATAAGATAGACATACTGGTTAGTCTATCCTGGCCTGTTGATGCTCTGAGGTAGTTTTTAATGAGTTTCAACTTACTAAAACTTCGTTCACAAGATGCCACGGTTACTGGCAAACTAAGGAATATTCTTATACTTATTTCTATATTTGGGTAAGATTCAGCTAAATTATAGTCATGAATAAAGTGCAGGAGATCCAAACTAGACGCAGTTGCAACTGTTGGAAGCAATGCTATAGCCTGATGTTTAAAACTCTGAATCTCTGAAGAAATTTCTGCCATGTTTATATCATGGTCGTATTTTTTACTCAAGTTTACTGCTGCTTTTTGAAGACTAACTGTATCCATCTTGAGAAGTGAATCGCCGGAAAGAAATTCAAAATCAGATGAAATTCCATTTAGGGCTTCATATCTCCAGGTTAAGTGTTGAACTATGGTGTCAAACACATTTTTCATCTGAATTTTGAAAGACTCTTGAGGGCTTAAAAGAGAAGATTCATCTTCACATTCATATAATTGCTGTCTTTTTATTTTTCTTTTTCGGCATTCTATAAATTCTGCAGCAAATCCCATTTCTTCTGCCTTTTTTTTGCAGTCCATGAAAACAGTGACAAAGTCACTGTCACTATCCCGCATTTCCTGTAAAGTGTTTTTTAGTCCCTGAATCATTTTTGAAGCCTGATACACAGTGGTGCCTTTTGCTTGTAGTGATCTATTAACTCTATCAATTTTCGGACAATATATTGCGCCACATGCACAGGGTGCACAAAAAGTCAAAATTGATTTTTTTAAGAAGGCTATTAGCTGTTAACACAGCTTCCGGATTTTTGGTTAAAGCAACTTGTTTCAAAGCCTTTGCCACCTCGGAAATTTGTGAACCTAAAGCTCGTATTGCATTAGCTTTTGATGACCATCTGGTATCAGCATGACTCTTCAGTGATAATTTTAAAAAACTCATTAATGTATCCCAGCGGCTGGTTGATTGGGAAAAAAATTGGTAAATTTTATTCACAGTGGCAAAAAATGACACCATGTTGGAATTTATAGAAGCTGCATGAACTCCTACTAAGTTTAGGCAATGGGCTGAACAAGGAACAAAATTAGCAAATTTGTTTTTTTGCAAGATGACAGCTCTTACTCCTTTGTATACTCCTGACATGTTTGCACCATTATCGTACCCTTGACCTCTTACGTCTTGAAGGTTAAGTCCATCCTTTTCAAGCTTCTTTATTATTTCTTCAGCTAATCCACTTCCTGTTTTTTCTTTTGTTTCAATGAAGTCAATAAAACTTTCTTCTACAGCAATAACACCATTTTCATTTCGCACATATCGCACAATTTGGGACATTTGTTCTTGATGAGATATGTCAGGTGTGCAATCCAAAAGGAGTGAATAATACTTGGCTTTCTTAACCCTAGAGATTATTTCACCACGTACCTGGTCTCCTAGTAGGCCAATGAATTCATTTTGTATTGTAGGTGAAAAGTAACTCGGTAAACCTTTTTTATGAGCTGCAATGTGCTGATTTAGCTGAACATCATAATGACTTATAAGTTCCAATAGACTAAGAAATATTCCTGAATTCGGATCTTTTATGTTGCAACTTGATCCTCTAAGAGGTAAATTGTTTTGAGCACAAAACATTATAGCATCGAGTATTACTTTTAGAATGTGCCTCCATTTCTGTTTTTCACTTTCTATCGCTTTTTGTACTGAATCATCAATACAGTCTCCGCTAAACATTCTTTTTTCCATGGATTTCCATTCACAAAAACTTTGGCGGTGATTTGATGAATTCTCATGCTCTACTATACGATTAACATTTTTCCAGTCATTAAACCCTAATTTTGGAACACTAATATTTGGTTTAGTGTTTCGCTGATCAAACAGCATACATGGGAAACAAAAAATGGACTTTCTATTTTCAGAGTAAATAAGCCAGTTACGTTCAACAACTTCACCATTTGAAAGCTTTTTAAAAAAACAATCTTTTGAAAATTTTCTACCATCTTCAGATGCTGACTCTCTAAAATCTGCAGTTTTTCCTTGGTCAGGACCATGCTCAATCAGGTGGCACCTTATATTATCTGTTATACAAGGCCATGAGGGTGGATCATTAAAATTTACAATCCCTGGATAGGTACTACATTGTGAATCACAGATGTTCACCTCAGTATAAGTGTCATTTAAGGTATTCAAGGTAATAACTGGTTCATCACTCGCATGAGTAGTAGTATCATTTAAGATATTTAAGGTACAATGTGTATCATCATTGTCAGACAATAATGACGGTGACCGTGATGTATTTTCACCAATCTGCTGATTAGTATCAAGATTAGTTTCAAGTTCTGTAGACAAACTTGAAATCACGTCTCCTGACCCAGTTGGTATTTCAGTGTTCTCATCAACTGATCTAGTTTTTCCCAGCCATTTCCCAATAGATGACGACATTTTGTTGTCTTCTATTCTGGCATTTTTCCTTCTTTTACGGTATTCTGCACCACTTGGCCGTTTAGAAGTCATTGTGGGGTCTTGTTCAATAGACTATAAAAAAAAAAAAAAAAACAAAAAAAAAAACACTACTCTGTAGCTACAACTCACCTAATTTTTCTAACCTCAAGACCAAGAATAACCCCAGTCACACAAAGACAATAGGGATGCAAAGATATGAGGAATTGAATACTGATACACTGTTTTAAAGGAGTAGTTCTCCTAAGGATAGGAGATAAGTTAGAGATCGTGGGGGTGGGGGGGGGATGGGTTCAGAGGGCTGGGGCCCCCTGCAATCTACAATGTAGGGCTCCGGCTCTCTGAATAGAGAGCACATGTCAACCACCGCACGAAGCAGCACCTCATTACAAAATCTGTCGCAGAGCCGAAGTGCTCTGTATAACTAGGCTACTGAAGTACTGTGCTGGGGGGAACTGTATATGAGAATACGGGCGGTGCTGTCTGGCTGCAAGTTCAGCAAACAATCCAACTAATAAAGAGAAAGAGACGCACTCACCCCGACAGTTCTCTATGCGATGTGTTTATTCAACACAGACTGTAAACAACAACAATGTGAAGGTACAGCTTCCCCAAAGTGCAGTGCGCACAGCATCAAAGGCAGGGACATCTCACCCGGATGATGGTGGCTGTTTCATGCCTGTCGGCATTTCCTCAGGCCCAATGTTCATCAAGGGGCCTGAGGAAACGCCAACAGGCATTAAACAGCCACCATCATCCAGGTGAGATGGGGGATGGAGATAAATAAAAACCTGAGCAGAGGAAAACTTGTTGAGTTGCCCATAGCAACCAATCAGATCACATTTTACAGAGGCATTGCGGGTTCTGGTCCAATGAGTGCTGCATGCCATCACTACGTAATTCAGCAGGCTGGGATCTCCATTGATTTTAATGAGAGCCACCTGCTGAATTACCTAGTTACAGCTGGCGGCTCTCATTGCACCATAGCCTGCACATGCGCCGTTGGACTGGGAAGAGGTGAGTGTCTATGGGTGATCTGGGAAATCCCCCCCCCCCCGGGCATTCCAAAAGGGAATCTATTTTTTCCAAAAATATATTTAAAAAAAAAAAAAAATTACTACAAACACAAAGCAATTGTGACAGGTCCCGAATCCCTGCCCACTCCTACAGTACCTTTCACTTGTCTGAGGGAGTGATGAACCCAGCCGCCCCTAGTCACGTGGTAGACGGTGAGCAGGTGGGCCCGCGCCGGCCCTGCAGCAAAACCAACGGCCGGAGGCTGGCCGCCCAGACGGCAGGGCGGGGCTGGTACGGTCGGGGCAGGTTTCGGGGGGGGGGGGGGAGGGGGAGGCAGGACACAAAACCAATGGCTGGAGGGAGGCCGGCCAGACAGTGGGGAGGGGATGGGCGGGGAGGGGCTATTATTCAAGGGGAGCGGGACCTGTTGGCCGTGGTGCTGCAGGCACTCCCGCGGGCAGGGCTGTATTTAGTGTTCATGCTGCCCTAGGCACTTCAAGTACTGGCGCCCCCTTTTGTTAAACCGCACCTTCACCATGATTAATCGAAAAGCCAAAACCCTTAAAAATGATTCCCCAGCATCTAAAATTAATGTATTTTAAGTTTTTAGTGACTTTTTCATCATTCTTTCCCCCGCAGGGCTGCAACTCTCTTCAGGACTTTAGGATACAGGTGCCACCATCTTGACTCAGAAGCATCACACATACTGAGAAGAGGAGAGTGGGATAAAGTACAGGGGGTGGGGTTATAGCTGTGCTTTGCTCAGACAGAGCAGAGCTGGGGTCAGAAAAAGGTCAGCAGTCCCAGAATGCAGAGCAGCACAGTCAGAAGGCACTTCCTGTTTGCAGGCTGCCTGATGTTCCATGACCCGGCACCTTGGATGTTTAAAGGCTCATAACATGCAGTAGATGCAGGTAGGATGATTTTTAATGTGGGCAATCTGTATGTACAGGGTGTGGGAAACATATAAGATACGCTCTTATTCAGGGTGAAGGTCCGGATTAATGTGAGCAATCTGTATATACAAGGTATGGGAAACATACATGATAGGCTCTTATTCAGGGTGAAGGTCCGGATTAATGTGAGCAATCTGTATGTACAGGGTGTGGGAAACATATAAGATACGCTCTTATTCAGGGTGAAGGGCCGCTTTAAAGTGGACCAACACCCAGGATTTTGACTATCCTGGGTTTTGGTCCA